>VDFB02086081.1:31619413-31644017 GCA_007258455.2 Sequoia sempervirens | reverse complement strand
AAACTTGGATCTAGTGGTTATATGAAATTATCCGCACAAATTGTAAGTATCAAGAAATGAAATATTGTATCCAAATAATAAATTGAAAACAATTTTGGTTTTATCACATCATAGAAGCAAAATTCATGATCTTAAGCAAAAATGTAGGGCTCTGAATTCAACAGAGTTCCCATAGAAGATGACCTGAAGATTTCCTTCCAACAAGGCTATGGAGCCATAGTTGAATGCCTAAGAGTCTTGACTGGGAAAACACAATCTTCCACTACATCCGACACGTAGGTAAATAAACTCAATAAAGTTTATTTAAAATTGAATAGTTGTGCAATCTATTCAATATTAATTTCCACCATAAAGTAATTACATGCCTATTTGTTTTAAACATTCAAGCAATGATAATACTGCACATGACATTGGAATGCAACCTGGTGAGGGTGGAGCACAACCTACAGATGAAGGTCATGGTGTGCATCCTGGTACTTTAGAGCATGTAGAGTGTGATCAACATGTTGAGCATGATCAGGCTAGAGAAGATGAGGAACATGATGTGGCCCCATCAGGTAAAGATGACCACTCTAAATTTCTTTTAAACATATTTAATTGCAATTGGTGTATTAATTAATGTAACCTTTTGTGTTTCAACTTTAGAGCATATAGAGCGTGATCAATGTGTTGAGCATGATCAGGCTAGAGAAGATCAGGAACATTATGTGGCCCCATCAGGTAAAGAGGACCACTATCATGTTCTTTTAAACATATTTAATTTCAATTGGTGTATTAATTAATGTAACCTTTCATGTTTCAACTGTAGATTAGGATTTAGAGGGTTTTCAGCATGTTGAGCATGAGTCTATAACAGAAGTTGAGGAACATGATGTGGACCCATCAGGTAAAGAGAACCACTCTAATGTTCTTTTAATTAATGAAATACTTGTAACAATAATAATAAAACATATCAGTTTAACATTTCTTTGTTATTGCAACAGATCCCCCCTTGCAGCGGCGCCCATGTCGTGAGAAGATGACTAGGTGTGCATTAAGATCACGAGCATAGGGCATAACAACGAAAGGGGGGACAGATGATTTAGAAAATGATACTACACCTCAGATTTTTTTAGCTTTAAAAAAGAAACAAAAGAAAAAAGGTGATTGTAATCATATCATGACAACCATATTTTTGATAATATGTAAAAACTGAAAGAATGAATATTATATGTTAATGAATGAATGTGAATATGTTAATTAATGAATGTTATATGTTAATGAATGAATACATATGTTATTAATGGATGAATGAATGTTATATGTTATTAATGGATGAATGAATGAATGTTATATGTTATTAATGGATGAATGAATGATTAATGTTATATGATTGGGTATGGGGAATTGAGAGTGATGTGAGGGTGGGAGGGGCCAAATGAGCTTCCATCGTCACGTGGTTGGCCCTATTAAGTAGAGAATATTAAACTATTCTCGAAACAAAGAGAAGCTCAATAAGGTAATGCACTTTTCAATATAAGAAATGCATCATTTCAAGCATCAAACCAATATGCAAAGATGAAAGAAAGTGCTAACTTTTCACTATGGTGGCAGAAAAATGATTCTTTATACCCTAAATCCATGCTCTACATCATAATTTGAAGTTGTTTCCATTCCAATGTTCTGAGTTTAGTTTGTTTGTATGGCTTGGTATGAAAACCACATTGTGTTGTGTGTGGATTTGGTTTCAAAGCTCCATTTCCTCTATTTTTAGTGGTGACATAACTCTAAAATTTAACTTTTGTGCATAACAAGTTAGTGGAAAAATTGATAGCTCTAAAGGGTTTAGAGGCTCGATTGAGATATATACAAAGATATTTGGATCTTGTTGTTGATGGGAGGCTTCCACTTAACCATGAAAGTTTGTACCATCTGCAAGTATGCAAAATTTTCTGTACTTACATTCATTCTTGATCATACATGTTGTAAATGATATTAATGCTTCAAACTTAAGATTGGTTTCATTATTATAATGGTCAAAATGTTATACTTTTCTATACATTCAAGCATTCTCTTCCCCCTACCCTTTGCTCTCCCTCCTTTTAAGAATTTTCTTTGTCATAAAAGATTCACATTTTTGTCTCATTTACACAAATTTATCTAAAGCTAGGAGTGAATAAAGATATGTAAAAGATGATGGATTATGTCTAAACAACAACTTTCCATCTTATAGCTAATTAAATCCTTAATATTTGAATAGTTTAGAGCTCGAATAATGCTTGCATATGCATGTGTAGCAATAAGGGAGCCTATGTGAAGATTGAAATTTAAAACATCACTTTGGTATTTTTCCTTAGGCAATGAAAATATTTTGAGTAATACAAACCTACACACACATACTTTTTGGCATTGCATTGAGGAAATTTTTTTCTCTTATACCTACCCTCGGTTAGACATGGAGGTATATAATATTGGTTTCTGGGTTTATTCTGTAAGTAGTTAATTTCACAGAGGAAGACTAAAATCTTCTTAATGTCATGTGTCAGGTGTGAAAGCATATGAATCACTTGCTGAAGGCACCATTTTGTATTCATCCAAAAACTGGTTTGTTCTTTTTTTAATGTTTCTTGCATGTGTTTTTTTAGGCTCTAGAGATGTAGCTCAGCTCTTTCCTTTGCACTTTTCATCTATTTTGATGATTACAGTAGATTGTCCTCATAATTTTTCATGTAGATCTATTTGTAACCTTATTTTCTACCAATCAATTTGCAAACCAGTCACATATTAAGGACCATTTCACTAACTTGTAGTCATCCATTACTTCATATGTTGCAGGTTGTGTCCATGTGCCAATAAATCTGATGATTGCGAGAACTTTAATCCTACAAGTGTACCCAATCTTTCTCAAGTAAAAGTCTTACCTTATTTTATAGTACTTTAAATGGTTAATTGAAGGTGCTTCTTTAGATCTGAGATAGTTGAACCCTAGATTAAAATATGGCATTAGATGGGCAGTATAATGATAAAACTGAGGTCCATTGAACACAAATTATGAACATACTTTATTGGACTATGAATAGTGTTACAATTATAATTATTTCTACTTTACCTACCTCTGCATTAATGAAAAAGATAGCAGATATTGGAAGTTCATTGCATGTATCATGTATGTGTTAGTATTTTAATTTTGTTTAAGTTGTTCAAGAGCTTGATTAGGTCAAGAATATGTTCTACAAGCTTTGTTCTCTTGACACTACTCAACATTTTCTATACACATTTTCTCTTCAATCCAGACGTTTCTTAACTCCTTCCCTTGTTAGCCCTTGGTTGTTCTCAAGTGTAATGCTTTTTCTATGCATCTTGTAGTCTGTATGTATGGTCAGTCATCTCTTATGAAGCATGGATAACCTTTCATGGAATTTTTGTTGTAATTATAAAATTTCCATTGTGAGAAGAATCATTTAATTTGTATGGAAGTAAGTCTTTTTCATATTATTTGACTTGGTATTGTAAACTTGTCTTTGCAGGATTCTCTAGGGGGGAACAACATAACTGTGATGATAGGTAGAGTTGTAAAACACCATAAATCATTTGGAATTATCAATATATTGCTTATAGAATACTCTATGCAAGTAAAATGGAATGTGCAATGACAATTGGTCTCGAGTTCAAATCTGAATATAAGTACATTATACACAAGAAGATGGTATTTATTCTATGATTTAAAGAACCCCAGAATAATAAAATTAATAGGTTCCATTTGTTTACTTTCTCTTAGACACTTGTTTAATCGACGAGACCCTTAGAATGTCTTGCTGATAACCAGTAGTGTTCAAAACTTCTGAAGAGGTCAGATCAGTGTGACATTGGATCTGTCTTGCTGACGGAAGTCATCGGAAAGACATGGACTATCAGAGTGAGTTTTCTATCCTATGTCGATGATTGATCTCTCACCGATGGGTTGGCTTCGGTGGTCATCGCCAAGAGTCTCTACGATAGTACATTTCAACGAATATTTTTTTAAAAAAAATTACATTGTTTCATCACAATTTTGACGAAGGCCACCGACGAATCACCAAAAAGGTCTGATGAAGTTGCTATAGCTGTGACGAAGGCTTTGTCATAACTCCTTTCCCATTTTGTTGAAATGGCGATGAACTTCTGGTGCTGTTTCGACGCTTCAGAAGAGCAATTACAATTGCATTTTGGTTGTAATTCGTCAGTGGATACACAAAGTTTTTGTCAATATTTCAACGAACATCTGAGTCATTTTATGATGTCAACGACCAACGAATCTATGTCATTATTTTGACATTTAATTCGTCGTCAAAATTTTGATTAAAAAATAGCAATGAATTTTTTTTTGTCAATTCGTCGATTGTCCTACAAATGTTTGTTGAACGACCGACGAACATTCATCAAAAAATGGAGTCAAATTCAGTAGTGACCAATGTTGAAGCCTTGACCTTTCCTACCTAGCATAAGCACTGTAGAAATAAAATCTCTGATAATCAAAGTGAACATAGGTGCTTTCCCTCAATAATCCTGCAAGTTGACCTAAGCATTCCCTACCCAGAGGGTATCCACACAAAGCACATTGCATTGGGCCATCATCCTAGCATCCAAATCATAAATATTCCACTTATTGTGAATTGACACTCATGAGATGTACCAAACATTCTCAAAAGTGATTTTAGGTTCTCCAATAGGTAGATGGAAGGAAAAAGTCTCACTATTCCACCACTTAATCAATGTTGACATCATAGCCAAATGTGTGTTGATCTCAAGCATATGTGAAATAAATCCTAGCTCGATTGCTTCGAGAAACATCCTTACCTGGTCAATCAAATGGAAAACATGAGACAAAATGCTTGGTCTCTATTCCATCGACTAGATCAGATGAATAATCTTCTGCACAAATGAAGCATGCCATGTCAAAATTTCCAAAAAAATTATAAAATTTCAAGTTTCTAACAATAATTTGCAAAAGTGCCTCTATTTGCAAAAGCATAGTGAAATTGTGTGAGTAACATTATACCAAAAATTCAATAGTGATGCTCCTCGCAAAAGCGCATCTGCATTTCAATAGAATCACTAAACCAAAATATCAAAAGTGACGCTCCTTGCAAAATCGTGGTGCTATTTCAATAAAACCGTTGAACCCTAAAAGCTACTACACTGCCATTTACTAAAGCGTGCCATCTTTTTAGAAGTGACACTATACCTAGCTAGGAAAAAGTACACTGGTCCAATAAGTAAGTATAATCATAACACAAGCTAAACACACTAGATCTAATAGATTCTAAGCAATATATAACTAGTTAAGCTACTCCAAATGAAATACTTGAAAACATAGAATGAAGAAGCCATTTAAACATAAACTATTAAGAAATACATAAAGGAACCTAGTTAAATGCCTCAAACCTCATCCCATTGGGGGATTGGTGTTTCATTGATGTGGAATATCAACCCTTTCCCAATCCCTATATTGAAAGAATCATCTAAATAGATTTCATTGATGAAAATAAGCTAATATTGATGAAAAATAAGCTAAAAGTGGAAGAAAATCTAAAATGGATGCAAGATGGAAGAAAGTGAGTATTCAAATGTGTAGCATAACTTTTCTAAAATGGAAGTATATCCTTTTTCTCTCCACAATGAGGAGTATTTATAGGAGAAAATGGTGAATCAATGGCTAGGATTGATTTGATCAATCAATGGATGAGAAGCAATGAAAGGTGAAGGCATGGATCAAGGATTCTCATTAATGGATGAGAACGCAAGTTGACATGGACCAAGGAGTTAATCAATGGCTCTCATTGATTCAAAGCACACTTCCTAAAAATTAGGAAGTTGTTAGGAAGCTGTTTACAAAGAATATTCCATTTTGGAGTTCAAATGGAAAAATATTTTGGGGTCTGAATATTCCCTTGCAAGTGGGAGAGTGAGAGAAAATAGAAATTTAGATAATTAAAACAAAGTTTTAATTGTGCAAAATGAGTGAAATTAGGATGCTCATTAAATAATTAATTTATTTAATGAAAAAGGGGTTAAATGATATTTAATTGAATAATTAATATTATTTGATTAAATGAGAGGACATATAAGCAATTTAATTAAATAATTTCCATTACCTAATTAAAAATAAGATGAAAATTAGTGTGAAAGGGGATGAATTAGCTAAATAATATTGATCATTTGATTAATAGGAGAAACTGATGTATTTAATTAAATAACTAGGATTATTCAATTAGATAGTAAAAAAAGAGGTGAATTTAGGATGAAATGGTGTTAGTAATCAGATTTAGATGTGCAATATCAGTCAAGACAATTTTAAGTGTCTACACTTGTAGGAAAATATCAAACCATCACTATTAAATTATTTTACGCATCAAAAAATACAATGAAGTCGAATAATGTGAAAGGTAGCTCTTTGAGAATAGGCCATTTGATCTTACTAGATCTTTATCTCCACAGTTGTAGGAAATTTGTGAAGGATTCACCCTTGTTTTGTTTTAGGGTGTACAACTCTTCCAAGCTTACGTACATGTCGAGGTTGTAGGAGAAATGATTTACAAACCAATTTATTATTTCTTGGAAGGTTTGAATTCCTTGAGGTAAATGTGAGAACCAACCAATTGTTGGGCCTCCCAAACTAAGTAAGAAAAGGTGCATTAAATATGAATCATTATAAGCAACTTCCATACATTTTACGTGAAATTCTTTGATATGATCCATCGGATTTTCCCGCCCTTTATATTTTTCAAAATTTGGGGCTTCAAAACCAGGTGGGAAAGGTATCATCATGATGGTTCTATCAAAGGGGTATGGACATAAGTCCCATTGTGCATGCAATTTCTTTATTTTCCCATTTGGATGTCTTGGAGTTTCTATGTGAGTGCCTTCATTTACAATGACAAATCATCTTGAGTATTTGGTGGAGGTGTATACATGTTATATTGTGGGATGGTAGATGAATTGTAGGTGGGATTTTGATATGGGGGTGTGTTATATGGTGTGTAGGGTAGATTTTGATATTGTGTATGTGATGGCGATAGTGGGGGAGGTGTGTATGCTCCTTGTACAATTGGGCTCAAGATGTTTTTTACATGTTTATGTATATTTGTTGGGAGTTGTAGTACAAGCCTTTTTTTTGTTGCACAAGAATTTGTTGTTGTTCAATGTATTGTTGTTCTTGCAACACTTGTTGTTGGGCTTGTTGTTGTTGATGTGTGAGCAATGTTTGTTTTTGTGCTCGTTGTTGTTGTTGTTGCACAATCAATGCCTATTATTGAACTTGTTGTTGTAAGGCTTGAGCTTGAGCTTGTTTCTATTGCAATGCTTGTTGATAGGCCTATTTTCCTTGCAATTCTTGTTGTTTCAAAGCTTGAGTTCGAGCTTATTATTGCAATAATTGTTGATAGGTGTGTTGTGCTTGCAACATTATACTATATTGAGTCAATTTTTTTTAATTTTTTTGAATGCATGGTGTATTTTAAGGGACCACATCATGAGTGATTTGTGGGTTCATTTGATTTTGGGGTGGTTGTTGTGTGATGAGATTTTGAGGGTTGTTCTATGCTATCATTCCTTATAAAATTTGAGATTGGGGTGGAGGAATGTAGGTTTGAGGTCTCATTTTATTTTTCAGTACTATTGGGACAAAAGGTTGAGATGGTGCCACTTGGTTTTGTGATATTAATGGTATGCTTTGGCTTTGGATTAACTAATTGGAAGGGTTCCCTTGATTGTTTTGATCTTGAGGGTTCCCTTGTTGTGTTTGATTTCCCGCCAAGGTATTACCTTGGTTGATGGTATTTGTGACCAATGGGTTTCCTGGATTGATGGGATTCATGACAAAAGGGTTTGATGTGTTTTGTGGGTTGGTTTGAGTGGCATGTGGAACCAATTGATTTAATGTGTCAATTGGGTGGCTGGATGAAGATGTAGCTTGTTGTGTTAAGGGTTGACCTTGGATGATGGTGTTCACTTGCACTTGTTGTTCCGCTTGAGGTACTTGTTTCACATCACTTTGTGTAATGTTAGACACACTTTGGGTACTTGTGGTGGTGGAAGAAGATGGTTTTGCATGAAAAATTGAGGCTCTTGTTGTGTTATGGAATGTAAGTGGTACATGTGGATGTAGAGGGTGTTCAAGAATGGTGGTGGAAGAATATGGTTGGGTACTAAATGTTGGTGTCCAATTTATGTTTTGGAGAAGGTTTGTGTCTTGCATACCCAAAATTGTGATGCCTCCTTAATTGGGAGTGAGACCAAGGTTGGTTCCTAGTCAACTTGCAAGACTAGTAGTCAATGGTTGACTTGGTACAAGGGATGAAGTTGGTTGAATTATATATTGATTCAAACCATGTACCAAGGGTTGTGTGATGGAAGTTGTAGGAATTGAAGCCACATTTCCTAAGGGTTGTTCCCTAATTGTGTTCAAATTGAATGTTGAAGGGATTTTAGCCCCTTGGTTTGCTAAAGATAGCATACATTGTGTAGGGTTCTTCTTCATCAAAGTGTTGATGTTATCGTGTGTTTTAGGATCTTGTTGTGTTTCAAGGAGTTCCTCTTTAGTGAGATCAAGTGGGTTTTTCGTGACATATTCTACTTCATACACCATGTCTAGTGGATTTTGTGGTGGTTGTCGTGATGGGGTTGAGTGGCTTCTACAATCAAACTCTTGTTGGTTGGGATCACTTGTGGCAGATGTATTTTGGTTTTGTTCCATGTTTTTCTTGTGTTTTGATCTTGTTGTTACCATAAATTTTGGATCAACTATGGGAGAGGTGTGTTGGGATTTATATTGTTGGAACTCTCTAGTTGATTCAAATTTTGATAAAAGGGATCCTCTAAGGTGTTTTGGACCAATGATGTAAATGGATGATGAAAGGGGTGAGTGATATGGATGATGAACCTGTAAAATTTGGAAAAAACTTTCGACTAAAGGTTTGATGCTTTATGTTTTGGATAAATATCCCAATGAACTTGTGAATCTAAAGGTAGACTTGTGACCTTTAGGATAGACTTGTTCAAAAGGACGATGGATAACTTAACTAAATTTATGGAAAAGGATTAATTTACACACACATAGCTAAGCTAGGGGATTTGATTGATGATAACCTAAGTCTAGAATGTTGATGTGTACAAAGTTTCAAAGTTTTTTGTGAGGTGAGATGTAAAATATTTTGATATGGATGGGATGATTGATCCTAATGTTTTAAGAGGGACTTTGTTTACAAGATCAAGGTAGTGAGAAACATGCTTTACCCTCAGAGTGATAAACCTTAGAACTCAATGTTTGGATGGTAGAACTTTGATACAATGTTTGGAAATACAATTCCTTGTTTTCATTTTGTTGCTTTGGAAGTCTATATGTTTTGAAAATAAGGCCAATGTGTGGTGTGTTCAATTGAGTTAATCTTTGATTAATGATATTGCTTTATTAGCACATCAAAATTACTTGATTAAGTTAATATTAAAATGCATATGACAAGGGAAAATATTTCCCACAAAAAAATGACATTGTGGAAATCAAAGAGCTAAGCCATAGGTCCCTAAGTTAACTTTAGAATAATGTGAATTGATATATAAGCCCAAATATTATCCTATTTGTTTGCAAAGTCAAAGTCCATCCCACTAGATACAATGCCATCCTATTTATCAATACCATGATGCATCGTTTCTATGTGTCATATCTAAAATAATGAATTAAATGATGAAGTATCCCAATCCTTGAAACAATAAAATCATCAATCTCATCACCATATCTAATAAAGTCTTGAACACTTATAGACTTGTTGGACTCTTGAATCAATCACCAAATTAATGGTTAATCCATTCATCTTATTCATCTATTTTCTTTCCATGCTAAAATGGTGTTAGAACCTCCAAATTTTGCATGACCACACCACCCTAAAAAGCTTTATAAATCTAGTATGTGAAGAATTAACCTTGCAAAAGTCCAAAACCCACAAACAAACTTGCCTTGTGAATAATTTTTTTGGTTTGACTAACACTGCAAATCCTTATATGATTTAAAGAAATCCACTGGATATATGCTTAAACCACAATAATTTAGATGGTAAGTATATACAAATTTTGTTTAACACTATACCATAGGAATAATCAATCAGTTACCAAGAATTTCACTGGTATGGTAGGATAAAATGTAGGATACACTTAGGCACCTTCATATCATGGAATTCATCCAAGAGGAATGCGACATGGAAATAAGAAGTAAGTTGCACCACATACTTGTGGTGAACCATAAAAACACAAGGTAAGCCATGGGGTATTGTGGCATACTTAGAACTATAACCACCAAAAGTTAACTTGTTGAACCACAATTAATAGATATCAACACTAAAGAAAATGTGTCGTATAGTGGTGTCATATCACTTAAATTGATACCTCACAACAAGAAACATATAAAGCATGAGGATGTATGCAATATGGTAGTATCAAATGACTTAGTATGCCATCCCATAATGAATAAATTATGTCTTGAGAAGGTTCTATGGTATGGTGATGAAGAATAATTTTAAACCGCAATCTCACAATGGGATATCTAGGACTTAAAAAGAGCTTGAGGTGTAGTGGCAAGCTCCCCGCTCTCTCACAATGAAAGAACCTTAGTCATATATATGATATGTAGTATGGTGGTGAAATATTAACTAAGTCATGACACTACGATAAAAGTAAAAATGTTATGCATAAAGCCAATAGTATAGTAGGGTGGTTATAACAAGCATTTAATATAACACAACCATATCAGATGGATCAAAAGGACTAACGAGAGTATTACAGTACGAGTTGGTGAGGGTATTTATATCGATTATGGTAGTAGTTATAACCACTATCACAAACCATTCAATTATATAAGATCAATGATGGATATTCAAAATGGAAATATAAGGGTATGTGCAGGATCATCATGGAAAAAATAGGCCCTTAAGTGGCAAAAAAATTAGAAAAACTAGAGTTAGGCAACTTGACGTAAAAAAATGAATAAGTTATCTATATTATTTCAAAAATATGTAAGAATAGAATCTGTAGTAAATTGAATGTAGTTTTTGAACTACTAGGTTTAAAAAAAAAAACTATTTGGTGAAAAATTGAAATTTCAATGCTAGTACTTAAATTTCGGGAAAAATAAGAAGTAGGTGTTTGTCTAAGCACCCTAACCACAATAAAATGATAATAATTTTTATAATATTTTAGATATAAGTAGAGGACTCATGTCCGATGTGATGCATATTTTTTGTAATTTTTTTCCAAGTAAATAATTAATTATGATTTTTTTATTACAACTTTTAAAAATATAAAAAATCGTATGTCTGACCACCTTAACTTGGTCAAAACTTCATGAAATTCAATTTTTTTTTTTAATCCTATAGTATGTGAAACATAGAATGTGACACATGTTTTGGATTTAAATAAAGTGATACCGTTTGAAAGCTATAGAAATTTTTCAATCAACCTATCAATTAGGACTTTAGTCATAATTCAAATAGAAAATGAATAATAATTACTTATTAAACTCAAAGTAAAGCATAATTTATATTGGTGGAAAGTTGAGAATCTCCTTTAAAAACCCTTTTCATTTCATAAATTTTGGGTTAAAAAAAAGACATCAGCCACATACCCATCATAGTGCCACTTTTTGGCCCATCATGATCCTGCACATACCCATAAGCTAATTATGAAATATTATGTATGAGGCTGACATAAATGTTGAAATGACTAAACCTAGAGGATAATAAAATTAGAACTTAGTACTCATTTTCAGTAATCATTTGCAGTGAATTATCATCATTCCAGGAGCTATGGTGTTCATAAGAGGAAGGCTCTACAACTATTGCATCACTGTGTAAGTGTATTCTACAACCATTGAGTTGAAAATTTGTAGTTTGAAAGTGTAAAGAATTTAAGTAGGAGTAGAAAATTTTGAATCATTCCACCTAGAAAAAGTAAAATTAAGAAGGAAGAACATAAAAAGAGGTCTCTGCAACATTCTATACTAGATATTCTACCTGAGTCAATGGATAAAGGATTTAGGAAGTTCTTTAGGGACATAGCTCAGGGGTGTTTGGATGCAGTCATTCTTGTTTTAGGGTGGGATTTGTTTTGGTACTTCTATGAGAAAAATGGATTATAAGACTCCAATATCAAACCCTTAGAATCTAGATTTTTCCAAATTGATTGTCCCCAATGTTTTCATAGATGTCAAATTCATTAGAGTATTGGCAAAAAACTACCACCCAGTTACTAAGATAGTAAGAATGGCAGATGGTTCACCACTAGTAAGACTTACCAAAACTGTCATTGTGGAGTGCTTCAACCTAAACAAATAGGCCCTTACCAAAGTAGAACTTCAAAGGAGTGAAGAAGAGTATAATAGTTTGAGAAAAAATTATAGTCCAATGATGAAGTTCCCATGCATATGAAGAGTGGGGAAAACAACAAAAGAATAGCTATCTCCTCCTCTTGTGTCAAGCCATTTTTTGTTAATGATTTCTAGGTGTATTTTAAAAGAACTTAGTTTGCTTTAAGTCAATTTTTTGGGATCGATGTTGAATAAAAGATGCTAATTAGCCTTATTATGTTGGCAATGAGAATTCAAAACCTTGAAACTAATGTTGAGTGTAAGGCCCTGTCGTGTGAACCCCAAAGGACAACAAAAAAACAACAAATTACCGCACAATTTTTTTTTGAAAGAAGAACAATACATAAGATTAACATGAGCATAGATTACATATAAGGAAATTATACAATTACAAAGACCATTATGTCCTTTGGGGTACACGAGATGGCATCACAAATTCCTAAGCTAAAACCATAATGATAACGAACGAATCAAGATTACATAAAGATAACATACCCCCATCCATGATTAAAAGAGATGAAAAAGATACATATAACATTTTATTAAGTTCAACATGACGATTGTGGAGTATATTTCTAGAAATACAACCCATCAGATAATGACTACCACATAAGGTTTACAAAAGTAAGATAATACATTATAGCCATTTCAAGAGTACATTACATCACTTCAAGAGTACATTACTTACTTCAAGAGTTCATTACATTACTTCAGGAGTACATATTCATCCTATCGTGCAGAGGAAAGATACATCAAATACAAGAATGATACATAATTTAACATGATACAATATAACTGAGGTAGATTCCTGGATCAACATAATCAACACAAACTCAGACTAGAGACCCAATGGGGTGCATAACACATTCCACCCAACTGCGTGGACTCGAAAGACCACCCCTCGTGCTAGGATTTGACAAGAAAGGTCCCCATTCCTCAACCAAAATAGTCAAATGAACTAATAGCAAGCCAGACTCCACAACAAGGATAACAACCATACAAGATAACAACCCATAGCATTGCCACCACATAGCCACAACAAAATAATGAAAAGTCTAAAAAAACCAATAGCCAATATTATAGATCAACACTAAATAGCCATAAGATGTGCCAACAACAATAAGATCTAAATCCTTCAAATAAAATCACAACATCAACCAACAATAAATATCAAGGGCACCTTTCATTAACATCAATCATGTTTCCATGAGGAATGTGTGCAACACTAAAGATAGAACTTGGAGGCTTCAACAACAATCACCAAGAACCAATTTCCTCAACAACATCAATAATTCAAACAACACTCCGAGAGGAAACCAAACAAAGGGAGATAAATGGGTACTGTAGGAGAGTGCCATCGCATGGCCTTACTTGGATTAGCCAAGCAACCTATCACAAGGTATTGCCTCCATCTATGGTTATCCAGGTTGCCTATCTTAAGGCGATCGCTCCATAGGGTGACTCATGTGGGACCACTTACCTTTCATGAGGACAAGGCAATGATCTTACAAACCGGGTCTTCTCATCCCATCCTTAGCCTGTGAAAGCACTAATGGTATGGGTGAGGCTCATAATTAATCTTGTTTAGTGTTTAATTACCCACCCACTAATTCATTAATTACATTATCACTTGTTGAAGAAACTCTTCCATGGGTTACCCTAACAACTCCTTTGTGCACTGGACCCCATGAAGAGCCACTCCCTATGGTACCAAACCAAAACATGAAGGGGTGTACCTCATCTAACATAAAAAAGAAAGGATTACATATCACACAATATGCAAGGCGAGAACCATCTCGCAAAACCATTCCATATCACTAAAACATGAACAAAGGAGATACCACCCACCACATCAAAATTCAACACCATAGTACAGAGTAATACCCACAAGCTCAAAATCCAAAATAAGAGCAATAAATCACAATAGAACAACAATGGAAAAATCAACATAAATCAAGTTTCTCCATTTCCTCTAGAAGCCAAAAACATCGTAAATCCACAATCTTCTATTAAAAATAATTTAAATATATTAGGCTCCCAACCATCTCAAAATATGACCACAAGAAAGGCAATGAAACAAAGTCTCCTCAATCAAAATTAACACAAAAGGAAGACTTGCATCAAGGAACCCACAAAATGACTATATACCTTCCACAATCACAAAATGACAAGAGAGGAATAAAAGAGGCAATATCATAATGAGACCTTCAACTAAATCAATGCTAATATAAACAATTCCATACAAATCAATCACAATAATCTGTATCAACCTTAAATTCCAAATCAAATCAATCATCAAAATTATTGATTATAAAATTAAGGATAAAACTATACAATATACCCATTTCATCAATATAAATAATCTTCCAATAGATATCAAATCATTGTCCCTAGTTTAATTCTATAAGATGTGAGGAATTAGATATTAAAATAATGTTTATTTAATTCTTAAACTAAAAGAAACATAAAAGAATTAAAAGAAAATCACAAATTAATACTATGAAATTAAAACACCCAATAAGAGAACATATCACAAGAAGTAAATATATACTTCATATTTTAATTTCCACTATATTAAAATAAATCTCAAATTAATATTTTTAACCTATCTTTCCATTTTAAATTAGATACAATAATTAATGATATTCTAAAAGCACATATATTTTCCTCTTAAACTAATAAATGTGAGGATTCTACATTTAAACCATGATATAAATAGAATTGTACTTGCATATGTACATATATATACACAAGTATTTTCTTTTAACTTTAATTTATTCATTACGAAGTCATTTAGAATAATTAAAGAAATCATATATCACATAACAACTCAATATTTATATTACCTCAAACAAATTTTCTTTTTATTTATAATTGTAATACATATCGCTTAACTAATCCTTTAACTCATAAACACAATTCCTTTAACTCATAAATACAATTCCAAGTGATAAGTCATAAGGAACATTTAGATAATCATTTTTTTTTTATCTATTCATTCGTCAAGAACCATTTAACAATAATTAAGCAATTATATAACATATTTTATAAGTATCTCACTAAGAATGTTACAACCATTTAATGAACACAAAAAACAATTCAAGCTTAAGTTTATAATTCATCTTTCTTCTATGCTTAATTTAACAAACAATACTCTAAATCATTTAATTAGACTAACCCCTTTAAGCTTAATTTAACAAACGATACTCTAAATCATTTAATTAGACTAACCCCTTTAATTTCCTAATTGAACAACTCAAATTTGGCCTCCTCAAACTCCCATCTCACTTAACCACTTAATCAACTAAAATTAACAAAAATCAACTTAAATTCCAATTCACACACATAATCCATCACGAGGAAACCATCAAACATTGCAACCCTGAAATCAAACTCCAAAATAATAAGCAACTATGATCAACTTCCCCTATGTATTTCAAGATACTAACTTTTTCCATATTTAGTTTCCCAACTTGTTTTAACCTAAATATATCAATATGTTCCTATTTATTTTGCTTTAATTCATTTTAATATTTTATCCAAAACAAAATTTCCCTTCAATACTATTTTATTTCTTCCCATTTTGTATTCCTGAATCTATTATCTAATGTAATCCTTTATCAATCGCCCAAAACAAACTTTTCTAACATTTAAATATATACTCAAATATAAATATATATATAATTGTTTACCCAATTATTGGTATATAACTATATGCATACATATGTTATTATAGATGCGAACGAAAGGTATGAGGCTGTCTAGAATAACAGGATTTCAGAAGACAGTTGTTCATGTCACTCAGCTATACTATACCTCTCATAAGATTTTGAAGTACAGAGGAAATATATATATATATATATCTTAATATTTATGAACACAACTAAACTTGCATAAATACTCAATAGAGGCACTATTAAACTTTTCAATATCATTATTAAGATAATTCAATAACTGCATAATATACTCGTAAAACAAGGTAAGTAATCTGTAGATTTAATAATTCAAGAAATGCATAATGTACTCGTAAAACAAGGTAAGTAATTTGCAGATTTAATAATTCAATAAATGCATAATATACTCGTAAAACAAGGTAGCAAACTGCAGCAAGTAATTTGCAGTGAAACACAAGAAATCGCCAACACTTGTAAAATCGAAATGCATGCATCGAGATTCAAGCACCATATATGTATATCATGGACAAATGAATCTAGAACATCCTGTCGCGCAGTCCGGGAGGGGTCTCAGAAACTTACAAGCAAATGCAATCGACAGAGTTGCAAAATTTAACAAAGAAATAAAATATAAGGGTGATTGAACACGATATAACTATGAAGCATAAAGCCATGAAGAAAGAAGAGTTAAGAAATGCATAAATAGATTTCGCCAGGAAGCTCTCCAAAACATTGAATCAATGAAGCACTCAGAAACAAGTCCTAACATTGCAAAATTTGCTTGTTCTAGGCGCACGCAGTCATGCAGGTTTAACGGTGAGGGTTGCACATACTTCACACATTCACACCCTTATTGCATTACATATATAGTTGATCATTAGGAGTGCATGGTTGACCTTCATGCTGGCTATCCTGGAGACAGCCCAAATCTTATAACTAAGATACTAGTTGAACCTGTGGTGCCTGTGGATCATATATGAATATAGGCTGGGCATTTCCAGCAACACTGCTTTTTAGTTGGAACCTAACAATGCTGAAACTTATGTTCTTCTCTATAACATCTTACGCAGAAGCAGACAGGGAAACGAAACCATCTACCCCCAAGGCGCATACAGGTCAGTGAGCTGGCTGCGTAGGTGGCAGCAAAAGAAGTGGAAGGAGGCGCGCAGGAGAAAAACAAAAGGCTTAGAAACTTTCAAGTAGATGCAACAGGGATTAGCTCCGAATAATACACTGATGTTGCATACTCATTTAGCGACACTGATGAAGGAGAGGAAGGTTGGCTGCAGGGGCAACGACTTAAAGGGAGAGAGCGAGGAAGAGCTAAGGCACAGCCTAAAGGGCTCAAAAAGTCCAAGAAAAGTATCCAAAAATGATCCGATAGCCATACTAAATCTAAATTCATCCCCAAAATTGTTGCAAGAGAGATTGTTCTCAGAGATGTGATCAGTTTCCATCATTTAAAACAGGTACAATGTTCTTGTGTCGCAGCTGAGACAGGCTGGCAATGGAAACAGAGCGATTATTTAAACCTCTACAACATTCTATTTTCAAGTACTGCAGACGTGACAGGTTGCAAACGGCATCAGTGTCATTATTTAAATTTTATACACCCTCCAACGTCCACAGTACAATTACAAAAAACTTCAGTTGCAAGCGCACAAGCACACCTACAGCATCACTAAATCATATTCACAAACTAGACAAGAAAACAATGAGATTTCACTCTTACTTCTACGCTATTTAACATTACCCAGCTTTGCAAGAGAACACAGGCTCAACTAAAATATCAGTTTAAATGAAGTCTAGGGGATCTTACCTCGAGATCTAAGTCAGAAGGGTTTGAAGAGTTGCTCAGAGAGAGGCCTTGGCCACTTTGATAAAATCGGATTGCCATTTGTTTTGCAGATTAAAGCTTCACTCTTTGACTGCATTCTACTCGAACTCCATAAACATCCACTCTCAAATCCTTCACCTTTTGTTACTAGGTATGGTATCTCCAGACATTGTGTTGCAACTTCCTGGTAATATGCGAGCAGGAAAAATAGGGGCGCATGGAAAGAATTGCGGTCTCTTTCTGCAGCCATTTCCAATAGTCTCCCCTTTCAGACGTTGCAGTTGCAAGTGCCCTCCGCCTAGACCAGGTACGCACTATTTGACAGCATCCCTCCAAACTGCGGAAGGAACCAACCCCCAAACAATCACCAGGCCCCCCTCTTTTTTGATAGATGCCTCCTCCAAAATGCCATCATACCACGTAGAGGAGCATACAGAATGCGGATGCCAAGACAAGGCACGTGGAACCTAGAGGGAATGCCTTGAAGCCAGGTAGGGGGGTGGGGCGGTACATGCAAGGGCAGGTGCAACCTTTAGACTCTAGCTAAGTTTATTATTATGCCAATTTTCTATGTGTATAATTTTTTAATTTTTAATTTTATTTATCATTTATCTAATTGATTACTAAGTAATCAAACGATTAACAACATATTTATCCATTTAATATTTTACTCACTTCTAAGAAATGAGACTTAATAATATATATATACTATTTATTTATTTTTACTTAGCAATTAAGTGTGTATATATATACAATTTACTTTTTACATATGCAAATTTTATGTTTTATTTACAAAATAATATCACTTATTAAATACATATATATACAATTATACATTTAAGGCATAATTAAATCTTAATATTGAAATCATAACTTAATATATCTAATATAGATATTCCAAATTATTAATTGCATAATAAATTTCCAATATAACCAAAGTTTACATTCATATATTCTTATACATATATAATTATATACATACAAATAGAATAGATTGAGTTGCAGTTATAACAATGTAAAATTAGATATTAAAAGATGATCACTAATTTTGAAAACAACATATAACAATATATATATATATATATATGCATACATATAACTATATAACTATATATATAAGTATACCAAATTAAATCAATAATCAAGTACCATATGAACAATTCAAATGTAGCTTTAAGGAACTACTGTTTCACTATTCTTTTGCTTCTATTTAAATTCTCAATACATTTTGTTACAAAACTGTTCATTGAAGGACAAATATTTTCAAATAACTAAATCCCTAGTGAATTTCCAGCATCCATCATTTAGGTTTTATTTAACCTATGCACATATATACATATATATTTCAAAAGCCAAACAAAAGTACAAACTTATCGAAATAAATTCTTACACCCCAAGCTACACATTTTAATTAGATTCTGAGCACAACATAAACCCTTTGTTAACCATTCCCTAAGCAAGTACATCGAGTATAAATCTATGTAAGGTTATATAACTATGTTCCAAGGCACATATAATCGTAACAAAACCAATATAATTCTATGTGCTCTAAACTTCAATGAATGATCAGATTCCTCTTGACACCACAATTTAATTTAATTAGCTAATTGAACAAGGCATAATTATCAACAAAATCACAAATAACACTTATGTCAACAATCCAGAAAGACCGATTTGGAGGGGCACTACATTGAGTATGACTTTGCTTAATTTATTGAGAAATCATTACATGATGGATTCATACAAGTAAAAGAGGATAAATCCCTTATCACTTTTAGGTGTTACTCCTTGTTGTGCCATTTTATTTTATATCAAAATAGAACCAGATGGAATAAAAGAATGTGTTTGGGTATGGTAGACGAGCAAGGTAATCAACTACCTATTCAGAACTAGTGTTACATATGGGATAATAGGTGTAGAAAGAGTGATTTTGTGGTTTTCTATGAGGATTTTATACTCAAAATTATAGTAGTCCTTGGCCATGGGTATCTAAGATTACATACACCAATCTTACAATTGTTAAGACCCTTGGCACTCAAACCAGAGTAAGGGCATACTCATAATCGAGAAGATTGGTTTTTCTTACCCAATACCATGGTAATCTAAGTGTATGGATTCCCCCAAACCCCACATATCTTTCCTAAATTTGTTCCTCTCTGATTGGCCTTCCTAGAATTCATGTGGTAGATGATATGGATGGAAAAGGAAGTTATGCATAGATAGAAGAAAGGCAAATTTTTTTGCACCTTGAAAGTATGTGGGGATTTTTCCATTGCATCAAACACTCTTGAGGAATTGTAGAAGTTTCTAAAAGAAATATATCCCTTAAAATCTAGGAATGAGAGGGTATCTGATCCTGTGAGTCACATGAATTTTATTAGAAATACACTCCTTACAAAACTTGGGATCACCCATGAAGTGGACTATGAGGAGGATGTGATAAGGAATTGTATCACTCCTCAGGATGTACAGAAAAGAAGAAGAAAATGGGACATATTAATAAAATTGAAGGAGAGAAGAAATAACATGGACAATAATTTTCAAGGGTTTTACATAGAGGAAGCAAATCCCATCAAGAGGATCAATCTCATGATTGATAAGTTTGACAAATTATACGACAAAGCACAGAATGAATTGGAGAAATCTACCAAAGCTATCTACCAAGAGGCCAAGCACATTTGTAATATCAGAACCCCAAGATGAGGTTTCAGTACAACATTTTCCATCAGATTCACCCCCTGAGCAACAAGAATCCAAAAAGAAAAAGATATAGGAACAGGAACCCTTAGTGCCATATGAGATGAGTGAAGGGGTTGGGGATACTGAAGAGGTAGTAGGTGTGCTAACATAATTAAAAGGTAACATTGAAGTTGATCAACCACCCTATGAAACAAAAGCTCATAAGCCTAAAGAAAGAATTAACACAGATGATGAAAGAATCGTAATAGCTCATAGATTCATAGAAAATGATGAGTTCTTTCAAACTTTTGAATTCAAAGAACTTTTTTGGATTAAAATAAAGATGAAGGAATTCAAAGAAAAGGTTCAAATAAATAAGATGGTTGTTGATGAGTCCCATCATGATGAAATTATTCCCTAGACCTTCAATGAACTCAAGATAAGTGAAATAAATATCAGTCCATAAGAGGCTAGGCAAATAGTACTAAAAAGTAACATCTTGTTCACACCAGGGATGTATTTGAAGAGAATTTTCTTGCTTGACCAAGTAAGAAACCATGAATACCCCATGCTAATGGTTGAGTTTTATTTAAAAGAGGGCATGAGTGGAATAGGATACAGTCCAAGAATTCAAACCTTAGCCTTTTGGGCTAAGCAAAAGAATACAGAAAAGCCTAAGTTGCTAGACATTGCACAAGAGATGAAGGTGAGTGCTATGGTTAAAACCATCAAAGACACCTCAGCTTTGGAAGTTGCTACCATGACTATGCACTCTGTTATGTTCACAAGAGAAACTATCAGAAGATTGGAAAATAAACTCACAAAGTATGAGAAGATTGAACCAAGTATGAATGATGAAGTAAACAAATTATATATAGAAAATGTGAAGTTGAGGTAGTAGTTGAAAGGGGAAGGCTCCTCTTAGAGCATTGAAATAGTAGTATACCAAAATTTTGATAATGTTTCTAGTGAGCAATCAAAATATTTGAAATAGGAAATAGAAAACTTGAAAAGATACAATGAAGAGGCTAACAAAGAAGTAAAAGAACAAATTTATGGTGTATTAGAGAAGGTTTTAGAGCATAGAATCAAGATAGTGATGGTAAGGATATAAATTTTTCATGAATTTTATATGCCCTTATCCAAAGCAATAGAAAAAATGAAGATTCATGCTCTTATCCTAGACCCTTTGTTCAAAAAGTGGTAGCCCATCCATCATACATTGAGCATGTTGTGCAAGGTTTTACAAAGAAGCGTGGATTCCCCTGCAACATTGAAACCAATAGAAAGGATAGTGAAGATGGTGAGCGATGAGTCTATGTATGTTTCAAGGGAAGGTTAGAAGATTAATGCAAGACTATAATCTCTTAACACAATCACATAGTGGTTTGTACTAAGAATTCTCAAAGAAAATGATCAAGTAAAGGATTGTGCAAGTTGGAAAAATGAATTTAACTAGGTGGTCACTAATTGTATTACCCATCTACAACAAGATGATGACATTAATGTTTAGAGCTTCAATCTAAATTTGGATGGAATGAAGTCATTATATTCTGGATATTCAAATTTCATTGTAGAGGCTAGAGCATTACTGAATGGAAGATGGAAGAGTCACTTTGCCAACATGATAGAGATTCAAGAGTATAAATGGCTGAATGATTATACACTGTATCAATGGGAGCTTGAACACATTTGGCTCCTCTTGAGGAATAGACACACTATTAGAATTTATGAAGTGGCTAGCATTGGAGATATTATCGAGAAGATAGGACCTTGCTAGATCTGGAAGACCATGGGTAACTTACAGTGATAAACGAACTTCAGTATCTCATAAATGTTCCAGATTTTATCTTGATAATTCAAACATTTTTCTTATCTAATTACTTTATGTAATCATGCTAAAAAAATGATGGTTAAGTTTTTATGATAATTGAAGAGCTATTTTAAAAAGGTTTGAAGCTTGTCACTTCCTTCATCTATAAGAAGCAAACCAAGACCTCATTTTGAAAACAATAATAGGCAAATAGTAGAAAAGAGTAGAAGAATAGAAAATCGTTTTGAAACAAAGACTTCATACATGCACTATAAAATATTTTGAAGTGATATAATGGAGAAGAAATTATAATTCGGTGGCTATAATTTTGGTGTTCAATTGTTTGTTAATGTTAATTTACAAAAGTTATCTTGTTGTCTCTAGAGTGGTTTTCCTTTATTATTCAGATTGAATGTATCAAGCATATGTTTGATCTATCAAGACACATTTACTATCTTTGTGTGATTCATGGTGATTGGTTTCTACAAGAAAGAATTAAATTCCTTTTAAGTGATTCCTTTGAATTGGTTTCTACCAAGAATTAAAATCCTTTTAAATAAATCATCTTAACTGGTTTCCTTCAAGTGAGAATTAAAATCCTTTCAAATAGTCACAGTTACCTAGGAAGATATCACTGGGATTTGTAAGAAGATCCTCATAACTGACAACCTTGCATGTTTATACAAAGTATAAACATATGAAGGTGCCAAATAGTTCAAGTTAAGCTAGAAGGAGGACACACCTATCATATACATCTTGACTCCATTACCCAAAAGAAGGCATTGATCACACCTGTTACATTACAAGACTTCATAAAACCTTATTCAAACACTTTAGTTTAAATCATTATGAGGAGTACCTATTGATTTTGTGTCTATTTCACATTTACATGCTAGTGTGGAGTAGATAATCAAATTTAAGGAGTTCACACAACCTTTGAGGTTCATAATTTGCTTAATTATCAAGGTACACCCACCTAGGTCTGGTCAAGCCTAACGTGCAGGGAGTTCCAAACCATATTGGTTGACTCTATTTGTTGGCTGAAATATTGTAAACCTGAACATAAAGCCTACATACTCTTAGGGTTTTCAATCTACAATTTTGGGAACCAACAAATTGGTGACTCTACTGGGGAGAGTCCAGTAAACCCTGGGTCTAGACCATTTCATCATATAGTCACACAAGTTTTACATTGTTTGATTACAAGTTTTCACATAACCAAGTAGAGGATTTTTCTAAGGATGAATCAAGAATAAAATAATCCAAACCCTAACACCGAAAATATACCAATTTTCTAAATTTTCTAGAAAAGTGGGTGGCGACTCTACTACATCATTCTAAAATTATTGTATGAGTGGAAAATTTAAATATATATTGGAGAGGTTGAACCATAGGCATCAAAGAATTACACTATCCCATAGCATGGATGGTATAAGTTCATTACATAAAAACAATCAATCAAATAAAGATAAAAAATGGACAAATGGAAAAAAGGACAATTTGAGGTCCCCCTATTTCAAAGAAAAATGCTGAAGGACAACAAAACAATCAAGATAATGAGAAAAAATTATTGTGGGATAGTACTTCAACATATACAACTCGCCTAATGGTAAAGAACATAATGGAGACAAAAAAATTCCAAGAGAGGCTTAGAGTCAAACTGAGCATGGTAGTCGATACAATACTTTCCCTTCTTTTGAAACTCACCCTGAAAAGATAAGTGAGTTTGAGGCATGGCTTCAACCAAAATGGAAATAAAGACATGAAAAAAGGGATTATGAAGAAAGGATAGCTCAACAGTATATATAAAATCCAGGTGATTGCATACCATGAATGGTTTTTTTCAAAGAAGCCTAAAATAGCCTTACCTCAACAACAAAATCAACCAATCATGAGTTAGAATAGGAGATAGAAGAAATGAGAGAGGAACTTAAAGGGAAGAAATTGTTAAAATTTAAAGATAAATTGGCTCAATAGTTACTCCAATTCAATCCTCATCTTAGAACAAGTGGCTCAAAGTATATACCTCCCCATAAGTAGGATGGGAATACAAACACAACTAATTCACAGGGGTCACACTAGAAAACAAGTGGTCCTAAGATTCTAAAGGCATCTGACAATGCAATAGGAAATCCAAGCAACACTAATTATGTGCAACAAAATATTCCTAAAGCTTCCCAACCCATGACTAATACCTACCCACCTCCTAGTCAAAAGTATGTCACAACTCA
>VDFB02086081.1:31572908-31619313 GCA_007258455.2 Sequoia sempervirens | reverse complement strand
TTCATGTAAGAACCCATATGGGTTAGCTCTAAAAGTTACAACTTCTGTATTAAAAACTAAACCATATGCGGGTTTTCTGTATATCAATTTGCATTTAGCCATGAGCTCGACCTTCAAGCTTGGAGTCTCTCCTATGTGCATGTTCTAGCCGCGATTGCATTTACTTAGAAAATACATTTTTGGGCTAGACCCATACAAGAATTCACATTTTTGTATTTTCCTGTTGTCTGATACAAAATCTTCACGTGGGTTATCACTATTATTGTATTTTCTGTATTTTGAATGCAAACCCTAATGTGGGTATCACATATTCATTTTGCATCTAGTTTATAAGCTCGGCCCATTAGAACTGATGGTATTCTTTGATATTATGTGACTGTACTTTCAAATCCCACCGTGGGCTTTCCTTGAAGTGAAGAAAATTGCTCATTGAAGATTGAGCTCGAAATGTCTTTTATTTCTGCATTTGTGAAATGCATTTCTAAAACCCTCACCATATGAGGTCAGCTGTAATATAGAGGGACTATATATTTCAATATTTGTATAAAACTGGGCTTCCTTAGTCATTCGAACTCCTTACTTTAGCAAGCTTCTGAATTTGTCTCTTCATGAAGCAAAAAAAGAACATATACTTATAACATTCTAGAATGTATCCTTTATTTGAACTACAACCATATGAGTTCATGTTGCTTCCTCTTCCACACAGAATTTGTCTTCGACTGAAATTGTAGATTACTTATTCAATGCATCAACTGCTCATTTTGAAAATGACTTTTAGGTATTAAAATTCTTGTTAAGACTGTGCAATACCTATAACCTTGCAGATGTATTAGAATAATTCCCACCATGTAATCTTGCTTGTAAAATAAAAGGCCTGTAATCCCAATAATTGTGAAAAGTCTTGGCTTCTTTCAGTCATTCAAATTCTTACATTTGCACCATGGGGCATTAGAAACTTATAGAAACCTGTCACACAAGCATCACCATGAAAGCTCATTTAAAACCTTCTTGACTATGCATTTTGCATTATTAAACATAGAACTCATGCTACTTTTCTTGAGACAGATCTTGTCATGGTTGAAACTGCAAATCACAATTTAATCTACAACAAACTCCTGTTTTCTATTTTTGCACTTATGCAAAACTTTTAGCTGAAACACTGTATTATTATGGACTGCACTTAGTTATCTATTCCTATGCATAATTGACACCTCAGAAACTGTGCTTGCTCTTTCCTTATTATTCTGGAATGATCATTTTCTCATTATAACTCATAATGTTGTATTTGTCTTTACCAGTCAACTAGAACTGGTGAATCATTTAGCACTTGAATGCACTGTCTGTCTTTTGTACTCTTGAGCAACATAGTACTCTTCATGCATTTTTATGTTTCTCTTATCAAACTGTTCTTTAAATATGCTCTCTCTCAAGATGAAAATCAAAACAAAACTCTTGATTAAGACATAATGTATGCCTGTTCACTATCCTTGACTGTGAAAAGGATACGAATGAACTGGAACTTGCATGACATATATGATTATGATGAACACAGAACATGAATTATACAACAATATTTGATATAAATGTACCAGACTGAATTAATTGAGCGAGTTAAATTCACTGTTCACCTGTATCCTTTAGAAAACATTAACCTAATCGTTATGAATGCACAGTTGGTTTAGTAGTTCTATTGATAACGATGCTTTACTCTTTTAGTTGTATCTCATTTCTTTTGATGAATATATGATGTAATCTTTAAATCGGCCCATTCGATGAATAGGGCAGCATGTCGAGCTCTACCCTTGTGGGAGCCCATTTTCTCCACATGCTTGTTCTTCAAATAATGATCAGCTTCGTGACTTTACCTATACCTGCACAAGGAAACAAACAATGTTAGCATAAAATAAGAAAATGATGATCATGATATTCTCCTTCAGCTCATTCCCTCTGCACTTCTTTGATTGTTTCAATGCATGATTAATAGTAGGCTACACTATTGTGGGTGCCTCATATAGGTTACTTCATAATCCGAGCCATTGACACCCCCTCCTTTCTCTTACAGGTCGACGAAGCTCGAGAAGACAAAGGTGCACCATTCATCGTCAACCATCGGCCAAAACAAGCAATGATGATTATGTTGCCACTTATATGTTTTATTTTCCGCATCTTCAATAGTGTAATGTGTTGTTAGTGATATATTGCAACAGTCACATCCACGGCTTGTGTGGATATTTGATTTCAATTCTTGCTTTTCATTTGAAAGGAAAATGCATTTAAATGCAAATTTTGTAATATCATTCTAATTCTTGAAATCAAAAGAAGCTTTGTAAAAAATGAGTCTTTTCATGAAATAAATGAAAGCATTTAAAAAAGCTATTTTCTCATTTGCTCAATTATGTACTTTACTACTTAATTCTGGAGCATGTGGATGACACTCTAAAATTCTAATTTTCCTTTTAAATGCACAACTGTTATTCAATGCATAATGATAAAGGAATGCAACAACACTTAAACATAATCTACAATTTCACCTCATGATATAATAACATTCAGCCAGCTCCACCAATTGAGTTGAGCTGAAAAATTGGTAACATTTTGGTGATTTTCGCTATATGCTTGCCTGCTAAGCATAGATCAGTGGCCTTAAAACAATTCATTGGGTGCGGAGTCAATTCTGCCCCTTTTGCAGACTCAAAAACTTGAACAACAACACTCCAAACAATAGCAAAAGAAACAAAACAAAACTAAAAGTAAACTAACAGGACTTGATGGCCAACAGAACAATGCGCGACAATGCTTAGGGAAAGAAAAACTACTGAAAGTAAATGTGTGAAACACACTTATTGACTGCAACTATTCTATCCTATGCTAAATAATGTCAAGGTTGTTTAAACAAAGCCATTAACTGGCTCAAAAAAGTAACTTCCCTTTCTTTGTAATCTGCAAAGCTTAATCAGCTTGTGAATCCACCAAAAGATGTGGAGAAATATCAAATATTCAGCAATTTGTTGCAACACCCTTCCAAGGAGGAAAAAGGAATCACTTACCCATGTTTCTAGACCTCTGAACTAGTGGTGATTGGGTGAAAAAATGAATGGCTCACACATAATTGAATACCTCATTTGTTGCTCGACATCAGCATTATCATGGGGCTGCTTATCCTTGCTCATTTCTAATCGAGTTAGGTGCCTAATAGGACATCCCCTCGAGAGCCTTGGATTGGAAGTAAAGCAACCTTAATGACCCGTGATGACAACATCACCTTCACCTTGCATGCTAGCATGCCATATTGACCCCTCCTCCATGGTTGGTGAGCTAGCCTCCTCCATAAATATTGGCATATCCTCTAAGTGTGAGCAGAAAAGCTCAATGTTAGCTTGGAAAAGATCTTCTTAACCAACTTCATGAAAACTTGGAAAGATATCAGGACCCCTACTTTGGACAGCAGTATCTGCCTTTTGCTCAATTTGATTTTGTTCTATTCGAGCTATTGTACTATGCTTATCAGGGTTTTGGCATTCAATAACCATGTTGTTCCCACCTCAAGTTTGGAAACCCCCTATCGCCTCTTAAAGCTGCTGCTCCACACCATCTCTTTCAAAAAATGAGTGTTTGGCATCTAGATTTGAAACAAAAGTCTCCAGTTCATTCCAAAACATGTCTTCTTCCCTCTCATCTTCAGTACTTTGTGAAGGGAGACAATTTTCTACCTTACTATAGCTCTTCTGAGGTATCAAAGAATCAGAATTCTGAACCTATTCCTGCTACTCTAGAGCTGGTATGGATGTAATATGAGATATGTTGTCTTCATTATCCACAAAAAATGTTAACTCATTAAACAAATCAGGCAGAACTTGAGAACTGTCAGCCATTTCTTGATCTAGAATCTGTGGTTCCTCAAACACAGCCTCCTCTAACTCTTGTAAGAATTGCTCTTGACATTCTGAGTCTTCTTTATCGCTATGCCAACTTGATACTTTGAAATAATCGTCGATGTTCTACTGTTCTAATGAATCAACTTGCTCTACACATGCAACACTCTTAGGTTCAGTTGAGAAAGAAGTGCAATCAGCTTCAACTACCTGCTCTATCTCTTGCAACAATTGTTCCTTTGAAGACTTTTCATTGTCCTCCACAAAACAAGGTAGCTCATTAGTGAAAGCATGGAAGGATTCATCAGGGGAAGGCTTCTCCTGACCTATCTTCTACTGTTGCAAACGGTAAAATACCAAATTTGAATGCAATGGATTTACCTTCCTAAGCTCCTTGATAAAGAGCAGGGTATCCTGATCAAAGGGTTCAACCATGGATTCTTCAGGTGAAGAAACTTGGGAGAATTCCTGAGTTTCCTGAGATGAAAACTGTTGTTCAAGGGGCTGATCCAGAGTTGCACTAGGCTGACTATAACAATTTCCCATGACTTGCAAGGGATGAAGTTTTTCGAAACTTGGAATTGCAGGCTTTAGAGGCTGGCTCGAGGAGTTTAAAACTCTATCTTGCCTAAAACTTGGGATTTCAACTTTAGGTATGTTAGGAGGCTCATCTTGTGTAAAGCTTGGAAACTTATACTCATGAACTTCTTCTTGAGCAGGCCGACATAGAACTGTAGGGGTTGCTTGAACCTTGTGCTTTTGTGCTTCAAACTCTCGCTTATAGAGATAGGCCTGATAGGCCATCTCTTCTTGTTGTTGGTTATATTCATGTTATCTCTTGATCTCCTCTAGTTGCTTCGTGAACTCAAGCAATGTTCTCTTTATAGTTGCCACCTCCTTCTACTGGTCTATTTCTCTCATTTTCCTTTCATAGTTCAACAATATTTCTCCAAAGCTCAAGTCTTCAATATGTTGGGACTGATTTGGGGAATATGATAGCTAAGATGGAGGTTGAGCAGGGGTGGGTGGGTGGCAATTATGAAGTGCATGTTGGTTTTAAAAAGCCATGGAATTGTAACAAGCAACAAGATTATGTTGATATGGCTTATATGAGTATGGATACATAGGGCTTTCATGATATGGCGGATGGTATGACATATTATCATGAAGCCTCGACATGCTTGTTCATCTCAAAGCTTAAAAACAAGCAAAAAATAGAATCTTTAAAAGAATACCAGCACTTGATCATTCTAAAACCAAAAAAGGCTTCTCGGAGTCGCCATGGTGTGTGATGATTCTACCTCCAAAGGCTGATAATTCAGAAGAGAACACCCGATCCTTCAGTATGTGTTCTTTTGTGTGTTGTTCACACTGGATCTACTCAAAAATCAAAGAATAGAGTCGCCAGGTATATTGAAAAGGGGCCTCCAAAAGGCTGAATAACTTGTTGCATACACCAAACATCAACCTTAAAGGATTAAAACTTCTCTGAAATTGACTTTCAAAGTCCCACCTGGCATGCCAAAAACTGTTGTCAATAGATTTGCACCTTGCTGAATGCAATATTCAGCAACCTACTGAAACATGGAAACCTCCTTCAGATGTGGGTGATCTGAGCGAAGGAGGAATCTCCAGAGTGAGCTGGTTCTCTGAATGATGAATATTAAACTGGTTATTCTGGGAAAAGGGATAAAAAGTTGAACTGAAAACAAATCTGAATCTAACTGAGATTTCACTTAAAGTAATGAAATTCAAAATTTGACACTCACAATAGCTTTCTTATCACAATGAAACTCACAATCTTACTGACACATACTTTCATCAGTATTTTGCATGAAGATTCCTAAATGAAATACAATAGGCAACCTGAAACTATGCAATTCTGAAACACAACTTATAACAGCAAGGCATAAAAGGATTCTGATTCGAACCATAAAGACATCAAATTGCTATTATGAAATTGAGACATAAAAATGAGAAGGAGAATACTGCTGCTTTATTAAAACTGAAAGGGTGAATAATTCTGAACTGAGTACAAAAGGTTCACAAACTCAAGATGTGTATGATCAGGAACTGACCTCTGAATTGAGAAGGAGAGCTAAAAAAACTAAGTCTTTTGAAAGGCATAACTCTCAAGAAACCCTAATCCGAGCTCAAAAAAAAGCTCAAGGAAAAAGGCTTCAATCTGTCTCAAAAACTGCATAAAAGCAGAAAAAAGCATATCGCTTTTATGATGAACCTATCAAGCCTCTAAAAATAGGCTGAATTTGCTTTAAAAGCTCAAAAAACACCTTATCTCTCCAATAAGCCACAAATCCGACCAAGAGAAGAAGTCAACAATAATCTGCTAAAAGTAGCAAGAAATCATAAAACAATTTATAAAAGATTGCTTTACGATTCTACTTTATAAGATTGCAAATTTGCACAATTTATCTATTTTTTGCAATTAAAGATTAAAAATCTTTTGCAAAAGAGAACACATTCTTATATCTCCATTACAATATCTGATTTTCTCACAAAATCATAAAAATATTACGTAATTTTCTTCTCATCTTCCCATCAAAAATTTGTCTTTGATTTCTCTAAAATCAATCAAAAAATAGTAACTCTAAAGAGATAATCATTAAAACCTAACCCTAGATCATAAGGTAATTACCATAATATGTCATTATTTTCTCATAAAACAATAAAATAAAGTTCAAGTCCTCACATTGCACAAAGGAAAAGAATAGGTCCTAAGACTTAACCATTGACCTAGGCACATAAAATAAGTCTTAAAAGGCTTAACATATCGACTTAACATAGGAATTTCGGCCTCCTTCAAATATCAACATTTAGACATGGATTAAAATATGACAGACCACTCATTTGAATTTCTCAATGTGCTTGATTGAATACCCAAATGATGATAAGGTTGGAATTAGGGTTTGAACAAAACAAGGTCAAACCCTAGCAATGATTCATTTCACACTCATCACTTTGAGGAAAATGAGCTCTGCCTGTAAACATGTCACCATGATTGATCTTGGACTAGTACTCGTGTGCTTTGAGACTTCGGCTTTGCCTTCTGACAATTGAAATTTCATCTCTTTTTGTCTGACTTCTCCTTGCTTGGTCTTCCTCCTATGAAATTCAAGTTCCATTTGAAAGCTCTATGAGAGAGCTCTCGGGTTATGGCTTTCGCTTTTGGGTGATCCCATAATAGTGGTTTACAATTTTTGGCCAAACCGGACATTGAAATTATTATTTTAACTAAATCTTCACATTTGGGCACCTATAGCGGCTAAACTGCGACGAATTTGAAGATGGTGCAAACTAGAGTCTCATCAAATTTTGTCTAGATTCTAAAAAAATTTAAAATTTTGGAATCAAATTTTCATCTCCCCGAAAATAATTTTTTCAGAAAACAACATTTTTAAAAAAGTGGCCACAATTATAACATATAACTTTTTCCATGAAGGATAAAATTCTAATTCTTTTCAAATTTAGATTTTAACTCGATATCTAGTGCTTCCACTTGGTTAGATAGTTTTTATTGAATATTTTTTTCCTTAATCAAGTTTCAAAGTCAAACAAATTACAATTCGGACACAATGCAACTGTATAACAGCGTAACTTTTTTTGTAAATGTCAAAATTTAATTTAATTTTTTTTGTTGGATCAAGGACTTCAATATCTGGTGCACTCATATTTTTCAAATTTTTTTTTGATAATCTTCTATTTTTCACATGTGAAGAACAAAGAAATTCATTTTCGATGAAAACCTATGTTTAATAAAACTTAAAAACAAATACATAACAAAACCCAAAACATTAAAATTATATTCATTAGATAGCTTGTTCTGAGGAATACCATAATCATTTGAAATAAATTTTAAATGAATTCATTTGATCCCCAAAATCTAAATCAAAAGTGATTTTTTATCAGCATTTTGATAGGTGTAAAGGAGACACATTTATAGGTATGGTTTAAAACTAGCGAGGTTATATCCAAGGGGCTTTGATCTAAGGTGATTTGATCAAACCCTCTTCAATTGGAATCCTTAAAATGGAACTTTTTAAGGCTTAAATCATTATATTTTATAAAAATATGTGATTTCAGCTAAAATTCATTCCTCTCAGGAATTGTAAACCACTATTATGACAACACCCTTTTGCGCACAGGGTAAGCTATTCACTCATAGCTTCTATGGCTTCACATTCTTGTTCATTATGGCCTGAAGGCCCCGGTTAATACAATTTATAATGCCCCCTCTTTGCATTTCTGTGCTTATATTTACTGTTTCTATGTTCCATTCCCACTATGAGAACTCGACTATTCTTGAAGAGCTCAAAATATTGGCCTTTGGATGCTATCTGGAATTCTTGGCCACAACTATACACACTATTCCCAGACTTGAACTGGTAAGTTTTAAAGCATATGTTATCTTCCTCTTGTGTATTTGAGGCAAAACCCGCATATGTGTATTATGAAAATTAAGTAGAAACTACATTTTCTTATTCTGAGACTCAACTCACCCCAGGGAATTCATTTTTTTCTTTTTATTCTGCAATTTCATGTAAGAACCCATATGGGTTAGCTCTGAAAGTTACAACTTCTATATTAAAAACTAAACCATATGCGGGTTTTCTATATCTCCATTTGCATTTAGCCACGAGCTCAACCTTTAGGCTTGGAGTCTCTCCTATGTACATGTTCTGGCCGTGGCTGTATTTACTTAGAAAATACATCTTTGGGCTAGACCCATACAGGAATTCACATTTTTGTATTTTCTTGTTGTTTGATACAAAATCTTCACGTGGGTTATCACTATTATTGTATTTTCTGTATTTTGAATGCAAACCCTAATGTGGGTATCGCATATTCATTTTGCATCCAGTTTATAAGCTTGACCCATTAGAACTAATGGTATTCTTTGATATTCTATGACTGTACCTTCAAATCCCACCGTGGGCTTTCCTTGAAGTGAAGAAAACTGCTCCTTGAAGATTGAGCTCGAAATGTCTTTTATTTTCGCATATGTGAAATGCATTTCTGAAACCCTCACCATATGAGGTTAGTTGTAATATAGAGGGACTGTATATTTCAATACTTGTATAAAACTGGGCTTCCTTAGTCATTCAAACTCCTTACTTTAGCAAGCTTCTGAATTTGTCTCTTCATGAAGCAAAAAAAGAACACAGACTTATAACATTCTAGAATGTATCCTTTATTTGAACTACAACCATATGAGTTCATGCTGCTTCCTCTTCCACACATAATTTGTCTTCAACTGAAATTGTAGATTACTTATTCAATGCATCAACCGCTCATTCTGAAAATGGCTTTTATGTATTAAAATTCTTGTCAAAACTATGCAATACCTGTAACCTTGCAGATGTATTAGAATAATTTCCACCATGTAAACTTGCTTGTGGTATAAAAGGCCTGTAATCCAAATAATTGTGTAAAGTCTGGGCTTCTTTCAGTTATTCAAATTCTTACATTTGCACCATGGGGCATTAGAAACTTATAGAAACTTGTCACACAAGTATCACCATATGACAAAAATGAAAGCACATTTAAAACCTTCTTGAATCTGCATTTTGCATTACTTAAACATCAAACTCATGCTACTTTTCTTGAGATAGATCTTGTCATGGTTGAAACTGCAAATCACAATTTAATCTACAACGAACCCCTATTTTCTATTTTTGCACTTATGCAGAACTTTTAGCTAAAACTTTGTATTATTATGGACTGCACTTAGTTATCTATTCCTATGCATAACTGACACCTTAGAAACTCCTTCTGGAAAGAAAGTGTGCTTGCTCTTTCCTTATTATTCTGGAATGATCATTTTCTCATTATAACTCATAATGTTGTATTTCTCTTTACCAGTCAACTGGAACTGGTGACTCATTTAGCACTTGAATGCACTGTCTATCTTTTTTACTCTTGAGCAACATGGTACTCTTCATGCATTTTTGTGTTTCTCTTATCAAAATATTCTTTAAATGTGCTCTCTCTCACGATGAAAATCAAAACAAAACTCTTGATTAAGGCGTAATGTATGCCTATTCACTATCCTTTACCGTGAAAAGGATACTAATGAACTAGAACTTGCATGACATATATGATTATGATGAACACAAAACATGAATTATACAACAATGTTTGATATAAATGTACCCAGCTGAAGTAATTGAGCGAGTTAAACTCACTGTTCACCTGCAGCCTTCAGAAAACATTAACCTAATCGTTATGAATGCACAGTTGGTTTTGTAGTTCTATTGATAATGATGCTTTACTCTTTCAGTTGTATCTCATTTCTTTTGATGAATATATGATGTAATCTTTAAATCAGCCCATTCAATGAATAGGGCAGCATGCCGAGCTCTACCCTTGTGGGAGCCCATTTTCTCCACATGCTTGGTCTTCAAATAATGATCAGCTTCGTGACTTTACCTATACCTGCATAAGGAAACAAACAATGGTATCATAAAAATAGAAAATGATGATCATGATATTCTCCTTCAGCTCATTCCCTCTACACTTCTTTGATTGTTTCAATGCATGTTTAATAGTAGGCTGCACTATTGTGGGTGCCTCATATAGGTTACTTCATAATCAAAGCCACTGGCACCCCCTCCTTTCTCTTACAGGTCGCCGAAGATCGAGAAGACAAAGGTGCACCATTCATTGTCAACCATTGGCCAAAATAGGCAATGATGATTATGTTGCCACTTATATGTTTTATTTTTTGCATCTTCAATAGTGTAATGTGTTGTTAGTGATATATTGCAATAGTCACATCCACGGCTTGTGCGGATATTTGATTTCAATTCTTGCTTTTCATTTGAAAGGAAAATGTATTTAAATGCAAATGTTGTAATATCATTTTGATTCTTGAAATGAAAAGAAGCTTTGTAAAAAATGAGTCTTTTCATGAAATAAATGAAAGCATTTAAAAGTGCTATTTTCTCATTTGCTCAATTATGTACTTTACTTAATTCTTGAACATGTGGATGGAACTCTGAAATTCTTATTTTTCTTTTAAATGCACAACTGTTATTCAATGCATAATGATAAAAGAATGCAACAACACTTAAACATAATCTGCAATTTCACCTCATGATATAATAACATTCAGCCAGCTCCACCAATTGAGCTGAGGCAAAAAATTGGTAACAAATATCACTTATTAAATACATATATATACAATTATACATTTAAGGCATAATTAAATCTTAATATTGAAATCATAACTTAATATATCTAATATAGATATTCCAAATTATTAATTGCATAATAAATTTCCAATATAACCAAAGTTTACATTCATATATTCTTATACATATATAATTATATACATACAAATAGAATAGATTGAGTTGCAGTTATAACAATGTAAAATTAGATATTAAAAGATGATCACTAATTTTGAAAACAACATATAACAATATATATATATATATATGCATACATATAACTATATAACTATATATATAAGTATACCAAATTAAATCAATAATCAAGTACCATATGAACAATTCAAATGTAGCTTTAAGGAACTACTGTTTCACTATTCTTTTGCTTCTATTTAAATTCTCAATACATTTTGTTACAAAACTGTTCATTGAAGGACAAATATTTTCAAATAACTAAATCCCTAGTGAATTTCCAGCATCCATCATTTAGGTTTTATTTAACCTATGCACATATATACATATATATTTCAAAAGCCAAACAAAAGTACAAACTTATCGAAATAAATTCTTACACCCCAAGCTACACATTTTAATTAGATTCTGAGCACAACATAAACCCTTTGTTAACCATTCCCTAAGCAAGTACATCGAGTATAAATCTATGTAAGGTTATATAACTATGTTCCAAGGCACATATAATCGTAACAAAACCAATATAATTCTATGTGCTCTAAACTTCAATGAATGATCAGATTCCTCTTGACACCACAATTTAATTTAATTAGCTAATTGAACAAGGCATAATTATCAACAAAATCACAAATAACACTTATGTCAACAATCCAGAAAGACCGATTTGGAGGGGCACTACATTGAGTATGACTTTGCTTAATTTATTGAGAAATCATTACATGATGGATTCATACAAGTAAAAGAGGATAAATCCCTTATCACTTTTAGGTGTTACTCCTTGTTGTGCCATTTTATTTTATATCAAAATAGAACCAGATGGAATAAAAGAATGTGTTTGGGTATGGTAGACGAGCAAGGTAATCAACTACCTATTCAGAACTAGTGTTACATATGGGATAATAGGTGTAGAAAGAGTGATTTTGTGGTTTTCTATGAGGATTTTATACTCAAAATTATAGTAGTCCTTGGCCATGGGTATCTAAGATTACATACACCAATCTTACAATTGTTAAGACCCTTGGCACTCAAACCAGAGTAAGGGCATACTCATAATCGAGAAGATTGGTTTTTCTTACCCAATACCATGGTAATCTAAGTGTATGGATTCCCCCAAACCCCACATATCTTTCCTAAATTTGTTCCTCTCTGATTGGCCTTCCTAGAATTCATGTGGTAGATGATATGGATGGAAAAGGAAGTTATGCATAGATAGAAGAAAGGCAAATTTTTTTGCACCTTGAAAGTATGTGGGGATTTTTCCATTGCATCAAACACTCTTGAGGAATTGTAGAAGTTTCTAAAAGAAATATATCCCTTAAAATCTAGGAATGAGAGGGTATCTGATCCTGTGAGTCACATGAATTTTATTAGAAATACACTCCTTACAAAACTTGGGATCACCCATGAAGTGGACTATGAGGAGGATGTGATAAGGAATTGTATCACTCCTCAGGATGTACAGAAAAGAAGAAGAAAATGGGACATATTAATAAAATTGAAGGAGAGAAGAAATAACATGGACAATAATTTTCAAGGGTTTTACATAGAGGAAGCAAATCCCATCAAGAGGATCAATCTCATGATTGATAAGTTTGACAAATTATACGACAAAGCACAGAATGAATTGGAGAAATCTACCAAAGCTATCTACCAAGAGGCCAAGCACATTTGTAATATCAGAACCCCAAGATGAGGTTTCAGTACAACATTTTCCATCAGATTCACCCCCTGAGCAACAAGAATCCAAAAAGAAAAAGATATAGGAACAGGAACCCTTAGTGCCATATGAGATGAGTGAAGGGGTTGGGGATACTGAAGAGGTAGTAGGTGTGCTAACATAATTAAAAGGTAACATTGAAGTTGATCAACCACCCTATGAAACAAAAGCTCATAAGCCTAAAGAAAGAATTAACACAGATGATGAAAGAATCGTAATAGCTCATAGATTCATAGAAAATGATGAGTTCTTTCAAACTTTTGAATTCAAAGAACTTTTTTGGATTAAAATAAAGATGAAGGAATTCAAAGAAAAGGTTCAAATAAATAAGATGGTTGTTGATGAGTCCCATCATGATGAAATTATTCCCTAGACCTTCAATGAACTCAAGATAAGTGAAATAAATATCAGTCCATAAGAGGCTAGGCAAATAGTACTAAAAAGTAACATCTTGTTCACACCAGGGATGTATTTGAAGAGAATTTTCTTGCTTGACCAAGTAAGAAACCATGAATACCCCATGCTAATGGTTGAGTTTTATTTAAAAGAGGGCATGAGTGGAATAGGATACAGTCCAAGAATTCAAACCTTAGCCTTTTGGGCTAAGCAAAAGAATACAGAAAAGCCTAAGTTGCTAGACATTGCACAAGAGATGAAGGTGAGTGCTATGGTTAAAACCATCAAAGACACCTCAGCTTTGGAAGTTGCTACCATGACTATGCACTCTGTTATGTTCACAAGAGAAACTATCAGAAGATTGGAAAATAAACTCACAAAGTATGAGAAGATTGAACCAAGTATGAATGATGAAGTAAACAAATTATATATAGAAAATGTGAAGTTGAGGTAGTAGTTGAAAGGGGAAGGCTCCTCTTAGAGCATTGAAATAGTAGTATACCAAAATTTTGATAATGTTTCTAGTGAGCAATCAAAATATTTGAAATAGGAAATAGAAAACTTGAAAAGATACAATGAAGAGGCTAACAAAGAAGTAAAAGAACAAATTTATGGTGTATTAGAGAAGGTTTTAGAGCATAGAATCAAGATAGTGATGGTAAGGATATAAATTTTTCATGAATTTTATATGCCCTTATCCAAAGCAATAGAAAAAATGAAGATTCATGCTCTTATCCTAGACCCTTTGTTCAAAAAGTGGTAGCCCATCCATCATACATTGAGCATGTTGTGCAAGGTTTTACAAAGAAGCGTGGATTCCCCTGCAACATTGAAACCAATAGAAAGGATAGTGAAGATGGTGAGCGATGAGTCTATGTATGTTTCAAGGGAAGGTTAGAAGATTAATGCAAGACTATAATCTCTTAACACAATCACATAGTGGTTTGTACTAAGAATTCTCAAAGAAAATGATCAAGTAAAGGATTGTGCAAGTTGGAAAAATGAATTTAACTAGGTGGTCACTAATTGTATTACCCATCTACAACAAGATGATGACATTAATGTTTAGAGCTTCAATCTAAATTTGGATGGAATGAAGTCATTATATTCTGGATATTCAAATTTCATTGTAGAGGCTAGAGCATTACTGAATGGAAGATGGAAGAGTCACTTTGCCAACATGATAGAGATTCAAGAGTATAAATGGCTGAATGATTATACACTGTATCAATGGGAGCTTGAACACATTTGGCTCCTCTTGAGGAATAGACACACTATTAGAATTTATGAAGTGGCTAGCATTGGAGATATTATCGAGAAGATAGGACCTTGCTAGATCTGGAAGACCATGGGTAACTTACAGTGATAAACGAACTTCAGTATCTCATAAATGTTCCAGATTTTATCTTGATAATTCAAACATTTTTCTTATCTAATTACTTTATGTAATCATGCTAAAAAAATGATGGTTAAGTTTTTATGATAATTGAAGAGCTATTTTAAAAAGGTTTGAAGCTTGTCACTTCCTTCATCTATAAGAAGCAAACCAAGACCTCATTTTGAAAACAATAATAGGCAAATAGTAGAAAAGAGTAGAAGAATAGAAAATCGTTTTGAAACAAAGACTTCATACATGCACTATAAAATATTTTGAAGTGATATAATGGAGAAGAAATTATAATTCGGTGGCTATAATTTTGGTGTTCAATTGTTTGTTAATGTTAATTTACAAAAGTTATCTTGTTGTCTCTAGAGTGGTTTTCCTTTATTATTCAGATTGAATGTATCAAGCATATGTTTGATCTATCAAGACACATTTACTATCTTTGTGTGATTCATGGTGATTGGTTTCTACAAGAAAGAATTAAATTCCTTTTAAGTGATTCCTTTGAATTGGTTTCTACCAAGAATTAAAATCCTTTTAAATAAATCATCTTAACTGGTTTCCTTCAAGTGAGAATTAAAATCCTTTCAAATAGTCACAGTTACCTAGGAAGATATCACTGGGATTTGTAAGAAGATCCTCATAACTGACAACCTTGCATGTTTATACAAAGTATAAACATATGAAGGTGCCAAATAGTTCAAGTTAAGCTAGAAGGAGGACACACCTATCATATACATCTTGACTCCATTACCCAAAAGAAGGCATTGATCACACCTGTTACATTACAAGACTTCATAAAACCTTATTCAAACACTTTAGTTTAAATCATTATGAGGAGTACCTATTGATTTTGTGTCTATTTCACATTTACATGCTAGTGTGGAGTAGATAATCAAATTTAAGGAGTTCACACAACCTTTGAGGTTCATAATTTGCTTAATTATCAAGGTACACCCACCTAGGTCTGGTCAAGCCTAACGTGCAGGGAGTTCCAAACCATATTGGTTGACTCTATTTGTTGGCTGAAATATTGTAAACCTGAACATAAAGCCTACATACTCTTAGGGTTTTCAATCTACAATTTTGGGAACCAACAAATTGGTGACTCTACTGGGGAGAGTCCAGTAAACCCTGGGTCTAGACCATTTCATCATATAGTCACACAAGTTTTACATTGTTTGATTACAAGTTTTCACATAACCAAGTAGAGGATTTTTCTAAGGATGAATCAAGAATAAAATAATCCAAACCCTAACACCGAAAATATACCAATTTTCTAAATTTTCTAGAAAAGTGGGTGGCGACTCTACTACATCATTCTAAAATTATTGTATGAGTGGAAAATTTAAATATATATTGGAGAGGTTGAACCATAGGCATCAAAGAATTACACTATCCCATAGCATGGATGGTATAAGTTCATTACATAAAAACAATCAATCAAATAAAGATAAAAAATGGACAAATGGAAAAAAGGACAATTTGAGGTCCCCCTATTTCAAAGAAAAATGCTGAAGGACAACAAAACAATCAAGATAATGAGAAAAAATTATTGTGGGATAGTACTTCAACATATACAACTCGCCTAATGGTAAAGAACATAATGGAGACAAAAAAATTCCAAGAGAGGCTTAGAGTCAAACTGAGCATGGTAGTCGATACAATACTTTCCCTTCTTTTGAAACTCACCCTGAAAAGATAAGTGAGTTTGAGGCATGGCTTCAACCAAAATGGAAATAAAGACATGAAAAAAGGGATTATGAAGAAAGGATAGCTCAACAGTATATATAAAATCCAGGTGATTGCATACCATGAATGGTTTTTTTCAAAGAAGCCTAAAATAGCCTTACCTCAACAACAAAATCAACCAATCATGAGTTAGAATAGGAGATAGAAGAAATGAGAGAGGAACTTAAAGGGAAGAAATTGTTAAAATTTAAAGATAAATTGGCTCAATAGTTACTCCAATTCAATCCTCATCTTAGAACAAGTGGCTCAAAGTATATACCTCCCCATAAGTAGGATGGGAATACAAACACAACTAATTCACAGGGGTCACACTAGAAAACAAGTGGTCCTAAGATTCTAAAGGCATCTGACAATGCAATAGGAAATCCAAGCAACACTAATTATGTGCAACAAAATATTCCTAAAGCTTCCCAACCCATGACTAATACCTACCCACCTCCTAGTCAAAAGTATGTCACAACTCATCAACATCACATACCTCAGAAAAATATGCAGGGTAATGTATACTCTTGCCAAAATATACAACAACATGGGCCTTACCATCAGTAACAACAAGGCCCTCAATACAAAAAATACCAACCTAACCAAACACTTTTTTAAAAGGACCCCTAAATATAGATAGATATAGGCAACTAGACTTATCTAGATTTCAAATCTATCTAAACCCAATTAGAAACGATATGAGAAATGCAATCCAAAAATTCTCTGGGAGTCATGTCATTTCAACAGAAGAACATATAAGAAATTTTGAAATAGTCACAGATATATTTGATGTATAATATGAAGATATCCTCATGAAGTTATTTATGAAATCCCTGATTGAAGATGCAAGGGATTGGTATAAGAACTTACCCGATGCTTCAATCAATTCTTGGGTAGATTTCAAAGATCAATTTAAGGAATAATATCAAAATTATTATGACCCATAATTTTCCTTGCAAGAAATGGAGAACATCCAAAAGAACCACAATGAATCAGAGGTTGATTTCAACATGAGGTTCAAAAAAGTATAGAATAAAATCTCACCTGACTTGAAACCTTTAGATGCTATGTGCCTAGCCTTTTACCTAAATTATTTTGATCCTAATATTGGGTATGAACTCAAAAATAGAAATCCTCGTACCTTTACAAAGGCTCATAAATCCACTTTGAACAGTGAAAATAGTAGAAAGGTTACATGGAAGATTGGCAGGAGGGATGATGTCACAATTCCACAAATCCTAGTAACCATCAAACCAAACAAGCCAATCATTATAGAAATGAAAGGACTATACTACACGATATGCCATATAAAATGAATTAGAAGGATGGAAGGCCAATGATCAAAGGAAAAAAATGGGTAAGGAAACCCCAAATCCACTAAGGAGGAATGGGTCCAAATAGTGAGAAATACTCCATAGTGCATAGCATGTAATCTTCTCCATGCACCTAAGCATTATGTTGTTGCACAATCAATTTAGGGAGATAAAATGCATTATGAGAAAGAAAAGGAAGAACACATAGTAAATATGATGGCCTCCAAGCCTTATAAAATCCAAAATGACTATTTTTCTTTAGAAGAAGAGGGATTTGAATATGATGTGAACAATAAAAAATATAATGTTCATATGGGCCAACAAGAATTATTTTCATGTCAAGAAGATGAAAACATAAAAGGATATCAGTTTACTGCTACGAGACAATAGCCAAACCAAACCCAACCCAATTAAGGAAGCCAACTAAGGAAGAGATCAAAGCTCTTATAATGGCTACTATAGAATAGGCTAAAAGTAATTATAACATGAGGAATAGAACCATAAATCTAGATCAAGGAACACCAAGGGTCTTATTCATAAATGATTAACAAGAGTGTAGAAAGGATACTTCAGATAACTAAAAGAAGGGTGGAAAAGAAAAAGCTTAGAAATATATATCAAATGAGACAACAAAAATTAAGTAGGATAAGACAAAGGACAATGATAAGCTGCAAATTGAGGAGAAATTTTTTAACAAGACAGAAAAGGAAAAATAGCTAATGACTGCCCCACCCTTTGACACAACACAAGCATTTTCTTAGATCAAGATGCTAGTGCCACTATTAGAAATGGTGAAGGTGGATGGATATGGAGATATTTCCCTCAAATTGATCTCAAATATACCCAACAAGCATGACACTCAGAACAAGAACAAAGATACATCAAGGAAAGGTGAAACCAAGGTAAATAATGTTGGACAATAAATCATAATGACACTTGAGGTTTATCTTGGTGACACCTTGACAAAGAATCTTTCTCAAGTAGATCCATTTTACATTGCATTACTGATCAATAATAAACTCGTGAAAAATTGCATGATTGACTCAGGAGCAACAATAAATATCATGCCCATGGCGATCATCAAGGAACTGAGCTTGTGGGTGGACACTACATATGGGAAATGCTATGCAATGGACAATCGATCTATCCTTATTGTTGGAGTCTTATGGGATGTAGAATTGAAGTTGTATTCATACCCTAAAGAAACTTATAGGACTTACATCATTGTAGTAGACACTCCTCCATATTATGGCATGTTGTTATCCAGACAGTGGACTCTTGTAGTTCAGGGAAATGCCAAATTAGACTTGTCATATGCAACAATACCAATAAATTGAAGAGAGGTCAAGTTGTATAGGGAACCAAGATCTAAACATGTTATATAGCATCTTGACCCAAATGAAATGAACTATTTTTGTGATGTGGATCTTGGAAGCTTAAGAATTGAGCATTCACAACTTGAGTTACAATATATTCAAATACTCATTCTTACTAAGATTTGAATGTACCAACAACATTCAAATCCAATAGGTAAAACATTAAAATATTCATTCTTACTAGCATTTGAATGTACCAACAACATAGCTGAATATGAGGTGTTGTTGTTAGGCCTAAACATTGCCACAAGGTATGGAATAAAATTGCTAGAAATATATGGAGACTTTGAATTAGTTGTCTCACAAGTCAGAACAAAGAATTATTAAAAAAAAAAAGACTAAAGCAATACAAAAAAAAAATTTGGGATACCATAGAACTTTTCAATGTATTCTCAATAGATTGGATGGAGAGATCCAAAAAAATAATGGTAGATTTTTTGGAAAATATTTCTCTAAAAATGGATGATATCACCTTCGAAGGTATAACGGAAGTGGAATTCAAAACCGGGCCTACAATCCTTGATAATATTTATAATTGGCAAGTATTCAACGATGATAAGTACTTAATTAAGTTTCTTTGTTGCATAGATCAATATGAATCTCAAGAAATAAATTTTAATGCATTTTTCAAGGTGGTAGATGGTAAAGAAACTATTTTTGGGTAGGAGGTAGTATATCTTAGAACAAAAAAAAATACTGAAAGGCCTTGTAGCCCTAGAAAGTGTATTTGATAGAAATGATAGATTTAATTTCAATCCAACACTAGTTAAACATGAAGTTATTGAGGAAATAAATCTTGGGACTAAAATGGATCCTAAAAGGGTATGCATTGGCAAAATGATCAGCCCTAAGATCAGAGAAATGCTTATATCCTTGCTCATAAAATATAAGCATGTATTTGCTTGGTCATATGATGACATAAAATCATATAGAGAAGACCTCTTCCAACATGAAATTACATTGAATCCTGATGCAAAACCATTTAGACAAAAATAAAAGCCCATAAACCCCACATTAGCACCAAATATGCAAGAAGAGCTTATGAAACTTAGAGATGGTGGCATTATCAAACCCATTAGACACTCTTCTTAGGTTTCAAACTTGGTACTAGAAAGGAAGAAAAATGGAGACATAAGGTTATGTGTGGATTTAAAAAATTTGAATGTCTCATCACTCAAAGATAATTATCCCTTCTTGATGTAGAGCATCTACCCAAAACCACAAACCATCAAAGGGTACTTCTGATCCAAGCAACAACTGAGAAAATCAACCAACAAACTTATTTTTTCATCAATTTCACTTAATTTTACATTTCTGCAAAGCCACAAAACATCACAACTTGGATCCAAATCTTTATCAGACTCACAAATTATCCTTCATCAAATTGACTGAAACATAGATAAACCTGATTAGAGAACTCATCACTACCAATATTCACCAAATAACTCCTCATTGCAACAATATTCCAAGTGAGGAAATTAAGACAACCAATCAGCCAAACTTACCCCAAACATGTTACCATACCTTCAAGAAATTATATCCATCATACTTTTAATTGAAATAAACCCATACCTAGTTACATAAATACCAAACCATTAGATCTCCCTAACTCTGCAATCAAGACACCCCTTTGCACATAGAATCAACCTTGCTCAAATCAACAAATTCAACAAGTTATCCTTCTAAACCTATTCCAAGCATTGAGGCATATTTTCCAACATCTTTAAGACAGTTTCCAACCATAAACATCCATGCTTTCACTATTTTATCAGATTCACATCTTTTAAGCAATCAACACACCATACTTCTAGTAGGTCAGCAAACCCCTAAAATGGGCGATTCATCTCTAACCATTTTGTATCACCACAAACCCAATACATATTTAGAGACCCATTTCTGCCAACTTTAACATACTACAAATTCAGATACCATTTTTTTGGAAAGTATACTTGAAACCATAACTGAACCGCTAGAAAATCACACCAATTAGCCCAAAATTACAAAGGAGGTGGTCTTAAATCATCACCAAAACCTCAAATTACTTTAAAAATTCCTTTAACAAGTCTCAAAACTCAAGATTCATCAACTTTTAGGAATAGATAGGCTCAATAAAATGTTGATCAACAAAGCCCTTATTTGATGCATAAAACAAGCTTCTTAAATGAGGGTTTATTAGAATAGTATATTCCAAACCTTCCCATGCTCTGTCACTACTTGAAACATGTTTAGAAATTTCAGCCCATGCTTTAGAAATCAAATCCTAGCCTCATTGAATGTACTTTCCACAAATACCAACTTGTACAAGCATCCACTTTCATGAAGAAAACTCTATTTTTCCTGAGAAGACAATAGCCAAACGTTGGATTCTTGTTTTCCCCTGTATGATTCAAAAAATAAACTTCTTAAAACATCCTAATTACACCCTAAAAAATCCATCCCACTGTTCTTCTAAACCTACATCAGTGGGATGGAGGCCTAAAACCTCACAAGACTCTCAAACCCCTTATTACGGGTTCACAAGAAAATTTTGAATTTCTTGCTCTTTACACCTCTAAATTTGATTTAACCTCTTCTAAATACCACAAATGGATTCCCCATTCACTTATCTAAGTAAAAAAGACAAATATAAACTACTATGTTGCTGTATAGTTTGTACAATGGACTGGTAAAAGGGAGAAAACACATAAATTGCAAAAATAGGGACTTTATTTACTATATTTCTTCTAAGAATACAATCTCTCATGCTGCCTCAACCTCACAATGCTCTTTTAAAGAGATTTACATCAATTAAAACACTTTCCTTTTGATCTTCAACTAACTAACCACCTTCTACACTGAGACGACCCTTCACATTCTTGTCTTCTTTTGCATTTTTCAAGTTTTTCAATTTTACACTTTTTACATCTTTTTTCATCAAATAAACAACTTTTTCATTTGTTTACACCCTAAACACCTAGAGACCTATTTTGAGACTTTAAATACATTAATCATGACCTCCCAATACCTTTCACAATGTCTTTACATTTGAACATTCAATTTTTTTACAAACTTTCATATGAGAGGCAATTAGTGAACAAGGTGCTCTTGCACCATACAACCAACCTACAAAAATTTTCCAAGTCCCTTGGAAACATGCATCAATCTTGCTTGTTCTTTCACCTGCAAAAAAACTTCACATTTGTCTTCGACTGCTTCTTCTTTTCTCTTCTCTTGTCTTTGTCTTTGTCCCAACTTTTCCTTTAGCTTTGTCTTCATCTATCTTTTGCCATCTCTCTTTTCTGCCTATTAGGTTGACAATCATTCTTCTCATTCAAAAGGACACATGACTGTCCTTTCACAACTCTCAACCTTCCACTAACTCTTTCTCTCTTAAATAGCACAAAACTTTCCTTTCTCATTACCTTCTTCCAAGCAATATTTCCTCTTTTCAACAATCCATCCTTTCATCTACTCCCATGAGTGGAGTACTCTCAAACTAACTTTCAACTTCTCAAGGCTACAAACTCAAGTGCTTCTTCATATTGGTATCCATCTTTCTTACTACCTCACCACACCAAATCAGAAAACTTCTTTGCCTCACCTAGGTGTCTCCTCTTTTCTCTACCTAGTCTCTTGGCAACCAACAACTAGGTTTTCTCTTAACCTGCACAAACACCAACACTTTCTCTCTACAACTTAGATAGATCAAGCACTTGCAACCAACCAACAACTCAACAAACCAATATCAACAAACTACCAATTCAATAAATCATCAGAATCAGCTAGCTTTGATACTAATTGATGTAGAGCATCTACCCAAAACCATAAACCATCAAGGGGTACTTCTGACCCAAGCAACAACTGAGAAGATCAACCAACAAACTTACTTATTTTTTCATCAATTTCACTTAATTTTACATTTATACAAAGCCACAAAACAACACAACTTGGATCCAAATCTTTATCAAACTCAAATACAAATTATTCTTCATCAAATTGACTAAAACATAGCATAAACCTGATTAGAGAACTCATTACTACAAGCATTACCAAATAACTTCTCTTTGCAACAATATTCCAAATGAGGAAATTAAGACAACCAATTAGCAAAACTTACCCCAAGCCTATTACTAGACCTTCAAGACATTGTATCCATCATATTTTTAATTGAAATAAACTCATACCTACTTACATAAGTACTAAACCATCAGATCTCCCTAACTTTGCAGTCAAGACACCCCTTTGCACATAGAATCAACCTTGCTCAAATCAACAAATTCAACATGTTAGCCTTCTAAACCTCTTCCAAGCATTGAGGAATATTTTCCAACATCTTTAAGACAGTTTCCAACCATAAACATCCATTCTTTCACTATTTTATCATATTCACATCTTTTAAGCAATCAACACACCATACCTCTAGTAGGTCAGCAAACCCCTAAAATGGGTGATTCATCTCTAACCATTTTGTATCACCACAAACCCAATACATATTTAGAGATCCATTTATTTCAACTTTAACATAGTACAAATTCAAATACCATTGTTTTGGAAAGTATACTTGAAACCATAACTGAACCACAGGCAAATCACACCAATTAGCCCAAAATTACAAAGGAGGTGGTCTTAAATCATCACCAAAGCCTCGAATGACTTTAAAAAATCCTTTAAAAAGTCTCAAAACTCAACATTCATCAACTCTTAGGAATAGAAAGGCTCAATAAAATGTTGATCAACAAAACCCTTACTTGATGCACAAAACAAGCTTCTTAAATGAGGGTTTATTAGAATAGTATATTCCAAACCTTCCCATGATTTTTCACTACTTGAAACATGTTTAGAAATGTCTTCCCATGCTTTAGACATCAACTCCCAACCTTGTTGAGTGCACTTTCCACAAATACCAACTTGTAACTATCCACTTTCATGAAGAAAACTCTATTTTTCCTACGAAGACAACAACCAAACATTGGATTCTTGTTTTCCCCTACATGATTCAACACACACACTTCTTAAAAATTCATAATTACACCCTAAATAATCCATCCCACCATTATTCTAAACCTACATTGGTGGGATGGAGGCCTAAAGCCTCAGAAGACTCTCAAACCCCTTGTTAAGGGTTTACAAGCAAATTTTGAATTTCTTGCTCTTTACACCTATAAATTTGAGTTAACCTCTTCTAAATACCTCAAATGTATTTCCCACTCACTTATCTAATTAAGAAAAAACAAATATAAACTACTACATTGTTGTACAGTTTGTACAATGGACTGGTAAAAGGGAAAAAACACAAAAAATGCAAAAAAGGTACTTTATTTACTATATTTCTTCCAAGAATACAATCTCTCCTACTGCCTCGACCTCAAAATGCTCTTTTAAAGTGATTTACATCATTTAAAACACCTAACTTTTGATCTTCAATTAACTAACCACCTTCTACACTAAGATCACCCTTCACATTCTTATCTTTTTTGCATTTTTTACATTTTTTTCATCAAATAAACAAATTTTGCATTTGTTTACACCCTAAACACCTAGAGACCAATTTTGAGACTTTAAATACATTAATTATGACCTCCCAAGACCTTTCACAATGTCTTTACATTTGAGCATTCAATTTTTTTACAAATTTTCCTATGAGAGGCAATTAGTGAACAAGGTGCTCTTGCACCACTTCTTAACATCGAGGCAATGCTACAAAGAATGAGAGGGTGTGAATTGTTGTCTATGATGGATGGATTCTTAGGCTATAACCAAGTGAAGGTTAAGGAATTAGAACAGTACAAAATTTCTTTCATCACACCTTCGGGTACATATGTTTATGTAAGGATTCCTTTTGGCCTAACTAACATAGAAGAAACATTTCAAAGGGCTATGGATGTAGTCTTTTGTTGATCTGATCAATACCATAATGGTAGTCTACCAAGATGATTTTATAGCATATTCCAAAAGGGAAGAATACTGTTGTGCACACCTAGAAAAGATCATTATCAAAGAATTAGAATATGGCATATCCTTGAATCGAAAGAAGTTTAATTTTTCTATGACAAAAGGTAAGTTGTTGGGACATATAGTCTCAAAAGATGGAGTAAGGATTTATCTTGAATGAGTAGAAGCTATTAATAAGATTCCCATCCCAAAAATTGTAAAGGCCATCTAGTCTTTCTTTGAAAAAATTAACTTTTTCAAGAGGTTCATTTCAAAAAAAAATTGAGATTGTAAAGTCAATCTCAAAGATGTTGAAGAAAGGTTCAATGGTTGACTAGACAGAAGTAGCCATTGATGCATTTGTGTCAATTAAGAAATCAATAAAGGAAGCTCCTATATTGAAATTTCTAGACTTTGATAAACCATTTCAAATCTTCTCCTTTGCATCATTTCATACGGTTGCAGTTGTAATGTTATAGAAGAATAAAGAAGGGTATGAGTAGCCTATCTCATTTTTAAGTAAATCACTTCAAGGGGTAGAACTAAAATATGATATCACTGAGAAGCAAGCCTACACACTGGTAAAGGCAGTAAAGGAATTTAGGCCTTACTTGGTAGAGGCAAAATTAATTACATATGTACCAAATGCTATAGTTAAAGATTTGTTTGTACAAACTAAGGCCATAGGAAGGAGGTGTAGATGGATAAACTAAATTCAAGCATTCAATATTGATATCAAAATCACAAAATTGGTAAGACCACAAGGCCTAGAAATATTGATGACTGAATCTAATTTACAAGCAGCATAGGTCTGTCATATGGAGGAAACATGGGTATCCAACATTAAACACATGCCTTGGTACATAAATATAGTGTATTACCGAGCAAACACATGAAATTTCCTAAGAGCTTGAATGACAATTAGAAAAGGACTTTAAAAATCTAGGAATTAAAATATGCTTTTGTGAATGGAGACCTGTATTGGAAAAATAAGGATGGTATCTTACTGCTATGTTTAGATGAGACACAAGCAGAACATATTTTAAAATAAATGCATAAAGGTGTATGTGGAGGGAATTTCTCAGTAAAAACCACTTCCCACAAGATATTAAGGGAAAGTTATTATTTTCATAAAATCTTCACTAATTCCCACAGATATGTGAGAAAATGCGAAGCATGTTAGAAATTTTCTGGCAGATTGAATTACCATGGAGCCCTACCATTGAGACCTATGTAAATTGAAGCCCCTTTTCATCAATGTGGAATTGATTTTATAGGGGATATTTCTGATTGATTCCAATTAGGTGAGGTCCTGCAACCACACAACACAATTTCAAACTATACAACAACTTGTCAAGTCACCAAGCCTTCAATTTCTCTCTATTCCAACAACCATTCATTATTCCTTATAGCATTGCCAACTGACTCAATTGGGTATATATTTTAGAGAAGGCCCTCTTAGAATAGGACCGCTACCATTTTAGGGACCCATTAAGTTGTTCAATAACATATCAACAAACCACAATAGGTTTACTTTCAATAATTTCTTCAAAATAGGTTCTTAATGCTAACTAGACCTCAAATTAGGCCTATTTTACAAAGGGACTTGTCTTAAAACTTTTCCAAAACCTAAAAAATAATGTGGGAAGCAATATACAGGTGTCATAACCTATGATTTCACAACTACTTATCAGAAACTCACTCTCCAAAGTGCCAAAACCCAAAACCCTCTTTTATTGCCAAAAATCTAGGGTTTTAATGAAAAAAACATTACAAGGCCTTATATAAACTTTCCACCACCTAAAACAAGTTAAATTACATCTACACATGCTTATTCCATCAATAAATAATGCTACCCCAACCGTTTACACACTTTACCATACCAAAACCGCACAATTACACATGGAAAACACAATTTTCCCGCCTAGGGCTTCAAGCCCAACACAACATTCAACCTCCCCTGCACTCAAATGACATAATTACACATAAAAATAATATAATCCACCCATTCCACCAAGGAACAATATTCATAGAAGGTGGAATGGGTCCATTTTGTAATTTAACTCAACAAAACCCTTAAAATTGCAGTTTTAGAAAATCAACTCAATCTACCACCAATTTGAATGATATACCCTCAAACTTGTTGAAAAACAAAGTTGATTCAAACCAAAAATGAATTCAAATGAGTTTCTGAACAATTAGCTACTGTACGGGGATGTACAAGTCTGAGAAATCATGAAATTACAAAAAATATGCAATAAAATGGGGGTTTCTTTATTTATCTTGCTTCAAAACTTCAAGAGCAGACTTACATCAATGCTTCACAACATATATAAGATTTTTACCTCAGAACTAACTATCCCAATGCCAAAAAAAAAATCTTTTGAAATGCTTAACCATTAGGATTCCACAAAATCTGCTTTTGCAAGTTTTAAGCAATTTTACATCTTTTTACTCAACATGACAATTTTTTTAATATTTTGCAATTTCAACCACCTAGACTTTCTAAACACCTAAATACCGTCAAATATGACCTAATACAATAATAAATGGTCTCATGGACTTATTTAAGAAAAAATACACCAAATCCTAAAGCCTACTCAACATCAACTTAGATAGACAAAATTTCCCCAAAGGTGCTCCTGCACCATACACCCCAACTTTGAATTTTTCCAAGTCTCTTGGAAATAATCTTGCAACTTGTTCACCATTGATCATCACTTGCTTCTAACCTCCTTGATTTCCTTTATCAGGTTCATCTTACTTGTGATTCAATTTTTTCTTGACATGCTTGTCCTTCTCATTGCTTGATTCATGCTCCACTCGGTCACATCTCTGATTTGTGGGGTGTTCTTCAACTTTCACATCACCAAATCATGATATTGTGCCTTCTTTTACATATGCCTCCAAATCCTTATCATTTTTTCTCACTTCCCCCTTCATTGCATGCTTAGACCTTTCTCGCATACACATTTTAACCTCATGTTTTCCTCTTTCAATCTTGTTTACAACTGCACCATCACACTTAGTAGTCTCTACCAGGCCTGCAAACAAATTTTCCACTGTCTTCATAGTATGCAACTATCCACTAACTTCCTTTGCCACCACAAGAAAATTAACTATCCCAACTAGAACTCCTTCACTATTTTCCTACTTTTCTACAAGCATTTCACACTTACTCTTTACTGCATCAACCTGAAACACCATTCCTTCTAATTTTCTCTTCCATATGAAAGCATCCTTATTCATCACTGTCTGCAAATTATTTTCATTTATTCTTCCTATTGTCCCAAAAGTGTTAAGCCTTGCATTGGCTATTAACTTTATACTCTTACCTTCCTCAACACTTACAAACTCTTTTCTCCAAATTATGATGATCTCACCTTGCTCTTTAGTTTCTTCATTCAATGGAGTTAAAATGAATGGTCTCCCATCCTTTTCAATTGTATAAGTGTTTTGTCTCCCATTATACATTGCTGACCTATCAAATTACTAGGGCCTTCCTAGCAACACATGGCAATAACTCATAGGAAAAATATCACAAACCACCTTATCTCTGTATCTACCAATTTGAAATTCAACTGAAGCTTGTTCACTCACCACAATGGATTGATTGTCACTTACCCAAGACACCTTGTAAGGCTTTTCTCTAGGCATTCTTTCCAATTTCAATTTGTCTACCATATCACTAGATACCATGTTCTCATTGCATCCTGAATCTACAATCAACTTACATACCTTGTTTTTACATCTGCAAGTTGTCCTAAAAAATTATCTTCTCTGAATTAGCTCCTTCTCTTTGGATGTCTTCAGGAGTTGTCTCTTCATCATCAAACTTTCACCTACTTCAAGAGTAGCATGAAGACTATTGGAGTTTGAACTTTCAGCTTCATCCTCTTGAACAATTTATTCTCTTCTTTCATTCTTCCTTTCTCCTCCACTTGATGTTGAACCAAATTTCTTAGGGAATTTGTAAGAAGGATGACCAAATTCATTACAATTGTAACACCTACCAGAAAATATGTTTGAATTTCTTCCACCACCAAATCTGTCCCTTGAACCTCTATAACCACCTCTAAAATCTAGAACTTGTTCATCTCTTTTAGGTGCATCCTCTTGGTTCTCACTTTTTTTTTATCTCGGATTAGAGAAATATCCTCTTCCTCTTGTTGTGTTACCTCTTCCTCTAACTATTTTCTCTTGCCTTCTTTTTACTTTTTCTTCAACCTTCAATTCCATTTGATAACACTCTTCTACACTCCTAGAATTTGTTAAAGCCAATTCATCCTATATATTCAATCTCAAACCTCCCAAGTACCTAGAAGTTTTATCATCCTCATTCTCATTATGGTTAGATCTCATAATTAGTTTGTAAAACTCTTCAGTGTATGCTTTTACATCCATTTCCTTTTTCCTTAAACTTTGTAACCTCTTAAACATTTGAATAGAATAGTCAAAAGGGAGAAAGTTACCTTTCATCTTGGCTACCATATTTTCCCATGATACAATCTTGGATTTACCTTGCTTCCTTCTTTCTAACTGTAGATAATCCCACCACAAAAGTGCATGACCTTTTAGCTTTGTCTCTACGATCTTGACTCTCTGTTCTTCTGGAATGTCTTCACACTCAAAGTAGTTGTCCAAAGATGCTATCCAATCCAGTAATTATTCTTCATTTAGGTTTCCACCAAACTTTTAAACATCAATTTTCACTTTATGCTTGTCACCTTCTACTTCCTTCAACAATTTGGTCATTCTATGATCTTCTGGATCAAGTTCTTCCTCAACATCTTAAAACTCTTCTTCATCTTCATCATTTGAATCACTACTTTCAATTTCTTCTCTCCTCTTGTTTGTCTCTAAGGCTTCCAATATCTCTTTCAATTCTTTGATCTCTCTAATATACTGACCCTTAAATCATTCACTTCCTTTGCCACATTATTTCCTTTAGCAGGAATCTTCTTAGTTTTTCCTCTTCACATTCCAATCTTTCTTTCACAAATTGCAATCTTCTTCCTCAGTGATCTGGTACCTTTTCTCTAATACCACTTGATGAAAATTAGGGGTGTTCCTACAACCACACAACACAATTTTGAACTATACAACAACTTTTCAAGTCACCAAACCTTCAATTTCTCTCTATTCCAACAACCATTAATTATTCCTTGTAGCATTGCCAACTGACTCAATCGGGTATATCTTTTAGATAAGGCCATCTCAGATAGGACCACTACCATTTCAGGGACCCATTAAGGTGTTCAGTAACATATCAACAAACCACAATATGTTTCTTTTCAACAACTTCTTCAAAACATGTTCCTAATGCCAACAAGACCTCAAATTAGGCCTATTTTACAAAGGAACTTGTCTTAAAACTTTTCCAAAACCTCCAAAATCATGTGGGAAGCAATCTGCAGGTGTCATAACCTATTATTTCACAACTACTTATTAGAAACTCACTCTCCAAAGTGCAAAAACCCAAAACCTAAGGTTATAATGAAAAACACATTACTAGGCCTTATGTAAACTTGTCACCACCTCAAACAGGTTCAATTACCTCTAGACATGCTTATTCCATCAAGAAATAATTCTACCCCAACCTTTTACACACTTTACCATACCAAAACCTCACAATTACACATGGAAAACACAATTTTCCCACCTAGGTCTTCAAGCCCAACACAACAGTCAACCTCCCCTGCACTCAAATGACATAATCACACCTAAAACTAATAGAATCCACCCATTCCATTAAGGCATGGTCTTCATAGAAGGTGGAATGGGTCCATTTTGTAATTCAACTCAACAAAACCATTAAAACTGTTTTACACAGGAAATTTTAGAAAATCAACTCAATCTACCACCAATTTGAACGATAGACCCTCAAACCTATTGATAAAAAAAGTTGATTCAAGCCACAAATGAATTCAAATGAGTTTCTAAACAATTAACTACTATATGTAGTTGTACAGGTCTGAGAACACATGAAATTACAGAAAATCTGTAATAAAATAGGGGTTTCTTTATTGATCTTGCTTCACAACATATATAAGATTTTTCCATTAAAAATAACTATCCCAATGCTAAAAAACTACCTTTTTAAATGCCTCATCATTGGGATTCCACAAAATCAGCTTTTCACAACTTTTAAGCAATTTTACATCTTTTTACTCAACATGACAATTTTTTCAATATTTTGCAATTTCAACCACCTAGACTTTCTAAAAACCTAAATACCATCAAATATGACCTAATACAATAATAAATGGTCTCTTGGACCTTATTTAAACAAAAAGACACCAAATCCTAAAGCCTACTCAACATCAACTTAGATAGACAAAATTTCCCCAAAGGTGCTCCTGCACCACTGATAAATCGAGTGGTAGACATAGATGGATCCTAGTGGCCATTGATTACTTTACAAAATGGATAGAGGTAGTACTTACAAAACAAGCCACTAGCAAAGTTGTGATAAATTTCATACTGGAAAACATCATCACTTGATTTGAAGTCCCCGTTAGACTAATCATAGAAAATGGCATGTGCTTCAGGTTAGATAAATTGAAGAAGTTTTGTGAATCACATGGCATAATGATTTCATATGCCTCACCATATAATCCTCAAGAAAATGGGAAGGTAGAATCTAGTAATAAAAGTATCATAAAAATAATCAAAAGGATTTTGGATAACAACAAAAAGGCATGGGATTCCAAATTAAGACTAACACTATGGGTAGATGGAATCACTATAAAGAAGGCCACTAGAAAATATCCTTTTGAATTGGTGTATGGAACCCAAGCTAGACTCCCAATACATAACCTCTTACTAGTCTACAAGTTCATCTTACAAGAATATATGGACATCCAGCTTGAGCCTATGGAAGAGAGGATGGAATAATTAGCAAAACTGGATGAAATCAAGTCCCAAGCTCATAGCAAAATGAGAAGATGCAGTTACAAATGAAGCACCTATTTGATAGAAAATCAAAGGATAGAAAGTTTAAGGTTGATAACATGGTTCTCATGTGGAATGTGAGGAACCAAGAAAAAGGAAAGAATGAGAATTTTGAAACACTGTGGTTGGGCCCATTTTTTATCACTGGAAAGTGTGATGAGGATTCATACTACTTGCAAAATATGATTGGTGAAGAATAGGAATTGATAGTGCATGAACAATTCTTAAAATTATTCTTTTCTTAAATTATTTCCACACACAGTAGTTTAGAACTTTTTATTTTTTCTTTTTCATCTCCCACCCATGGTTTGCATCCTCGAGAATACTTTTGAATTCTTGCAATGACTTAACTACCATTCATCCCCAATAAGAGCCACTATTAGAACCTCCAAAATTTTCATGACCACACCACCCTAACAAACTTTATAAATCTAGTATGTGAAGCCTTAACCTTGCAAAATTCCAAAATCCACAAACAAACTGGCCTTGTGAATAAAATTTTAGGTTTGACTGACACTAAAAAGCCTTATATGATTTGAGGAAATCCACCATATGTTCTTAAACCACAATATTTTAGATGATAACTATATAAAAATTTCATTTACCACAATCCCATAGGAATAATGAATCAATTACCAAGAATTTCAGCGGTATGGTGGGATAAAATGTAGGATATAGTCAGGCACAACCATATCACAACATTCATCTGGGAGGAACATGGCTTGGCGGTCAAAATTAACTTACACTGCATACCCATGGTGAACTATAAAAGCACAAGATAAGCCATGTGGTATGGAGGCACACTAAAAACTATAACCACCAGAAGTTAACCCGTTGTACCATAGTTAACAGATATGAACACTAAAGAAAATGTGTGGTATAGTGGTGTCATATTACTTAAACCACTACCCCGTAGCAAGCAACAAACAAAGAACAAGGATGTATGTGGTATGGCGGTATCAAATGACTTATCCCACCATCCTACAATGAACAAATTATGTTTTGAGAAGGTTGTGTGGTATGGTGATGAAGAATTATTTCAAACTATAGTATCACAATGGGATATTCAGGACTTAAAAAGAGCTTGCGGCATAGTGGTAAGCTCCCTACGATCCTGAAATGAAGGAACCTTAGTCATATATATGATATGCGATATGAAATGAAAGATTAACTAAGCGGCTACACCATGATAAAAGTAAAAATGTTATGCATAAATCCAACAGTATAGCGGGGTGGTTATAACAATCATATAATATAACACCACCATATCGCACAAATCAAAAGGATTGACAGTGGTATTATGGTACAAGTTGATGAGGGAATTTGTCATTTATGGTAGTAATTATAACCACTTCTATGAACTATTTGATTCTATAATATCAATGGTATATATTCAAAATAGAAATATGAGTCGATTATGAAATATTTTACACGAGGCCAACATAAATTTCAAAATGACTAAACTAAGAGGTCGATAAACTTTGAACTCGATACTTATTTTTAGTAATAATTTGTAGAGAATTTTCATCATGCTAGGAGCTAAGGAGTTTTGAAGAGGAAGGCTCTACAACTATTGTGTCACCAGGTAAGTGCATTTTACAACCATTGAGTGTAAAATTTGCAGTTTGAAAGTGTAAATAATTTAAGTAGGAGTAGAAAAGTTTCAATCATACCGCCCAAGAAAGTGAAATTAAGAAGGAAGAACCTAAGAAGAGGTCTCTACAACATTTAGTACTAGATATTCTACTTGATTAAATAGATAAAGGATTTAATAAGGTCTTTAGGGACACAATTTAGGGGTGTGGGGATGCAGTCATTTCCTATTTTAGGGTGGGATTTGTTTTGGTACTTCTATGAGAAAAGGGATGATAAGATTTTAATATCAAACCCTTGGACTCTATATTTGGCCAAGTTTATTTTCCATAATGTTTTCATAGATTTCAAATTCATTAGAGTATTGGCAAAAAACTACCACCTAGATACCAAGACAGTAAGAATGACATATGGTTCACCACTAGTAACACAACAAAATTGCCATCATAGAGTGCTTCAACCTAAACAAATAGGTCCTTACCAAAGTCAACCTTTAAAGGAGTGAAGAAGAATATAATAGTTTGAGAAAAAATTATAGGAGTGACAAATTTCCCATGCATATGAAGAGAGGGGAAAACAATATAAGAATACCCATCTCCTCATCTTATGTGGAGCTATTTGATGTTAATGATTTCTAGGTGTATTTTAAAAAAAATTACTTTGCTTTATGTTGAATTCTAGGGATAGATGCTGAAGAAAAGATGATAATTAGCCTTATGATGTTGGAAATGAGAATTCAAAACCCTAAAACTAAAGTCAAGTATGAATTTGCTTCATTTATTGAGAAATCATTGCATGATGGATTCATGCAAGTAAAAGAGGATACAACCCTTATCACTTTTAGGTGTTACTTCGTGTGCCATTTTATTTTATATCAAAATAGAACTAAATGGACTCAAAGAATGTGTTTGGGAATGGTAGATGAGCAGGGTAATCAACTACCTGTGTAAGACTAGTGTTACATATAGGATAGTAGGTGTAGAAAGAGTGATTTTGTCATTTTCTATGAGGATTTTATACTCAGAATTATGGCAGTCCTTGGCCATGGGTATCCAAGATTACATACACGGATCTTACAATTGGTAAGACCCTTGAAATATAGACTAGAATAAGGGAATACTCATAATCTTGGTGATTGTTTTTTCTTACCCAATACCATGGTAATTAGAGTATATGGATGTCCTTAAGACTCAAATATCTTGCCTAAATTTGTTCCTCTCTGATTGGCCTTCCTAGAATTCAAATGGTAGATGATGTGGATAGAGTAGGAAGTTATGCATAGATAAAATAAAGGCACCTTTTTTCCCAACTTGGCAGTATGTGGGTATTTTTCCATTGGATCAGACACTCTTGAGGAATTGCAGAAGTTTTTGAATTGCACCATGGATGAGACTAATCTAGAACTCATAGCATAGTAGTATAGTCTTGAAGATGTTTCCCTAAATGATTGGTACGATGATGTCGTATATTACTTGTTGAATCAAAAATATCAAGCACATCTGAATACTATGCAGAGAAGAGAGCTGCATTTGAAGAGTAGTGTATTCATGCTGAAAGGAGCCATTTTATATAAGAAAAAACGTGAAGGTATATATATTCGTTGTCTTGGAAAGGAAGAATCAATTGGTATAATGAGTTAAAGTTTCATGATAGGTTTGGGACAGGCCATTGTTCAACTCCATCTACAAAAAATCAGATTCTCCTAGCTGGGTATTATTGGCAAACTTTGTTCAACGATGTTCATGCAAATGTAAGATCCTGCAACACATGTCAAATTGTTGCAAGCCAGGAGAATTATGTTACTATTCCATTGCAACCAATGGTTGAGGCACACCCTTTCACACAACGGGGTTTGGAAATTATTAATATGATTAATCCACCATCTTTAGGAGGACACATGTATATTCTAACTATAAATGATTATAGCACTAGGTGGATGGAAGTGATCCCATGTAATTAGTGTACAACTAAAGATATCATTAAGTTCTTAGAAGATTATATCATAACTCAATTTGGTTGTCCATTTGCATTTTTTTTGTGATAATGGCCCTACATTTGTATCTTTGAAATTTTCTAGATTGGCTTTTGATTATGGGATCATTCTTAAGTTTTCTTCAAATTACTATCCACAAGGTAATGGATTAGCTAAGTCAACCAATTAGAATCTACTCATAGTCATATGTAAGCTTCTTGACAAGAACCCGAAGGACTAGCATACCCAACTGCGATTTTTTCTTTGGGAAGATCATATGCATCAAAAGCCTAATTTAGGAACTTCTCCATATCACTTGGTATACAGTATAGAGCCTATTTTTCCTATCTAATTGAGAATTTCCTCATTGCAGTTTATTAACAAATATTATGAGAAGCGGGGAAGACTTGAAGCCCGCTTTGTTGAACTGCTCCACTTAGAAGAAAAGAGAGATGAAGCCATATAAAAATTTTCTAAACATCAGGGCATAGTTAAGTGTTGGTTTGATCACAAATTGACGGTCAAGGCCTTTAGGATTTTTGACTTGGTCTTGTATTAGGATAAGGCCCACAAAAGGAAAGGGGAACATGAAAAATTTGATAAGCTCTAGCTTGGCCCCTTTCAGATATTTGATATTTTGGGAGATAATGCATTTCATCTAAAGACTCTCATTGGGGAGGATGTCCTATTGCTTGTCAATGGGAAATATTTGAAGCATTACTTCCTTGCTTGAGTTGTTTTAACTCAACTTTGCATATAGTTAGCTTAGATTTTTTCTATAGGTTAGGTTGCTTTTTCTTGTTTTATTTTCTTTTGTTTTGGTTTGGGTTTTCTTTTGGTTTGTTTTTCTTTTCTACTTTGGTTAGACTAGGTTTTGTTTTGACTTTTCTTTCTTTTTCTTTTTTGGTTGGGAAATTTGGGTGCTTGGGATTTTTTTGAGAATTTCTTTGAGAAACTTCAATCATGTTTTTTAGAATCGAGGTTAAACGTCCTCCATTTAGTGTCACAAAGGTCTGAACATATAAGGAGGATGATTCATTGGGTTGAGCTTATTATGATATATGCTGAAATATTATACTTCTCTTATATCTTAAGAATCCTAAGGTTATTATAGGTTCCTTTGTAAGGTTTTTTTAAGTGAAAAATCTTAGATTTCTAATTTAGCGCCACTATGATTCTCAACTCTGATTGTAAGCTTCATTGTTCATGGGTTGAAAATAAAAAAGAAGGAAAATATGAAAATGAAAAGAAGGAAAGAGAATAATACAAATCAAAAGGACTTTCAATCTTTAGGAGGATCCAAATATCTCTGTCGAGACTATAGACATTTGGATGGTAGTAGAGCTATATTCAAGATAATCACGGTGATAACCTTGTTGGGGCTATGGATGCATGATTGGAAGTGAGGCAATATCCTATATGCTTTTAGAGTTAGAATCATTCATGTAGCTTAGCATGACTAAGCTAAGGATTATGTAGTAGCTTAAGGAGGGAAATGAATACATTTTCACACACTTGGACATTCAATATATGAAGGGTTAGTTCATCTAGTGGTTTTGATTCTTTGGTTTAATAGTCGACCTAATTCAAGAATCAGAACCAAAGATTTTGGGTTCATGATTCTAGTTTGTCATTGAAATACTCTAGAGAATTTCCCTAGTAGAGTCACCATTTTTTGAGTCATTTATGTACACATGCCCCACTGGAGGTAGGGAGCCTCTTTGCTTTCTATTTTCATTTTCATTTTTTCCTTTTCCCTTTAACGGATGGGTCTTTTGAATTTTGGATTACTTCACACTTTTGAGCTTTCAATGATTACATTAATGTTTGGGATGAACTTATTTTGCAGCAATTGGCCTCATGTTTAACATATGAAATTAACAAGTCCCTTAAAATGATCAAATGGGTATAAGCTCAGAATATCCAACACCATTTGTATTCTCCAAAACTCATGAATTTTTAGAGATTCCATGCCTAAGAAGAATTCTCAAAGGTTTACATTGCTAAATCCAGACATCCTTGGATTCCCTGAAATATTTGTTCTCACGAAATCCATGTCTTTGTGGATTTTTTGAAACTTCTAGAAATGTGAAATTGAGAATTTATTGCCCCTTTAGGTGGTAGGTTGTCATTAATGGCTTTATTTTGAGGTGGTTTATAACATAAGGTAAAGCCATCTTATTTTCATTATTGCATTTCTTGATTGAAAGATCTGGACAATTCAAGATTTGACTGCGTTGGGTGTTTTCAACCTAGGGCTTGGTGATTTTCTATTTGTTGGCTTTCTATTGGCACCTAGGGTTTGAATCTACTATTTTGGTTTTCATTTTACCATCCTTGATTAAAGGTATGAGCCTACAATCTATGTTTTCTGTTGATTTACACATGAAATATTGATGATTGATATCGTTTGAATAGATCTTTGACTTGTTTTGGATTTTGCATTGTTTTTATGGTTTTATTTCATTTCATTTTAAGGGTAAATTAGTATAAGGCATTATTTTATGTGCATTCTTTGGTAAATTTGGGTTCAAGTTTTGAATTACTGATCTAAAAATATTTTGATAGTTTGGATTTTTATAAGAATGATCTAGGGCATCATTATAGATGCATTTCACTCTAAAAACCTAGGCTTGTATGATGAACTAGATACATAGAGGTGAATCAAGGAATAATGAGGGAATTGATAGAATTTGCGCTTAATAAATGGTATGTGATTGGATTAATCAGAAATTGGGGTAGTTGAAGGAGTTTAGTGTTTGTATCATTCGATAAAACCTATATTAGCATTGTTAAAAGGTGTTTGGACACATGTTTTGAAATCCTCATGTGCCCTTGTTGTGAATGAAAATCCACAAGTATAATTTAAATTTGAAACTTGGCTATTTAAAATTAGGGTTCGTCACTAGATCATCATAATGCTTTGAAAACCAAGTCAACTTCCTTCATGTTGCATTCCTAAGTTTGATTCTCAAACCCTTCATGGAGTCTACATGTCTTATAAATCACCAAAATATTATTTTTCATGGATTTTGTTATCCTTTGGATTCTTCGATGGGTTCATCACATATTCCTTTGATGTCTGCAATCTTTGAGGTTTGAATCTTATCATTAAATCCTTGATTGCTTGGATTTTCTGAAGAATAAGGTTTTCACTGAATCCTCATTGTCTTGGATTCCTCTAGCTTCTCCCTTTCATGAAATCCACCTCTCCTAGAAATCCCTGATGTATTATTTTTTCATGAAATCCATGGACCCTTGCATTCCCCGAAAATCTAGTTTTTGTAGATTCCATGCTTATGTGGATTTTTCAAAACTAGGTGGTTAGCAACATTTTGAGTGTCATGATGTTATTTAAGTTATGATTCATTCCTTCAAGGTTTAAATCTTACTCCTTTAATGTACTTGGGATCATGAATAAAATCCTATAATCTTAATGTTTATCTTAACAATGCCATCCCCAAGCTTCACAATTTTTGTGCCCGCTTGGATTTCCTGAATGATGATTTTTTGTAGAATCCTTGGAGGGGTGGATTCTCTAAATACATGGACTAATGAAATCTCCAAAATCCATGAATAGATTGAAAACCTAAAGGTTATTTTTGCTTCAATTTTATAGGTTTTAGTGCTTGGTTTTGAGCTTTGTGATGCATGATGAAATGTTATATATTGCATATGGGATATCATGATTCTACTAACACTACAAGTGGTGTAATGATTAATATTTTTTTACATTTTGAGCGATTATGGTGTTTGGTCTAACCATATGCAGGTAGAGTCTAGCAAGGCCAAGGCTACTAAGCAAAAGATAGTTGAGCTAGTGAAAGAGGAGTTGTCCAGGGTACAAAAAATGAAGTACGATCCTAAAGGAAGGCTCCTAGAGTCCAAGATAGCTTCTTACTAGGGAGGAGTTGGAGATAAAAATATGGGACATTCTGATTATGAGGACTTCAAGTAGAGGATGTATTACTATGCTCCCACTAAATTAGCTAGAAGATTAGTGAAGAGTGGATTGGAACAGGCAATAGGATTTCCTCCATCAATCTAATGTCTAGAATTGATCATGGACTGTGATAAACACTATGATTCAAATAGAAGAGTAATAGTGGGTCCTTAAGGTAGAATAATGGAAAATATAATAGAGGATTCCTTGGAAAAGGCATTTGATATTGTTGCACACAAGAAACTAGTGAAGTTCAATATAGACACTATGAGGAAATTTTACATTGATGATCCTAAATAAGTACTAGAGATAATAAATGCTTCATGGATTGATAAGACTAGATCCCCTTATTCCAAATTTCCAAAGAAATTTCATAGAATTGATTTTGAATATGAATACAATGATATGATCACTCTTCTTAGTAGATTGATAGGATTAGAGAAGGCTTTAATGTTTGAAGATTGGATTTTCTATGTGATTGCATAAATTGAGAAGGGGGTTAACTATCATTGGGCTAGTTTATTTAGTGATAATTTGGATAATCAATTTAGAGTTGTGTAGGATACAAAGAAGTTAACTATGAGTTATTATGTGGTTTACACATTTGTAATACATTACAAATATAAGGGTTTGAGTTGTAAAGGTACAATTGGACAAGACAAAGTATATGATATTTACCCTTAGCTCCACCTATCCAATGCTTCTAATTATAGAAGGGTGAATGGATGCCACCATGTATATCACAAGAACATTGTAGGAGGAAATACATGTAAGGATTTCAACTGATTCTATGGAGTTGATCAAGAAATATGGGCACTAGTTCCTACAGTTTCCTAAGTTTACATATATGAGGATTCACGACAATCATAAGGTACCATATAGGCTCCCGAGGTATCCAAATGATAATGTTGTGTTGCTTAAGGTGATGTGGTAGTTAGTTTCCTTTGATCACATTTTGAAAGGTGTGCATAAGGTTGGAGTTGGTGGGGAATTCCCCTTGACAATAAATGTTTGGGAATCTTGTCCATCAATCCAAAGTGCCCAACATTCAAAGAGAGAGATGGAACACCTTCACCTGTCCATGCATACTAACAGGAACAATTTTGATCCATATGGAGTAACTAAAAAGCTTGCTTCTAGGGACTATAGACACAAGGATAATATAGAAGATTATTGGGAAAATTGCAAAGATGAGTTTGAAGTCTTCAAGAGGATTTTTTCTAGGTTGTACTTGAAGATGATAATGCTATATAAGGTGGTAAAAATCCTAGACCAAATTGAAGATGAAGAAGTAATATAGTATCATAAATATATGCAATACCAAAATAATTCCCTTCCTCCTATAGACTAGGTTGAGGAAGAAGTAGTAGATTTGGCCTAGATTAATGCCCCTATCATCAAGTATTCAAAACAATGGGAAAAACATAAGATGTTGGAAATGGAGGTAGATGGTATAAAGCCAACATACATGTTAATGGGAGATTTGGAATCCTAGTCCTCCTCAAAAGATGATTCAGAAAAGATAAAAGAAATATCTTGAAGTGCTCAAGAAGGAGGATCAAAAGAAGAGGTACCATTAGTGATAAAAATAAGAACTAGAGGTCAATCCAAGGCTAAGACTAAGGTAGAGGAATCCAAGAGACATCTAATTCCAAAGAAGAGGAAGCCTACTAAATAAATCACTAAAGAAATAGAAGAAGCTCAACCCCCTAAAGAAGGAAGTTGGTCAGAGGAGGGAACAAGGGTGCTTCTCCCCAAAAAAAATCAAAGAAAGTAAAATACAGTGAAGAAAACTTGCAAGATGTAGAGGTGGAAACTTGAGAAGGATAAATTGATGTAGAGAGTTTTGGAGAGAAAACTCAAGTCTATACTAGGAAGGCTTCTCCTCGGACTATGATACCATTCTCAAATTTAGAAAATTTAGAGAAGGTAGCTAAAGAGCTAGATAAAGCTACAAATGTGCTACAATCAGATAAGGAAGAAGTTACAAGAGAGATAAACATAGAATATGCCCCTCCTAAGTCACCCCAACAAGATAATCACTTGATAAAGAAGAAGAGGAGATAAAAAATAGTGCAATAGAGGTTTAAAAAGAACAAGAGTTAGATGATGAGGAGCCAAAGACTCCTAAAGATAGGGACCTTAGTAATCTTGGGGCACAATTTGAGGTGAACGTTTCCGAAGAGGATAAGGAAAAGGAACCTAAAAGATGAAAGAAGTACATGTGGAATCACCAAGAAAGGAGGAAGCACAAGAATAAGATAAAGAAGATGTAAATAAGGAGGAGAAACAAACATAGAATATTGAAATGAATAAGTTAGAAGACTTTCGAGGAAAAAATAACCCTCAATTTGATACAAATATACAAGAATCAACTGCTCCAAACTAGTTGAGGGAGATCCCAAGCCCTAAGCCAATGGTAGTTGAAGAAGTAGTTCCAGATTGGGACAATTTTTTGATAGGCTTAGGAAAGACCAAGGAAAAAAATATGGCTAAAGTAATTTCCAAAATTACAAGGGATGAGTCTAATAATAGAGTATTACATATTGCTACCCCTATAACTGAGAAAAGTAAAGAAGAGGCTACTCCTACAAATTATACTATGAAAACAATCAACTTAGGGTCATCTACTAAGAAACAGGAGACAAAAGATTTAAAAGAATCTGTACACGTTTTCCTGAGGAGATTGGACAAAGAGGACTACGCAAAGGAGAGGTTTCAAAAGTGGGTTGAGGAACTACAAAAGTATATAAAACATCTTTTGAAGCCTTTGCAAAACCAAACCTAGGCAGGTATATCCACCCAGTCTAGTATATTGTCCAAGGATGCCATAAATGAATTGGAAAAGATGAAAACATTTGTGCAAGTGACTCAAGAATTGATAGCTGGAGTTTTCCAAAAAGGCATTGTTTTGATTGAGGATATCATGCAGTTACATGAGAAGACTCTTTCTTTATAGGGTATTGTACAAACACTTGTAACAAACTGTAAAGTAATTGATGGAAATCCATGACCAGGTTAGCAAAGATAATAGAAATTCCTAGAGAGGTATTGATTAAAGAAGATATTCTTGATTCTAAAGATATAGATAATCCTAAGGGGTGGATAGATGCTTTTAAATTTAAGAGAGAGATCATGGGTAAAGCACTGGAATATTCCCCAAAGATGCAAAATGATTTAAATGATATTTTTGTTGGCTATATATTGATCTCAAAGATTATGACTGGAAGAAAATTCAGTATAGAACACTTGAATGTTGACCAGTTAAAGCAATGGTGGAAGGAAGTGTATTCTCAATTTGAATATGGAACTAATACAGAAAACCATTTGAAGGATGCAACTATGTATATCACTTTTTTTCACAAATATCAAGAATCAGAGATTGACTGGAATACGATATTGAAAAAATATGAAAATGAATTAGAATCAATTTCTTTGAGATTAAAGTTTATTCCAACTCCCAGTCAGGTGAACCTTAATAAATTATTGCATAAGTTTCAAGAGTTTTCCAAAAAGCAACAAAAGAGAAAATATGACGAATAAGGGCACCTACCTCAAGTTTCGTGCATACTACATGAACTAGCTAGAGAAACAAGTTGGCTACCTAGAGAATAGTGCAAAACCATTTATTTAATATTGATGTATCATTTGAGGGACAATTTTAAATAATTTGTTTAAATGTAATGAGAATTAAAATGTATAAGGTTGACCTATATTGGGTGCCCTTATTTTATTTTATTTTAGCTAACTTATGTGATGTAAAACTTTATAAATATGAGGTATCTCCTCATTTGAAAAACTGATTCTGGAATTGTTGCAAATTCTGGTGAAGTTAATATATGAGAAGACATTGGCTTGGTGATATTTTCTATGTTCTTTCATCTATGTGCATGGTTCCTATGTTTCAAAGTAGTTTTAGTTGATTAGTTTTCATATTTAGTCCAATTCTTTCATGTTGACGATAAAATATTAGAGGTGTTTGAGGAATCTTTGATCCATACTATTGGTGGCTTGTTGATTGTAAGTTATTGTGCATAGTTAGCCTAGGCATAATCTTATTGTTGTAGCTCAATTATAGGTGTTTATACATTTCATGCCATTTTGGGTGTATGTTTGAATGCTTCACAGTCTGAAATATTACATACCATTGGAGATTGCATTGTTTTTATCATACTATAGATTTCATCTTGGTTAAGCAGAAATTGGTTATTGAAGATTGGTCTTCCTTGAATACTACAATTTTCTCATGACCATACTTAGATTTTAGATTTAGAAATCTCTCTAAACCCTTGCCTTTTGATACTTCTTTGAGATTATTGTTATATTAGGTGAAAAGCATCATTGGAATTGCTATACTTAATTAAAGTATTATTTTTAAATCAGAAATCTAGAAAAAATGTTTTTAGGGTTGATATAAATTTTTAGATCTTACAAAACTCTTATTGTTGGCCTACCAGTTTCAACTTTATTTACCATAAATTCCCCTTTTGATTACCAACATTTCACATTATCACTAAGTTGTTTGTGGATTGTCAAGACCTGACATTAGAGACCTTGGGGTTGTTTTTAGAAGTTTTCTTAGAAAATTGACTTTCAAGAGAGATAGAGTACTTTTACTTTGCATGTGTTGTTGCAGTGCTAAAAATACCATCAACAATCAACATCTCATAAGCATGACATAATCACATAGAAAATACATAAAAGGAAATGCATCCATATCATAGCATGTTGTATAAAAAAGATACTAAAATAGAGCATGAAACATCCATCACATTACATCCATAACATTGCATATATCAAGGAATCACATTATAAAGTCATACATCACATCGTACCATATGCATAAATAAAGAAACATATCTATAACATAAACATTTGCATCCATCCATAGCATGTGCATCCATACATAAACATAAAACATGAACTAAATGGAACTTCACATCAAATAATATAACATCATATCATAATCGAATCAGGCTGTCTCATAGATATATCTCATCAAAAATGACTATCATGGTTGTCTTGATGCAACTTTTTTCTTCTTAGAATAGTCTGGTTGTCTTTTCTCTTGGGGGATATCCTGGAGGTATAGTTTCCTATAATATGAGGCCTCAACTATGACATCTCTATACAAAATAGTGGGTACAATACCTTGTTTGGCCTGTGTCTGGAACTATGCACTAGCCTCCAACTGAACTTGGTGCCATGTCTCTTGAACCAATTGCATATACACCTACTTCCTCTATTTCCACTCGTGGTCAAGATCTCCCATGACCCTCTGAATCTTTGTGTGCACTACATCCCACTCCCCTGTCAGTTGTTGAACCTACTATAGTAGCTAGTCCCTCTCTGAAGTGAGTGCCAAAATTTGGGCATCCCATGGATCGAGACCCTGACCCTACTGTTTCTACTAGCATGGTGGGGATGGTGGCCTTAGTCAATGTATTAATGGAACATGTCTTGACACTTATCCATCATGCCTCAAATGTTGTCTATCATGATCTAGCACTTGTCCATCATGCCTTGGCTACTATCTTTCATGCCCTATTTGTTTTCCATCATGAAGAGGCTACTAGTGCCCTCTAACTAATCCTTATCACCTACTCCTACTTGGTACATTTCCAAAATTGGATATGTTAGTCTACTAGGGGAATTTTGCACTAACTAAGCATCATAAGCTATTGTAGTGCCTACATCATATGGCCCACTGACATACACCCATGGTTGTAGGATGACCTATCAAAAATCATCTATCACCACCTAAGGTGGAATCTATGGACCCCTAATGAAAATTAGGGAGGAGTTTGCTAAACAATCACAATGAAAGCTATTTTAAACAATTTTTCAACCATCAAAACCCTACCTTGGCCTTATTTCACAATTCCTTCCTATTTTTCGTGTAGCATGGAAAACAGTGATTTTTCTTCATAACTTTCAAAAAACATCCCAAACCAACAAAAGAATGGACATTTTAGATACCCATTAAGGTGTAATTCAACATATCCAAATTTTGCATACCTTTGCTTTGGAACATACCCTCCAAAAAATTGATGGTACGTAGGACAATGGCTGAATTAGCCTTGTTTTCCAAAGCAACACCAAACCAAACCATCTCCCAACCTCAAATATCTATTGCATGACCTTAACCAAGTTATAAAAGCTATGAATCAACTACTTTCATTAGGGGAAAAAATCACAAATTCACCAAACCACCAAACCCTTGTTAGGCCTATCTAGGCTTGCTCTTACATGGGTTTATTGAAACTAAGTGTTCCAAGCCCTACTTCACTTTTCCAGCACACCAAACACACCCTATATGGTCTGCACATGCTTCTCAAACCTTCTCCCTTGCTTTATCCATGCATTCTAATCCAAATCCAACCCTTAGCCATCATTCTTGGCTCAAAACATGACTAGAATCTACTAGGGAATCATCAAAATATTATGAAACCCTACACAAACATTAAACCCTACTTAAATTTATCCATTCCACCAATTTTCAAACAATTCTACTAATGGAATGGGTCAACAATACATTTTGCACACCCTCAAACCCTCAAAATAGGGTTTTCAAACCCGTCCTCGGTAAGATGCTAATAAAACTCTTCAATATCTATGAAATTCAATCAAATAAAAACAAAAAGGATGTTACTTCATGCCTCCATCGAATTCAATAGCTTTTATACCAATATTATTCTATACGGACTAGTACAATAACTTGTAGCAACAACTTACACAAAAAAATGTGGAAAAATGGAGTTTGTTTATTGCTTTCTTCAACAAAATATTCAACAGAACCTCTACATCAAGTTTCTATAGCATATTTAAATTTGTCCCATCAAAACCCAACCAACCCAAC
>VDFB02086081.1:31550119-31572808 GCA_007258455.2 Sequoia sempervirens | reverse complement strand
TTTTTTAGTTATTTCTTTGGTTTTATTTATTTTGTTTCATTCCAATCTAGTTAAATATTTTTATTTTTATTTATTTATTTATTTATTTTTGAGTCACTTTGTGTTTGCTTTCTTCTTCTATTTGGTTTGTTCTCCCCCTTTTAAAATTCTTTTCATCTCGTGATATATATTTATATATATCAATTTTAATACTTATTTTGGTGTATATTTATTTTCATTTTTTTATATTTATTTTATTTTTCTTTTAGTGTTTCTTCTTTTGCTTGTTTTGGCTTCTTGGTTTATATATTTATATCGTTTTTAATGTATTATTTCTTTGGTTTTTCCTTGATCTTAGGCTCCATTTTATATTTTTTCTTTCCTTTTTATTTATTTGTTTTTCCGTCTTTTTCTTCTCCTTGATTTTGTTTTGTTTCTTCTTAATGGTCTTCCTTTAACCATTTAATTTATTCAATTTTTGCTCTTTATATTTTTCAAGTTTTCTCTTGTCTTATTTTTTGCTTCTTCCTTTTGAGCATTTGTTTTTGTTCTTTTCCTTCCCTTAAAAAAGCTTTTTACTCTTTTTTCTCCTTTCTTTTATATTGTGCTGGTTCCATTTAATTTGGTTTTATGTTCATCTTTTTCTTTTTCTTTAATATTGTCCTTGAATTGCGTGCATCTTTCCCTCCTCCCCCTTCCTTATTATTCAGTCTAAGTCTGCAATCATTCATTTTCTCCTCTGGCTCTCTTTCATCCTGATGATGGATCACGGAGTGTGATTCGAAACGTTGATGCAAAAAAAATCCTTACACAATCGAATCTAGAAGCAATACAAATCCAATTCAAACCCTCTGTATTACAAATTGTCCATTTGAATTAGATTGATTTAAGAAAATTAGGAAACCTATGTAGGGAATGAATTTTAACACAATATAAAATTCAAAAGAAAATAATAGAGGAATTAGAAAAACCTCTATAGGATTGAAAATGAAATCTTCTGATAAATTTGAGAAAATTGAAATAATTGGAAACCTCTAGTAATTTGTAAATCAAAATAGCAAAGAGAGTGAGTCACTAAATTAATCATAACTAGAAATTTACGAATTGGATAGGGCTGAAATTTGTATATGTTTTAGATGATTTGGTGGCGCACCTTCAATAAAAAAGTTAGAGAAACTTAGATCCAAAAAATAAAGTTATTAAAGTTGTAACTGATTGGTTTTATGATTAGGATTGTTTGAAAATTGTAAATTAATATATATATATATATTTATTTAAAAATATATATTAGAAAAATTACATATAATTTTAGAATATTTAAATATAAATATATTTAAATGTATTTTTAAATAGGTGCATGCACATGCACAATTAGATATTTTAAAATGAACATTGGAACAAAAATAGTTTATTAGCTTCCACGGTGTGCATCATCCTCTAGGTTCTTGAGACGGGGTTTTACACTTGGTATGAGAATATAGTTTTAAACATTGGAGTGCTTTGGGATAATAGGTAAGACCCACTAGGTTGTTAGTTGTGTAGTTTATACATTAGGCACTATGAGGCCATTACGTTGGCCTAGTTGTTTCCTCTTTGGTTATGTTTTTCCTTTTGGGTTGTTCTCGCTTGTCTACCCAAAAATTGTTGTTAGGTGGTGTTGGTCCAATGGTACAAAAAACCAGTGGAAATGATAGGACCTTTGGTGTAGTGCGCAATGCACCAATATCATTCCTATCGTTGAAATGCATGATGGATGTTTGGGTAATGTGTGTGTGTGTGTGATATCTGTTTTCTGTTTGCAGGCTTCTAGGAGTAAGCCTGGTCTTAGGGGGAGGATGTAATGCCCCTATGATTTCCTTGTTTGGACAGCTTTTGGGTTTTCATCTTATGAGGTGGTTTATCTTAACTTTATATTACTATTTGATAAAATTTATGTTGTTGTTGGATGTTACATAGACATGGTGATATTTTGATGAGTTGATGTTGTGATTGATTATTTGTTATAACATGCTTCCACATTAGCATAGTTGTTATTTTTGTTAATATTGATGTATGCTCATTTATTGATTATTGATATTTTAATTTCATCAATCTTGATGTGACTGTATTGGTGAAGGGGATGGTATTGTATCTCTCGCTTGCGAGTGCCTTGTGATTTCCACAACTCTCTTTTCATAGTGTGTATGAATTACTATCTGTATACATGTGTGACATTTGCTTGTTTGCAGGATTATAGGTATAGGACATTAGCTTCACTTGGTTTCATAGGTCTGAGCGTGTCCACTACTCAACAGTACTATTGAGAAATAGTAATGAGTTACCTAGTCATACTTTTACTCTACCATAGTGTGTCGTCGGTTTGAGTTTGGTCTTAGTTTTAATCATTGTTGTTCTGGGTATTTTATTATTGTGCAAATTTGATTTGGTAGATTAAATGTATATTTAATTTAAATATTTAATTAAATGAATTATTGTTGTGAAGACTTTAGAATAAATAAATAAATTTAATTTGGTTATGTTGTTGAGTAAATTTTATTATTAAAAATAAACGGTAATTAAATAAATAAGAATATTTAAATTGGTTGCAATTAGTAAATTGTATTATTATATTTAAATGCATGTGAATGGGAAAATATCTGAGTTGTTGTGGGAAAAGATATTTGGTTGAAATAACTTTGAGTTAGGAATTTGTTATCTATCTGTTGAAAATTCATTCTCGGAAGAGATATTAGGGAAAAGAAAAGAAAGTTGTTTCACGAGAGTTTTGTGTGGGTTGTGGAAAATTGGTGAGGAAATTGTGGATCTCTCTCAAGATTTGTTTTAGAATTTTACTATAGAATTCTTGGCTGTGTATTGTGTGTTTTTTGGAAAGAGGCAAATTTACTGGAGGAAGTTTTGGTTACATTGGAAATTTGAAGTTACAGAGAGAAGTTCAACGAAAGCAATTATCGAGCAACACTTCTTCTTAAATAGAGTTCCCTTTCTTGTTTTGTGAATTTTTAAATTGAAAAATTATTTATATTAACGTAATACAATTTATGGAAATGTTTAGGGAAAACATTTTCAATAAATAGAATCTTTGTTTTCTTACTTTAAAATATTTTAAATTGAAAGAGGAACCTCTATAGAAAAACAATTAAAATCCTCTATACAAATTGTCCATTTGAATTAGATTGATTTAAGGAAATTAGGAAACCTCTATAGGGAATGAATTTTAATACAATAGAAAATTAAAAAGAAAACAATAGAGGAATTAACAAACCTCTATAGGATTGAAAATGAAATATTCTAATAAATTTGAAAAAATTTGAAATAATTGGAAACCTTTGGTAATTTGTAAATCAAGAGAGAGTGAGTCACTAAATTAATCATAACTAGAGATTTATAAACTGGGTAGGGCTGAATTATTTCTATGTTTAACAAGACTTGATGGCGCACCTTTAGTATAAATTTCATAGAAACTCATGTCCGAAAATAAAAGTTATTAAAGTTGCAACAGACTGGTTTTATGATTAGTATTGTTTGAAAATTGTAAATTAATATATATATATATATATATATATATATTTAAAAATATATATTAGAAAAATTGCATATAATTTTAGAATATTTAAATATAAATCTATTTAAATGTATTTTTAAATAGGTACATACACATGCACAATTAGATATTTTAAAAAGAATATTGAAAAAAAACAATTGTTGTGCTTCCGCAGTGGGCATCATCCTCTAGGTTGCAGGATGAGGTTTTACACTTGGTGTCAAAGAATAGGTTTAAACATTGGGTGCTCTGGGATAATGGTGAACCCACTAAGCTATTAGTTGTGTAATTTTATACATTAGGCACTATGAGCCCACCACATTGACCTAGCTGATTCACTATTTACTTTATGTTTTTCCTTTTGGGTTGTTCTCACTTGCTACCTAGAAGTTGTTGTTAGGTGGTGTTGGTCCAATGGTGTAAAAAACTAGTGGAAAGGATAGGACCCTTAGTGTAGTACGCAATGCACCAATATCCTTCCTACCCAGGAAATACATGATGGATGTTTGGGTAGCATGTGTGTGTGTGTGATATCCATTTTCCATTTGTAGACTTCTAGGAGTAAGCCTGGTCTTAGGGGGGAGGATGTAATTCCCCACCGTTTGCCTTGTCTGGACAGCTTCTAAGATTTCATCTGGACTTTATGAGGTGGTTTATCTTAACTTTATATTACTATTTGATAAACTTTATATTACTGTTGGATGTTACTTAGACATGGTGATATTTTGATGAGTTGATGTTGTGACTAATTATTTGTTATAACATGCTTCTACATTAGCATAGTTGTTATTTGAGTTAATATTGATGTATGCTCATTTATTGATTATTGATTTTTTAATTTCATCAATCTTGATGTGATTGTATTGGTGAAGGGGACAATATTGCATCTTTAAGCTTGTGCCTTGTGATTTCCACAATCTCTCTTCACGGTGTGTATGAATTACTATTTGTATACGTGTGCGACATTTGCTTGTTTGCAGGATTATAGGTATAGGACATTAGCTTCACTTGGTTTCATAGGTCTGAGCGTGTCCACTACTCAACAGTACTATTGGGAGATAGTAACGGGTTACCTAGTCATACCTTTACCCTAGCACAGTGTGTCGTCAGTTTAAGTTTTGGTTTTAGCCTTATCATTGTTGTTCTGGGTATTTTATTATTGTGCAAATTTAATTTGGTAGATTAAATGTATATTTGATCCAAATATTTAATTAATTGAATTATTGTTGTGAAGGCTTTAGAACAAATAAATTAATTAATTTAATTTGTTATGTTGTTGAGTAAATTTTATTATTAAAAATAAACAGTAATTAAATAAATAAGAATATCTAAATTGGTTGCAATTAGTAAATTGTATTATTATATTTAAATGCATGTGAATGGAAAATATTTGAGTTGTTGAGGGAAAAGATATTTTGTTGAAATAACACTGAGTTAGAAATTTGTTATTTAATTGTTGAAAATTCATTCTCAGAAAAGATATTAGGAAAAAAGAAAAGAAAGATGTTTCACAAGAGTTTTGTGTGGGTTGTTAAAAATTGGTGAGGAAATTGTCGATCTCTCTCAAGATTTGTTTTAGAATTTTACTGTAGAATTCTTGGTTGTATATTATGTGTTTTCTGGAAAGAGGAAAATTTACTAGAGGAAGTTTTGGCTAGATTGACAATTTGAAGTTACAAAGAAATTCGACAACAATTCTCAAGGCAACAGTTCTTCTGAAATAGGTTCCTTTACTATTTTTGTGAATTTTGAATTGAAAAGTTTTTTATATTACTGTAATACAATTTGGAAATATTTAGGGAAAATATTTTCAATACTGTAGAAGCTTTTGTTTCTTTTTTTTAAAAGATTGTCGTGAGAGAGGAACCTCTATAGAAAAACAAATAAAATCCTCTGTACAAATTGTCCATTTGAATTAGATTGATTTAAGAAAATTAGGAAACATCTTTAGGGAATGAATTTGAACACAATAAAAAATTCAAAAGAAAATAATAGAGGAATTAGCAAACTTTTGTAGGATTGAAAATGAAATCTTCTAATAAATTTGAGAAAATTGAAATAATTGGAAACCTCTGGTAATTTGTAAATCAAAACAACACAGAGAGTGAGTCCCTAAATTAATCATATTTAAACATTTATGAACTAGGTAGGGCTTAATTTTTTGTATTTTTTAAACGACTTGAAAGTGCACCTTCAATAAAAATTTCAGAGAAACCCAAATCTAAAAACAAAAGTTATTAAAGTCGCAACAGAGTGGTTTTATGATTAATATTGTTTGAAAATTGTATATATATATATATATATTTAAAAATATATATTAGAAAAATTGCATATAATTTTAGAATATTTAAATATAAATATATTTAAATATATTTTTAAATAGGTGCACGCACATTCACAATTAGATATTTTAAAATGAACATTGGAAAAAAAAATAGTTGTGATTTCGTAGTGTGCATCATCCTTTAGGTTGTGGGATGGAGTTTTACATAAATGGAACACCACAAATAGAATGAATCCTTTTTGGAGAAGGACTAGTCATATTCACATAAATAGATGGCCTCTGAGGCCTTTTAGAAGCAACCAATACTATAATTAGATTTACAGATTCATCATGACTTTTCAAGGAATTTTTTGGAGAAATATGCTCAAAATCTATCCTTGGAGGATTGGATATGAGATGAGATTTATCATTCACTAATGCATCATCTCTAGAAGAGAGTGCATTGGAATGAAGATAAGGTAGAGTAACATTAAGAAATGTATCAATGATTTCATATTTTTGCAATAAAATATCCCCTGAAACAAGTGGAAATTCATGAAAAGGATCAAAGATACCTAGTGACATAGGTAAATCCAAATCACCATCAGATGTGTGTAATGGAATATCATTAACACTTTAAACAAATTTAGAAATTGAACTAATAAAAGAAGATAGTAAATGCATTTTCAAAGTAATTGTAGAGGATGGGATCACTACTCCCAAGTCTCCAAGACATAGAAGAGCCTAAAGGGAGAAAATTTCCCTCAACTAGCTCAAACTACCTAATTATAAGTTGAAAAGGAAGGAAAAATTGGACTTTGGTTTCTTTATGCTTTATGATGGAGATTTTCAAGAAACGAGTGAGTAGACCTCAAAAGTCTCATACTATAGATCAACTAGTTCTTTGCTAGAGGATGCTAGCACATGGTCTAGAATATAGTGCATCATGTTGTAGTCTCAAAAGAATGTTGGAGTATCATATGAATAGAGAGTTAGGTTTACATAATGAAACTCATAGGGTGAGCTAATGAACCAAGAGTTCTAGTTTCATAGTTTAACAAGGAAATGTGGAAATGTAGAAAATAGCAAGAAGAATACTATAAATTGTAAATATAAACTATTCTAATAATGAAATGATGAAGAAAAGGGACAAAAAATACCAACTCATAGAAGGTCCAACTCTCCAACAAGCTCATCACAAATAGACTGTACCTACACATAAAGAAACAAGAAAATTTTGTGGTTGTGTTTTGGAGTCTACCTCAGTCAGACCCCTATTTTGTTGTTTCCACCTCCATAGACAGTCGATAGACCTCAAGATACATAAATGATAAAGAAATATCAGAGAGAAAAGACACAAAATGTAGAATACAAAGACAATCTAGATGCTACTCTATGAACAAGATAATGAAAATAAAAAAATAGATGGTTATTATCCTCGTTTCTATGTGATTGAGAAGTTAAGAGAGTAAAGTTGATGTAGAGCTAGGAGGATTCAAAAACATATCTCACAAACCTTCAACAATAATTCAAAGCAATCTTTGTATAACACATGCTATTAGGCATTGTATATCACATTTGAAACATAGTCATAGCACCCACAATTTAATGCAATGAGCAGTCATTAATACCTTCCAAAAATTAATAATAAATCTCTCTAGTGAGATTAAATAAAACATACTTATAGATTTTTTCCTTCAATGTTTATGAAGATCCAACAATGGAAATGAAAGTTATTGCATTTTTACCAAAATTGCAAACCCTAGGTAGGGTTCAGGACCTACCCTCACAAAAAAGGTCATAACTTATTCAAATATTAATGAAATTTGATGAGACTTGAAGAAAATGAAAGTAGATTCACATGGAAACAAAATAAAAATTATTTCAGATCCAAAATATAGACCTTACAATCCGTACCATCACAATTTTCAGATTGTAAATTCTATACAATATTGTTAGAATAGGAAAAATCACCAAAATAGTCATATCTTCCACAAAAATCAATAAAATTCAATGAAACAAAATAATTGGAAACTAGAAAAAAATATATTTCTATCCATATATGATACTTCATTATTTTATTCCATACCAGGTCCTACAAAGCACAACTTCAGTCCTGGAAACAATGTAAAAATCAAAAAATGCACACAAAATTTGAGGTTGTCATTCATCCAACTTCAAAAATAATGTCTCAACCCCAAATTCAAGTTTTAGGGTGTATTTATACATTTCCAACCAAAACCAACCATTTTAAACTACCTTTTGATTAGTTTTTGACAAAACACCTTAATGACACTTTTTGACAAGTTGCTTGACAACTTTCTTGAGCAACTTTTACAATTTTTACAATATGGAACAACCTTAAACATTATTTGACAAATGACTTAAAATATGACTTCCTAAGACTCAAAAACCTCTAAAATGGTTTGATAAACCTTATTATAAGACCCAATACACAAAATAGAGCAACTATTTACAAATGGCCTCATGGAGGCAAGAAATCAAATAGGTGCTCCTGCACCAAAAGAAGAGATCAAGACAACCATGCCAATGGAGTAAATCTTTGAAAAACTACAATAACAATGGTGTAGGAGCATCAAAATGGTGTAAAAGTGAAGTGAAGAGAAAAGAGAGTGAATAGAAGTGAAGTATGAAGTGGTAGAAGCTAGAGAGAGTGAATGGAAATGTAAGAGATTTTTAAAAGGCTAATTTGGAGGTAAAGGTCATTTTTGGGTGGTCAATATTCTCAAGGACATTACAATTCATAGGTTGATAGGGAATCATAATTCCTCAACATCCATTGACCCAAGAATCTTGTTAGGATGAAATCACAATGAGCAGACATTCACATGGATTCTAGGTATCCCTAACAAAAAATCCATCACTAAAAAAATGATAAGGACATACGTGAAAATAAAGAAAAAGGTGGCGGGTTTTTGCATTATCAACTTTGTAAGGCTAAAATGAGGTAATATAGTGGAAATTTTCACTACATGCAGATTTATGCCATTACATTTTGTCCCCACTTTAGTAAGAATATGTGTCTAAGGATGTGCGAGCTAAAGTAGAAAGAGGTTGAAGAGAATATATCAAAAATATAAAGGAAGAAATCCTTGGCTCTGACATACCCTAATGTGAAAGAGAATGAGCCCCACTAGGATGTGAAGAGGACACAGGTCTTCAATCTTGCAAATCCAACTATAATCTCACCATAAACATGTCAATTGTAGAAAAACATGTTAGGTGAAAAAGTGAATCATAATAGACACGATTATAAGAGACAATATGACACCATAAGACACAATAAGAAAGAATTATGAGATATAATAAGACGCAATATGATCCGATGTAAGATAGGTATATGGCTATTACAAACTAAATTAAAGGAAAATCACAAAAAATACAAGTCTAGCCAAGCTTCCCACAAGCTAGAAGCCAATATATAAGATATCAGACACCAAGACATAAGATATCAAATATTAGAAATAAGACATAAATTGTAAGACACCAGAGAATTTTTTTGAAAAGAAGGCTTTCAAGAAGGGGTTCTTTCAATGGGGAAACATTTTCTCAAGACATCAAGACACCAAGGGACCCTTTTGAAATAATGCTTTTTTTGAAAGACATAATTTTTCATAAGTGATTTTGTCATCAAGGAATCTTTTTGAAATATATTTCATTAAGGAATCCGTAGGAAAGAGTGATCCTTTTTGAAATTAAAGTTTTAAGAGTATTTATTTTTAGAAAGGATACTCCTTTTTTGAAAGGAAAGCTTCTAAACTGTTTCACTAAGGGATCCTTTGGAAAGAAACTTTTTTCAAGTATTCGTTTCTAAGAGAATATGCCATTTTGGAAAATGAGGGTTTTCAACAAGGGATTCTTTTTTCAATGAATTCATTGTAAAGAAATTTTACACCAAGGAATACTTTTGAAAGAATTCTCCATGTTGAAAATTAGACAAGTATGATAGGCCCCCTTAGGATGGTGTATGCTATATAGAGGATCACATGACATCCTAAGGAGAAAAGAAAGAGAAGGGACATTGTGGCACAAGATACATTGAGAGATGTATTTGTGGTATCTTGTTACACACACAAGAGACAAAACATTAGAGCCATGGCATCACAAAGTAGACAAGAAGAGATGAAGAAATCAAGAGATAGGGAGATTTGATAATTTAGGGCCAGAACTGTTCATATATATTGATAGATAGATAGATATAATATATTATACATATTAACTGTTATCAATCCCCAAATTTCATAGAACATGATAGAAACATGAAGATAAAGTAAAATAAAAATTGAGTCAACATGGGAAAAGACCTAAATGCCTCCAACACTTTGCATCATCTTTAATATCAAAAGGTAAGATTATGACACATAGAAGAATGATGACTCAAATAGAAGAAGTGTATGATAGATTTCCATGCTTGTATCCAAGTACCTACAAGGGTAGCAAGGGTCCTCCAACTAGGATCACAAAACATCAAATATAAGCACTAGGAACACAAACAAACAAACAAACAAAACTAATCTACAAATGTAGAAGGAGGTACCACACTAGTCCTCACTGACCAATAGATCATCCTTCTCCTAATATAGATCATTATAGGGGGAAGGAGGATGAGTCTACAAGGGATGGATAGCAAGGGCGGTACTCTCTAACTCTCCTATGACAAGAGCTAGGGAAGAATTCCCCTCAAGGTCTTCTTTATTGATCCCATGTGAGGAAAAGATCAACAATTTTTCAAAAATCAAGGATAGAGTTGAGATATCATCCACTAAGTTGATCATTCACTTCTTTGGGGTGCCCTATGTCAACTTAGCAGGGGAAAGAAAATGCACTTGAGATTCATTTTTGACCTCAAAAAGAGGGGTGGTGACCAACTCCATGGAAGAAAGGGTTTCCTTTATCACAAGGATGAAACAAGCCAAAATAGAACTAGATTCCACAAAAGGAAAGCCTTTCTTATGACCATCACTTGAGGTAAGGTCATCCTCCAACTTACATTTTAGCATAGGATGTGAGATCCCCATAGAGAAAGAAAAAGAAAAGGGGCAACTACCTTCTTATTAGGCATGTCGAATAGCTATAGAAAAGGAGGAATATCCAAAAGGGACATTAGAAGAGGAGGCTCCACTAAGGGAGAGATGAAGACCTACAGTCTTTTGGGGAGAGGGACATCAAAACCCCAAGAGGAGTTGGAAGTAAGAAAAAAGTGATAGGAACTAAAGCAAAGGACACAAAATCAAATAGATCAAAAAAGAGACAGGAATAGGGATAACAAGCTCCTCCTTGGTCTTCTACGAGGCAACATGTTCCTGAAAAGAGGCCAAAGGTTGCTACTCCACTATGGGAGCATCCTTCACAACCATTTCCAGTGGAAGGGTGGTCTCTAGAGTGGGAGCAGGAGGATGAGTCATAGGAGCAAAAATGATGATAGAAGGATAAACAGACACACATGACTTAGTAGTGGGCCTCTTCCCATTCACCACCTAAGAGATAGGTGGGGGAATAGTAATATTTCGTGAAGGGTGAGACACAACAACCACCCCATGGGAATACTTCCCCTTTCCATATAAGGTGGTTCGGGGAATCGTGGGTAGAATAGGCAACTAGAAAGCTTGACACTTTGACTTCCACCACATAGGCACCATTCCACTTCCTATGCGATGTGAAAAAGAAAGAATTGGGGATGCCACCAAGGGTTGGGAAGAAGAATCAGATGGTGCAGAAGACACATAAGGGGAAGGCTACAAAGTGAGAGAAAGCTTCTCCTTCCCTTTTGATGGGGAAGAAGAGATAGAGTGTTGTTGTGCTATCATAGAAACCTTCACAGAAATAGCATACAAAGACACAAGAAAATTGGATTTTTTGCATCAAGTCTCCAGTCTTATACTTAACATAATCTCAATACAACTAATCTCTCCTAAGGGGAGGGGCCCAATTGGGGTGGACCAAAAATGATCCAAATAAAAGGCTCCATGTGACACTAGTGGTTTATAACTAGTATCAGTTACAACATGCATTGTGCCCTCATAGGAGAATTTTATACACTTGTGGACTACATAGGTAACTGCATTCATGGAGGCTAGCTATGGAATGCCTAGCCTAGCCTTGAATAAGCCAGACTATGGAATCACTACAAATGAGACATCTGAAGCATTGGGTCCTACAAGGACTAACAAAGGGATATTACCCATAGGGGCAATATAAAACTCATAATGAGTGTGAAGAGTGACCTGCGACTCATTGTACTTCTCCTTATGAATATTGTTAAGAATAAGGCCTCCTTCGTAATCACATTCAATTGGCTCAACAGATCAACCATATCACCAATCACAATATTACCATTAATTTGGGTAGGAAGATATAATGGAGAGGGATCCTTATTTAATGGCAGATCATGTGAGGTAAAATTTATGTCAAGAATAGCACTCACATTCTCTACAAGAGGCATACAACTAAATGATCCCATGTTCATATACTTAGACATGATAAGATCAAAATACATAGAAGACTACATAACCAAGTTAGTAGAATGAGAAGGAAATAGATATGTGTAAATCTACAATTTGATGTTAGGCTTTGAACCATTGATTTTTTGTTTTTAGAACTTCTCTAACTCTTCTAGGGTTTTTCACCTAAAAAGAGAAGGTTAGGCCAAAAATGCTAACTAGTTCATTCAAATTATGATATGTGTGATGTTATCTAGGATAGATGAAGTAAACTAAATATAATGAGATGATTGAAATGATTAGATATGAGTGAAAAACTAAGATCTATGCTATGTTTGAAAACACAATGTTATTTGCAAAAAATGCTTTAAAGAAGGAATAAAAAATGAAAATTAACCCAAACAAAATGTTGTTTCTTAGAGTGAGTGCACCTAGAAGAAGTGTGATGAATCTGGAGTGTTCTAGATATTGGTTGAAATTACTAAATTTTCATAGTGGGACTCATTTTCCCATGGTGGAAAATTAGTCCTCGTACTGATGAAAAACTGTCAGAAGCAAGTTTTTGTCAACCAGGATCCAGAATCTAACAAAATTCAGACTTTCAGTCCTTAGGTCAGACTCATTCACCACTAATGGTGAATTAGTCCTCTCCCAAATTTCTAAAAAACTAGGAGGCAACTCTACAACACCAGATCTAGAAATCACTGCTTGTCTGGTTGTTGAAGTCAATTCTATAAAAAATGGATAGAAACCTTTTCCAAGCTTGAAATAGACTTAAGTTGAATTGAAGCACCTAGTTGACTTGAAAACCAATCTTCAACACCAAAAATCTTGTTAAGTCTGCAAACACACATGCAAAGGGGAAAAAGGGTTGAGGATTAGCAAATAGGGGTTTGCCTTGGTCAAACTAGTACACTTTTGGTAATCAAACCCTTAATAAAATAATGAAATGCAAAGGAAAGATAAACTAAAAACATGCAAACAAATGCTATCAACTTACCAAACCCTTGATGATGCAAGTCTGAATTAATTTCAATGCTTGCTTCAAAGTGCTTGAATATTGCTTGAAAAAATGTTGTAAGATGCTTGAATGAATGAGATTGCTTGAGATTGCTTGAATGAATTAGGATATGTAAAATGAGGTAAAAATCACTTATTTGTACTATCTTGTGCCTTAGTAACCATTCATACCTCATCGTAGGTTGACATCAAGTGTATTTTAAATAAAAACCTGAAAGGAAATTAAAAATATTTTGAATTTGGGGCCAAGGGGGACTCATTTTCCACCCATGGCCAATGGATCCTGCCTAGGACCTAAAAATGTGTGTTGGGAAATATGTTGTATTTAATGTTGTTTGTTAGGATAATATTCAAAATAACATTTAAATAGGACATGTAAGGGCATAAATGGGTCAAATAAGTCATAAAAAGGGGATAAATAGTGAAGATGTGCCTGGGAGAGCGTGAAAGTTTGTTACAAGACTTTACAACACTTCAAAACATGACTCAATGATGAATAAAAAGATGATTTTTAGGTGAATTATAATAAATAGAGTCTAGAAGAATGTAGAAATGTCTTACAACACTTCACAACACCTTCAAAAGACATCATTATTTGAATTTTACTACCTAAATATGCATGTTCAAGGCATGTTACAACGTAAAATCAAAGAAAAATATATCAAATACCATGAAACAAGACCTAAAAGGCCATGGAAATGACAAGAGGCCATTTTTCTACGGCATAGGCTTAGCTACAAATTTTTTAAAGTTTTCCTTACTCCCATCAAGATAGATGGTCCCATCATCAATGTGATCCTGAATCTCATGACGCGGGAAGACGCTTCGCTCAGTATCATGTTCGTTTACTTGATGAAATTGGAAAAAAAATTGTGTATCATGCCACTATGGATATGGCTTGAAAAGAGGTCAATTTTTTTATAATGTTATAATTTTATCTTTTAATATTTTTCACAAGATACTGGTATAGGATTCAGATAATTTTGTAAAATATATATTGCATCCTATACTTTTTCCTTTAGGAGCAAAGACCATGTTCATGATGGACTTGGCCTTTCTTACCTCACTAGAAATTGACACTATTGGTCAATTATCCAAATAGAAGAATAAGGATGATCCCTCAAACTAAGTGACCATCTATTGATACTCACACAATGCTACACACAGATGCATAGAGGAAGGGTAATTCATTGTGAAAAACTTTTCTTTGCAATTTCTATAAGTTCCCAATGAAAACCTTCTAGACATCAAAGTCTGGCAGCAAATAAGAAATTTGAGAAAAGAGTGCTTGATAATAAGCAATGAAGTTAGTAACCTTTTCATGGCCCCCCTACTTGCATTGGATGAGATTAGAGAATGCCATCTTTTACCCAATGTTAGCCTAGAACTATCTAAGGAATTGATTCACTAGCTGATCAAACGAGAAGACAAAATTATCTAGTAAAGAGCAATACTAGTCAAGAGCAACATCCTTGAGAGAATGAAGAAAAATATTTTCATCTAAGCATCGTGGTGGAAGAAGTCAATTCACTTGGCATTGAAATATGATGCAAACATCTAAGGGTCTCCATAACTACTATATTTCTCAAACTTAGGAATCTCCATCCCCTAAGGGATAGGAGTGTTTAAGATGACAATAGATAAAAGACTATGATGAAAGAAAGGCTAGAACATGGGTTAAGTTGAAGAAGATCTGGATAGGTTCACTAACTAGTTTTACATTTGTCTCATGTTTTACAATAAATTATTCAAGATAGGATTAGAGAACAAGGTAGGACCAGAGGAACTACCACTGGATCTACCAACCCCCATACCGACATAGCCCCCAACATTAGGACCAATAGGGATTCTAGTATTACTACCAAAAAAAAAAGATTTAGGGGTAGAAGAAGTAAAGCCTAAAGGCACCTTGTTTACTTTGAAAGTAAGGGTCTACTCAGGTACAAATATTGTGTTAGTTGAAGGACTCATCTCAGCCATATACACTAACACTTTGGGCATCGAGACTTCCAGTTGTCTCACAATGGTCTCAAAGCCAACATCTTGGGTAACACTCAAGTTGGGATTATAGGCTAGGACATGGGTATCCACAATGTCTACGAGACCTCAAAGAAGTTTTATACCTCTTTGATCCTCATCTAGCATGGTTCTTAGTTTATTGATAATGGTAGCTACTTGGGAAAGACTACTGTTTGTTTCCAAGTACCACTCAAACTCTCCAAGACTTCTATCTAGGGAAAGAAGTTTCTCTAAAGGAATGAGTGAGAAGACCTTAGAGGTCTTAGAATATATAACAAATTGATCTTGGCTAGAGGATGCTAGTGCATGGTTTGGACTACAGTGCACCATGGTTTAGTCTTAGAGGTGCATTAGCATCTCATATGGATAAAGATTCGGGTTTACAGAATGAAACTCACAAGGTGATCTAACTATCTGAGAGTTCAAGTTTGATAGTTTAACAAAGAAATGCAAAAATATAGAAAAAAACAAGAAGAATACTATAAATTATAAATATAAACTATTTTAATAACGAAATGATGAAGAAAATGGAAGAAGACCAACTCACAAAAGGTTTGTTTCTCTAGTAAGCTCCTCATGAATAGATTGTACCTGCACAAAAAGAAATGGTAAAATTTTCTTGCTATGTTTTGGAGTCTACCTCAGTCAGACCCCCATTTTGGTGTTTCCATATCCACAGACAGTCAATAGACCACAAGCTATAGAAATGATAAAGAAATAAAGAGAATAGGTCACACAAAACGTAGAATGCAAAGACAATCTAGATGTTACTTGACAATTCCAATGAATTAAAGCTTCGACAACCTACAATAAAAATAGCGTAGGAGAAACAAAATGGTGTAGAAGTGAAGTGAATAGAAGTATGAAGTGGTAGAATCTAGAGAGAGTGAATAGAAATATAAGAGATGTATAAAAGGATAACTTTGAGGTAAAGGGCCATTTCTGAGTGGTCAATATTCATAGGGATGTTACAATTTGCAGGTTGATAGGGAGTCATAATGCCTTAATGTCCACTGACCCAAGAATCTTGTAAGGAACAAAGTGTGGTGCACAGAAATCCACATGGCACATGGGTGTCCCCAATAGAAATTCCATCACTAACGTAAACAAAAAGGATACACATGAAAATCAAGGAAAAGGTGGTAGGTTTTTGCATTATCAAGTTTGTAAGGCTAAAATGAGTTAATATAGTGGGAATTTATAATAGGTACAAATTTATGCCATTACAGTAATAAGCTAAATATAATAAATAATGTATTAACAAGTCATTCAAAGGTCAATGTATTATTTCTACTTTGAAAACATGGAATGAGGTTTGGGGTAGCACCCTAAAAAGAAATTTCTCAGAAGGACAAATCTTGGATTTGTCCCTTTTTATGTTAATGTGTTCAAATTTGGTTCATAAAAATGTAGATGATGAAATTTTCTACTATTGAGTCTCTAGGAAAATTAAGAGTCCACAAGGAGAAAATTTCATCAACAACCTCAAGGAACAAAGCTCAGGTGATAGGATAAAATGATGAGATTTCTACAAATAGAAAGAGTAGGTCATAGAGGTTTTTTGGATAGACTAACAAGCTCTCGGCCAAGGACAAAATTGTGGCCCAAGGACTATAGTGTAACACACTTGCATCTCAATGGTGTGCTAGCATCTCATATGGACAAAAACTTGAGACTATCACAAAAAACATCAAAATGACTACTAGAATTTTGATTACTAGGAACTCTTGAAATGTGGGAAACTAAGTATAATAGAACTAAAATAAAGTAAGGTAAACTAAGTAAAGTGTATATTAATTGAAATGTAGATGATAAAACTAAGGAGGTGAAAGAAAGTGCTCTCAACAACCCAAGTAATGAAGCCTCCATCAAAGAAATGTCTCTAACACCTACACACATAAGACAAAGATAAAATGTTTGGGTTGTTTAGGGGCTTTCCACAATAAAACCCCCGTTTTGATGTTTTCACCTTCATGGACAGCTAGATAGATAGATAAAGAGACAACAAGATAAAATGCACAGATAATGGATGTGATAAATTCCAAGATGCTCAAAGATGTAATAAAAATAGATAGATATCACATACAAGGCTTGAGGAAGCCAAAGAGAGAGACAGAGATAACTATGAGAGCCAAGAGAGTTATAGAGAATATTGTGAGATCTTGAGTCCACTATAGCAAGATGTATAGAGTTGTACAAGCTTGAGAAAAAGAGAGAAAGACTTCTTGAGAGAGAAAAAAGAGAGAAAAAACAAGAGACTAAGAGAGAAAATATCCAAAGAGAAAGAGAGAGACCAAGAAGACCAAATGAATTGAAAAGATGAATTTTAAAGAGAGAATAGGAGGGAAAAGAAGGTTCCCAAGTCATTACAAGGCATCTCGAGCTATTTCCACCGATCAAGGTAGGTGAAAAGTGACAAAAGGATCAAAACAATCATTTGAATGTTGAAATATCATGGAATGCTAGCACGGGTGCATGGGCATCCATGTGTTGTGCTATTGTCCATACAAATCATGCTAAAAAATGATGGGAATGAGGAAAACACAAGGTTTAACACAAAGCTAACACAAGAAGATAGCAACTAAAATAGGGTCTTGAGCATCTTGAGGGGGAAAAGGTTGATGCAAGCATTGAAATGAGCCTACACAAATACTAAGGGAGTGGACACTAAATTGTGTTGTAAGTATGTTACTAGTGTTTTCATTGATTTCAATAGTTGCTGGTGTTGGTCATTGATGTCAACTATATGGAGATTGTATTGGAAGGATGTTGGTGTTTTCATAGATGTGGATATTGTTGTAGTTCTCTTGTGTTGATGAGATTGTTGGTAGTATGGATGTGTTGTGATAAGTTTTTCATATGTTGTAGATGTGTTAAAGAGGTGTTAGTAGTGTTGCAATTGTAGTTGTATCACTTGGTTTCCAAGTGTTTTTGATAAAATTTGAGTAAAAGAGATTATAGTGTGACATAATGGTGTTCAATTTATTTCTCTGCATTTCTTCATGATCAAAGATATACTCATGTGTTTTGGATGTGATTATCAAAGGTTTTCAAAGGTTTTATATCCAATGTTTCAGGTTTTGGATTGTTTTACAGTGCAAATTGTGTTTGACAATATGGTTGTCTAGTGAAACAAGGTATCTGGGAGAAATGAGATTGCTCCACATTTCTTCACAATGAAGGTTCTTGTCTTGTGTATCTAGGAACATTATTATATTGTTTTTATCTACCTTTCCTTGAAATTTTAGGTGTTGTGGTGTTTCATAAGGTTATTTGGTGATTTGAATGTTTGTGCTAGTGTGTCTGGTTGCAAAAAATGATGGTGTTCTTAGTTTCAGGTGATTATAGTAGAGTTGCAAAATCTTCTAATGATACTAGAATATTTTGAGATATATGGATATTATGGAGAATTATTATGTGGTTTGTGAAGTTATCTTTAGACCTAGTTAAGAATGAACTTAGTTATTAAGGGTGTTAATGCAGGTTTGGTCAACCTAACATGTTAGTGCTAATTGCGGGTATGGTGTGTTATTTGTGGAAGACTTACAAAGTGTGTCAGTGTAGATTTAGGTCCTAGTTACCATGATGTGGTCATCCTTCACTTCTCTCCATCACAGAAGTGTTTGGTATCTACCTATTTTGTAATTTCACATTTGAGGTGCATAGCCTACCTTGGAGAATGTTTTCAAGGTTGAGGATGGTCTATATGCAAGGAAAATTGTTGGAGATGGGTGTGGATCTACAAAAGGTGTGTGAAAGATGTGAATTTTCAGTAAGTGTGGTAATTTGAGTGTGAGCTTAATTCCTATGACTCCGAAGTAGTGAATAGAAGAGTCTACATTTGTAGTGTACCTAAAGTTACTAAAGGTAGTGAGGTAGAGGTTGCAGATGGTTCAAAGTTTTTGTAGTGAATCTCCCTATTTCTCTAAGATGGATTTCTCTTTCTATCAATTCCTTTCCTTCTTCTTTTTAATTCAGTAGTGAGCCCTCTGATAGTGAGCCTATTGTATTCAATGATGCTATTACTTTATATTGTGAGCTAATCCTCACATTGGTTTTTCCCATCTTAGGTTTTCCATGTAAATATGGTGTTCTATTATGCATGGTTTTTTAATGTGTTGTTGTTTTACTTGTTTACTTTAATGCTAAATTTGATTAAGGGTTTAAGGGCTAATACAAATCTGAATATTAATGAGGGTTTTGATGTTTTAATGTACAACTAATTCACTCCCCCTCAATTTTCTAGTGCATCTAACAAAGTGGATGCAAAAGTGTAGTTGAAATTACCATGGGGTACAATTTTATGACACGAGAAGAACAAAAAGAGAAATAATTGAAATAATAATGAAAAATGGGAACAATATCATGTACAAAGTATTGAGGAAGCTAAAGAGAATAAGAGAACTAAAAATAATATTATAAGAGTGATGTATACATATATAGAGCTTGAGAGAGCTATTAATATATCTTAAGAGTCTAAGAGGGCATGTGCATCAAGATGGGGTACATAAAAGTGGCCACTCCACTTTTTGGTCCTAAAAAAGAGAAAACATGAGCACGTTATAATGAAATAAACTTGTGTTATGGGTTGGTAGTGGCTAGGCCTAGGTTTGATTATTACCAAGAAATAACACATTCATGTTAAGGGAATTCTCATAATGTGAGCATGTTAGAACACACTCAGGTTATGTTTTTCTTTGAAAATATTTTTTTCTCTTTCTCTTTCTCTTTCTACTTATCTTTTGGTGAAACTATATACATGAAATAAACATTTAAGTTGACGTTTATATATGGAAGTTTACTTTCTTATACTTTAAGTTATATTTCATGTATATAGTTTTCGGATTTTTGAGAACAGTTTCATAGTTGTAGGAGTTATAATGGAAATTCTAAATTTTGGAAGATCTTATAATTTTTAGACAATCAACATTTCAATAATCAACATTTCAAAATTCAGTAATTGGTCAAATTTCAATAATCAACAAGTTGTATCATCTTTCTCTCTTTATCTGACTCGCTAATTATTTATCTCCGACACTCTAGACCTCTCTCTCACTATCTCCATCCCTTTATATAACTTACTCTCCCTTGAGCTCAAGAACTATCTTTCTAACTATCCATCCCCACCCCTCTCTCTCTCCACCACATTTATCTCTCACTTATTTCCTTAAAGAAATTAGGTACTATCTAATTTTGAAATATTTGTGTTCCAATTCAAAACATAAAGATTCCAAATGAAAAATAATTTTTTTCCTCAAATTGGAAAAAAATATTGCAAATGGAAATAGAATGTTCCCATACACTTAGAAAATCAATATTTATTTAGCTTTTGCATGAGAAGTGAGATTTTGGAGGATTTTACCATTAAACAATAATTGATTTACCATTAAATGGTAGTTGAAAATTATTTTCCAATGACTCAAAAGTGGTTTATAGGCCTGAGACTTATTTCAGACTCAAATCTTACACTATATGTAACCTATAGACTAAATATAAAATATTATGCTAATTTAGTTTTCAATAATCATATTTTTTTACATGGAATTTAATTATAATTATTCTTGTCCTACTACTAATAAAAATTATTGTTCTAATTTCCATCCTACAAATAATTTAATTAATAAATATATACATATTATGTCATTTCACATATATTAAAAAGAAAAAAAACTATGCCAAAATTATCTTAACTCTAAGAAAATTCTACTTTAATCAAAATATTATCAACATGTCCATTTAACTTGGCTGAAGGATTGGATACATGAACAAGGTCAGCTAAACATCGGATTTTGTGGGGAGCTCATCGCTCAATACCTAGGATTTATGTAACAAAATGTTCATCTTCTCTTTGTGGTTAATATATCGGTTTTGATAGGTATTTATATTTTTTCACTTGTTTTTGATTAAATAAGTAGGGTTAGGACCCTAATCTCGTATAAAGAACAAAAAAATAGACTAGAGAAAACAACAACTAGCCAAGAACAACTAAGAACCACAAAAATATCACACATGATACAAACATATAGATACTTACATTTTTCTCATACCCCTTAGCATAATAAAAAACAAACTATCAACATCAACAAAACACCATAGTAAAATAGCAATTAGCCTAATCCATAGTCCTTTCCAAAAATTGACCTTACCAAACAAGCCATTAACCTTTTCCCCATTACCGAACCATGAAACAAACTAGACATAAGTTCATAGCTAACAAAAAACTAGATAACAATATATAATAGAGAGAGAAGAGTTAAAGTTTTAGGACAAAAAGAGCCAATAATAGACTTAACAACCATACGTAGAATATAACAATTTTTAAATAAAAAGATAAAAAAGAGAGACTAATTCCTAATTGAAAATTCTCTAGCTAGAAACATAAAAGCAGATTAGCTTCTTCAATGAAGTTCCAATTCTCTTGAATATTTTCCATCATTTCCACCAAGCTATCCTTGAGCTCCATCACCTCGAACTGATCTGCTTCATTACTTTGTTTTTTTTGAATTTTTTCTTGTCCAAAAATCGTCCCATAACTACCCTTTTTCATTATGCCATCCAAAAACCTACACATGTTCTTAATAACATCTTCCATCATTTGTATCCTCTACAACCGTTTTTGAGTGCCTTTTCACTTGTCAGCTTCTTTTGTCGATGTTAACAGCCTAGGATGCTTTGTAATGGCTTGAGAGCCTTCTTTTCCCTCCTATTCTCTCTTTAAATGCTATATTTTCAATCTATTTGGTCTTCTTAGGATCTATCTTGAACTCTCTTCTCCTTTCTTGGACATTATCTTCTCACTCTCCCAAGCTTGTGCAACTCTCTACAATTTGCGACAACAACACTCTCAAGCTCTCAAGTTCTTACAACACTATTTGCAACACTATTGGCTCTCACAACTTTGTCTCTCTTCTTGGCTTCCTCAAGCCTTGTAGGTGATATCTATCATGTGCCTTTGAGCATCTTGAGATTTCTCACATCCACTTTCTAAGCATTTTACTATTTTTTCCATTTATCTATCTCATGATATGGGTTCTCCTCCTTGAGTGGGATTTCTTTTATTACTTCATATTTGCTTACTTTGTTCACTCTCTCTATCTATCTGGCTATTCATGAAGGTGGGAACATCAAAATGGGGATTTGACTATGGAAAGCCCCTAAATAGCCCCAACATTTTTCCCTTAGTCTTATGTTTGCAAGTATTGAAGACATTCATTGCTAGAGGCTTCATTACTTGGGTTGTTGTGAGCATATTCTATCTCTTATCCTCTTTAACTCTATCATTTACTTTACTTCATTTCAGTTTTATTGTATTCTATTATTTTTATGTGCTCTGGAGGTTCTTAGTAATTAGATTGTTAGTAGTCACTCTGCTATTTTCTGTGATATTCTCAATTTTTGGTCTATAC
>VDFB02086081.1:31519630-31538109 GCA_007258455.2 Sequoia sempervirens | reverse complement strand
CAAATACCTAAACCACCATACCTCTTTGAAGCATAGAATTTTTCCCATCCAACAAGGACTATCCTTTTTCTTTCCTCCATTCTTTACCACAAGAATCTTCTTTGGATCAATTCAATATTTTCTATAATAAAGACTAGAATATTAAAGAGGGAGAGGTAGTAGAATGGAATTTTATGCAATGAGGATTTGATTAGTTTTAGTTGTTACCTAATTTTTGCTTACAACTCAATCAGGTAGAGCTGGAGCAAGTATTTGCAGCTAGAAGGAAAAAGGTACATATGCATTTCTGCTAAAGTTTTCTCATTATACAAAAGATGTTTTCAAATGAAGTTTAGTTTTATTATGCAAATGTTATTTACAATATAAAATTACACAAGTTTGCATAGTATTGTTGTCTTTATTCATTTTACAATAAAACATGATGTCCCACACAAGCCGTGGGAGTAAGTGATCATACATGATGAAATGAAACATAAATATTAAACTATACAATTGAAGAAGTAGGAACATGAAAGGAAGTTTGATTCGTCATTGCCTGAATGAGGAATCACAAAGTTGACAGTTGTGTCTTCAGCTTTAGCTCCAGCTCCTTCGTCAGTTGCTTCAGAGGGACCTATAGAAATAGATTGTGTTAGAGCTCAGAATAAAATTTCTCTTCCTATGCATACCATGAACAAATATATAATCTAATCTTATAAATCATTTGATCAGATATGTAGATTTCACAAACATTCAGGAGAAAAAGATTCAAATCGTTATTGGAATAATTTTGACTTCATTATTTTATTTAACTTGTTTGTTCACTATGTAGGTATAGGTTCATTTGATATTGTAGATTTTTATGTTTTACATCATAGCATGTGGAGTAAAATGGGTTCCAAAAAGGGTTGATCCCAACATGATACCCTCTTGTATTTTGAGAGGGATGAGAGTGTAAAAGCATCATATTTATGAAACTTGAAGCAAATATTTATCACCTATGATAATGAGTTGGTGAACATCACTATCATAAATAACAAGTATTTGCTAAGTTGGAAGCATAGTAAGAAAAGAAAGCCACCTTATTTATGAGTGGAGAGCAGTCACACCCAAGTGAGTTGCATAGTGTAAGTGTGATGAACACCTTTGCAAGATCACACTTTTAAAGAGGACTAGTAGTTAATCAAAATCTACAGAATTCAAGGAAAGTAGCATGGTGTACTCAAAAAAAGGACAAAGCTCTTACATGCCAACAAAGGTGAAAGTTAAGCTAGGACAACAAGATCTACACTTAGTTGTAATGTTTCTTGTGGCAGCAACATTCATTTTTCTTGGCATATTTTGTTTCCTAGTTTATGCAACAAAACTACTATCAAATAGTCAAGAGCAGTCAAGTGGAGCAAATACAATCAATTTTCTATTTCCAAAAGGTTCAGTTCATCATGGATATAAGTGACAATCTTTATGACTGTCATGACTGTCAAGATAGAATTGATGAGGATGTTCATGTGAAATGTACAACAAAGAAAAGGATAGGTCAGTCATATAATTGAGAGCATAGGTCTACTAGTGAGAAGATAGTATCACAAAGACAGTCCATTCTTAACAATGTAGTAAAAACATGAATCCATGACATCAGAGGACAAATTTTTCATATTCCACAAGATCTCTTATTCTTTCATGAGATAAAATACTTTACTGGCTTCTACCAAACTCTTCTATTTTAAAAAAGCAAGTGAATAAACTTATTATGAAAGATTGTCTGTAAAAAGGGAAAATCACTTATGAGGGATGAAAGAGTGGATATTTTTTCCATGTAAAAATGTTTTCTAGAGAATGCAAGTCTATAGTATTAAAGACACATAATCATCATAGGGGTTGTATGCAACAAATATAGTTAATAGTGATTTTGTCAACTAGCTATTTCTACATAATGCGTGTGAGACCGAGATGAATCCTTAGCATGAGGAAAGATAGTGAAATGGAAATATTGTCTTGCATTTGAAATGAAACCATCAAGAGAACCCATGGATAAAATGAGTGAAGTTTCATGGGCCAAGCCATGAACAAAAGGTAAGTGCCAAGGGTGAAACAATGAAACCCTCGGCCAAGACAATGAAATGGAAAAGCTTGGCCTTCAAAGAGCAAACCCTCAAGTATCTGCAAAGGGAAGATCATGCAATAATGGCCCCAGAATGTATGTGAGTTGCAAAAATAAAACACGAGAAACAGAAGCTTCATATTTTCTATATCAAAGAAGTCAAGCATGTCGCCAATATACAGAAGATAAGAAAAAACTCATTTCTCCTAAAAATAACGGTAAAAATGGAAGTGAAGTGAAGTCGTAGCCAGAAAAATGGAATATTTAGAATAGTGATCGAATGCATGAGAATAAGCAAAGAATTGCAAGCTCCTTTCAACATTTTTTGTGTAAAAACAAACAAAAAAAATCCTTCTCTTTCACAATAGATACAAAGGATAAACATACCATGCATTTTTGCAAAAATCTTGCATGAAATTAGTAGGGAGGGCTCAATATCTCACAAAGAAACACTAGAAAATCTCCACTTCAAACCCTAATGATGATGCCCAAACAAGCAGAGTGAAAATTGCACAATGAAAGTGAAGTGAAGAAGGTCAAGAGTTTTGTCTTTTAGGGTTTTGTTTACCCTATTTTAGCTGACCTCAACATAAGGAATTTTTTTCCTTTTTTTAAAAAACTTTTCCATAAATTAATTGCTATGTATTAGGTATTTTTATATACCTTTGCATATATTTGTAAACCTTTGCAAAATTATAAATCAAACTCAAGATCGACCTCCTCAATGCTTGCACGAGTTGAAATAAAAATGATATGCAAACATTATTAGAGCAATCAATTATAAATTGCTTTAATTAATGTCATGAAAATATAGATATAGGAAAATCCATAATGTAAGCTAAAGTAATCCTTAACTGGTTACTTTAATATTTATTCAAATTGTTCACCCCAGTTCCAAATCATGTAAAATCTGAAGGGGAGTTAAATTGGAGAGTTTGGTTCTATTTTTTAGTTATCTCATGTGGTTTTGAGGTCAACTTTGGAAAGATTGATTGTGAAAATGAGTTTGATGCTATTTTAGCTCAAGTTACCTCAGTTTTGACCCCTCCTTTTGGGGGTTTTCATTTTTGCTCATGGGATAGTTTCTTGGAGATATTTTTAATTGCAATTAACTACAAGTGCCACCTCTTGGCACTTGGGAGTCATTTTTTGTATATATGAGAAAAGACTTAGGTTTTTTCTCAGTTTTGGCTTTCTACTCTCATGTTCATTGCTGAGAGTCTGTGAAGTTTTGTAACTCAAATTGATCCACCTATAGCAACAAATTCCTTTATTTTCTCAATAAAGAAAGTAGAGTTATCCTTCTTGATACTTCATGTGTAGTAATGAGTGAATAATTGATGATGTTTTTGTGATTCATGCTTAAGAATTCTTTGATTCTGTCTCTTTCAAGCAATAATAATGCAAGAAGATGTATGGTTGATGCAGATCATAGTTTGTGCTAGTTGTTTTAGTTGTTTGAAGTTGTGAAAATAGGTTGTTTTCCTCCAACAAACTCTAATTTTAGTCCTTATATATGAAATACTTATGTGTTACATGCTTAGTTGAGTTGTGTAAATACTAAAAGCTTATTTATTAGAATAGATTATGAATTTGACCAGCAAGTAGATCTAGATTGTTTGGTGCATCACCTCATAGAATAGGTTTCAATTCCAAGTTTCTTTCTATCACTTTTCCTTTCAAAGAAGGTAGTTTTTAGGAGGTATCAGAGGGAACCAACCCTTTATTTGGAGATTCATCTTCACTATGAGCAACCCATAGGCTTAAAGATGTTTCCATGTTTCAATAGGATTAGCTAACTCTAGGCTTAGCTAGGGTGCAATCCTATTTGATAACAGTAGTTTCCCTAATTGGGTTAAAAGTCTCCCTTTCTAGCCTACCAGTTTTTTGGATCCTTTCATGTATGTAGTTCCAATAGTTACTGTGAGGCTTTCTGGAGATGAGTAGAAGTCCAAGGTAAGTAGCAGGGAGGTCAGCTTCTTAACAACCAATAATGTACAATACCCTTTCTTTAATTATCTATTCAATGTTAAATAAATAAATTTTACTTTTGTTATTTAATTGATGTGCTAACCCAAAACTTTAGCATACTTGTTAAGATGTCTTTCCAATGACCTGCTTCTACAATCGAGGCTTCCCCCATAAGAATAGTGTCATCCACTAACTACTAATGAGAGATCGAGGGTAGGAAGGAAGTAGCTTTGAACCCATTTAGCAGCTTTGTATCTAATAGTTTTTTAATGTTTCTTCCTAGAACCTCAGCCACTATTATAAAGAGATAAGGTGGAAAGGGTCCACCTTGTCTTAAACCCCTTCCATAGTAGAAGAACCCCTTAGGGACACCATTAACCAAAACTAAGCATTTGGGAGTCATGACACAAGAAGTTATTAGATTGAGGAATCTTCCTTTGAACCCAAACCTTTTTAGGACAACAATGAGAAATGATACTTGGATACCCTACCATTTGCTTTAGAAATTTCAAGTTTCAAAGCCATATACTTTGTTTCTTACTTAATTCCATTGAGTGGAAAACCTCATGGGCATATATATATATAGGAGCATCTAAGATGTGCCTCCCTTGAACAATACCTTTCTGGTTAACAAAAATCATCTTGTTCAAAACCAACTTCAATCTATTAACCATTATATTTGAAAAAATCTTATAAGTGGTGTTATAGAGGCTTATAGACCTGAAGTCTTACATTGAAAATGCTTCTTCAAATTTGGGAGAAAGTGCAATAAAAGCAGCATTAATTTGGTTTAGGAGTCTACCTGATCTAAAGAAGTCATGAGTAGCATTAAACAAATTAGTAGAGGTGACATCTCAAAATTCTTGGAAAAAGGCTAGAGGGAAACCATCTGGTCCAGGGGCTTTATAGGCACCAAGAGAGAAAACCACAGTCTTGAATTCTTCGAGAGAAACAACTTTGGATAAATCTTTTAGATCTTGCTCAGAGATGACTTGAGGAATAACTTGCAATAGGTTTTCAAGCACTTATGGATTAGCTTAGCTAGAGCATTTTGGAATTTTGAGAAGAAAGAAACCGCTTCCTTGGAAATTTCATCTTCCAAATTAAGGATTAATCCATCCTCCTTTTTAAGAAATTTGATCTTGTTTTTGCTTCTATGTTTTAAAATTGATCGGTGAAAAAATTTAGTGTTCTTGTCCCCTTCCACCAACCATTGAACCATGGATTTCTATTTCTAGAAGATTTCTTCTTTTTTATTTATTTTGAGCCATTGAATTCTCGGGTTTCATTCTTTGTTGCATATGGATTCATTAACCACTCCCTACCCCATCAAATCATGAATCTCTTTGATCTTGCCTCCTAATTATTTCTTAGTATGGAAAATATTTCCAAAAGAGAACTTATTCCTTCCTTTGATGTATGTTCTTTAACATTGTTTAATTTGTTGATCACACAAAACATAGGAGTTCTAGTACAGGGTTCATTCCACCAACTTTCCACAACAGTTTTGAAATCTAGATGGTGGGTCCACATTATTTCGTATCTAAAAAGAAAAGGTCCTTTGGAAAATTTATCATCCCAACTAAGGAGGAGAGTATTATGTTCTAAAATCATTATTGGCAAGGCAATGGGAGTAAGGTTCTGAAGTATATTCCAGCTTGAGGAGATGAAAAAGCTTGATCAAGTTTGACCTAAATGAGATGGTTACCTTGATGTTTGTTAGACTAGGTAAAGAGTGTTCCAATCATAGGGATATCCATTATACCTACTAAATTAAAAAACCTCACCAAATCCATCATACTTTATGAGAATTCATCTAGACCTTCTTGCTTTTCTGAAGGAAATAGTGGTGAATTGAAGTCCCTCCTAGCATCCATAAATCTTCCTTTCTATTATTTAATTCAGATTCCAAAAACTCCCATAGAGCAAGTCTATATCAAGGCATGAGTTGGGGCCATAAATGTTTATTAAGTTCCATTTAGTTGAAGTAACAATGTCTTCAAAGGTGACCATTAAGGATTTTTTAAAACCTGATGAATCCAATTGGTCTAATAGGATTCCAACAAGTGGTGATGCCTCCTGAAGCACCATTAGCATCATTGACAACAAAATTGGCATAGGCCAAAATCACTTAATAACTTTCTCAAAGGTATTTGCTTTCATTTTAGTCTCTTGAATCAAAAAAATATCTGATTTACAATCAGCCATACAAGTTTTTAACAAATGTTGTTTGAATGGGTTGTTTAGGCCCCTGATATTCCATGAAATGAATTTCATTTTTAACAACAAAAAGAACAACACCACCTTGATGCTCCAATGGGGGGAAGACCCCCACCAATTACTTCTTTTTTGACTTACCTCTTGAGAGAGAGTCAAGAGTTTTTTGTTTTCCAGAGGAAACATCTCAGGTTGTGTCTTTATTCCTTGACTCCTTCAGGAGCGGCCTTTCGACTTTGTTCCCTCAACCCACAGAGCAGGTTTCTTTTTCTTTCTAGACTTTGTGTTAGACTACATCCATTCTTCTTCAACTACTGCATTAGTAGGGGGAGAGGAGAAACCCAGTAGGACCATCTAGCATCCTTTATACTTTTTTCATCCTTATTGTTTAGAGATGATTGTTGGTCTTCGGTCTATTGTTGTTTCCCGTGAGAGGAAACAAGAGAAGAATAATCCTTTCTCTATTGTTGTTGTTGGTCTGTCTATCCTACTTAGGAGCATCTAAGTTATTTTCCTGGAAAGAGAACATTTTCCCTTCTGATCCAGGATCAGGAACCAACTTTTCAATCTCCAAAATCTTGGTTTCAAGAAGTTACAAGCTTGTTGTTGTTCTTCTCGAACCAAACCAAGCTTAATAGGATTGGTTGGAGAAATGGTCTCAAAATTATTCTCATTATATGTAGTCAAAGGCTCTGTTGAGCCATCCTTGGGAGAAGCAGTGACTTTATCCCCTTTGGGAGAAGTATTAGAGTCTGCAAAATTCTGGGGATTCTTAAGAGTCTTGTCAATAGAAAAACCCCTAACATGCTCATCCTTTGACAAAGGATTAGCCACAACCGAGGTAGGATTCAAAAAAAAATTAGCATCAATCCCAAAGAGCCATTTTAGTACTTTTAGAAGGGGGTTTTGTGACACACTCATTTTCTCATTCAGAGGATCTATAAGCATCCCGTTGAAAGAATTTTGCTAATGACCAAAGTTGTTGTAGACATAGCAGAAAGCTCTGGCATTTTCATATTCCAAGGGTTGAACCCACTTACCAAAATTTGACTTCAGGGTAACCGTGGTTGGGAGGATTGTATTAATGTCTACATTAACACAAATTCTAGCAAAAACAAGTCGAGACTTGAGTTGAGTGACTTTGTCCACAATCAAAAGGGTACCAAAAGACTTAGCTATCCCTTTAAAGATGTCATGATTCCAAAATTCCAAAGGAAGATTAGGCAGGCGAACCCAAGTAGGAGCTACATTACCAAGGTCATCTGAAACATCAAAGCCTAGTTTCCATTTATAAAGTGACAATACATTTTTAAAACCTTGGTCAAAGGCCCAAGGACCACATGTTGGGACCTTAATCATATCTTCATGCAAAAAAAAACTAAATAGGAATAAACCTTTAGCTATAGTGCTTATAGTAACACTACCTTTAAGATTCCAAGTATCATTGACCCATTTTCGTACCTGGTCAATGTTCGGGCGGTTCGCTAAGAATTTTCCCATCGAAGACAACTTTAAATCCTCAATCGCCTCATCCAAATGTTGGCCAGGGACAACAACTTCTGATCCTTCAACAAAGCATGAGGCAGCCATAGTTGGCACGCTTCCACCCACAAGTTTGCCCACGTAAGATACTGGATCATCGTTCACAAAGAAGGATTCCAACCCCAAAGGAGGCGTGACAAAACCCCTACAGAAGACAAGGCCGCAAAACCCATAGTTGTAACTTGATGGGAAACAACATTTTTGGATGGGGAGCCCTGTTGAGCCCCCCGCTATGCCAGATCATTAGAGAAACCCAAGAAAATTTTGAAAAATAGAAACCCTGTGCTTACTTTCACCATTTATTTTTTACTTGTTAATTTCCTCGCAATTATTTGATTTGATTTCGTTAAAGGCGATTTATGGTAGTTAAAAAGAAAGTACCACAGCTCAACCAACAAAAATATCGCAAAATTATGGCCCATTGCGAAAATTATTTCGAAATAGACGCCTCAAAAAATCATAGCTACAAGACAAAAATGATATTCCTTCTTAATGCGACAGATCAAAACTCAGAGAAAATTGAGTGCAAGCTATAATTGAGTATCCAAACAATTGATGGAAGAGCTACCGCATACCATTGTTCATCGACAACGACAACCGATGGATCTAGTCTCAAAATCGTCAATAGAACCCTGATATGATAAGAATATTAAAAAGGTCATACAAACTAATGGAATACCGCCAGCGCAGGATATCTCACCATGCTCGTACTTCCATCAACCTCAAAGTGACGAGGATGAATTGTTGACAGCTTTTACCAACACATTTAGTTTTGTCCTCGGTTGTATCAGTCCCCCGGTAGCTTGAGAGAACTTTCTTCTCCATAAAGAGAGGAAATTAGAGAACTTTACAATTGAGAAGCCAACAAAGGAACAACTATTATATAGCGCTTCTGGAGTGAGGCAATGGCTACGACAAGCAGAGTTCTGCTACTTCTGGTGGTCGGAGCTAGTGTGAGTTGTTTCAGAGGGATGGCAACCTTTTAGTTTTCTACTTTTTAGTTTATTTGTTTGGTTGTTTTAGTTTTTGAGAGGTGTACTACACAAGGAAGACTAATAGTGTGCGCATGGCTTTCAGGCAATTATTGGGCTCGATAAGATTGGTGCCGACAACAGTAACGCTGCGGAGTTACAGCGTCAGCGGTGGCGAGAGAAGCTTCCAGACATTGGAATACCCCAACCGCTAGTGAATCGTCTGTCCCCTCTTTCTCTAAGACAGCTGAAGGATTTCGCCACGGCGCTGAAGAGCAGAGACGCTACTTCTTTCGATGCCTCCCAGTTCTGCCGGTCTGCCGGTTTGTTATGCCATGAAATCATACCGTTTCAAAGTGGTTGTGCAAATTTTGGAAACTCCAAAGGTAAGCTTGAGGAGGTGAAGGAGCACGTGTTCTTTGACAAGGAAGAGCTGCGGGAGTTAGGGGAAATAATATTGCCGGATATGGGCCCTCCCAGAACACGGATGCCATTTTTGCCCAGTGAGTTAGCAGAGATGATGCCGCCATTCTCTACTGCAAATGTTTCTCAAATTCTGAAGTTGTTGGACATCCCGAGCGAGTCAAATATGTCCCGTAACATGGTGGGCACGTTGAAGATGTGCGAGGAAAGGGCGGAAGAAGGAGAAGTGAAGAGGTGCAGCACATCCATTGAGGGCATGGTGGAATTCGTAGTGTCCCTTTTGGGATCTGACGTAGCCTTGCTTAGTGACCAGTCCGTTGTGGGATCTGGTCAGCGGGCCACGGTTACCAAAGTGGCTAAGAGGGAAAATATCGCGGGCGATAAATCGCCTGTAACGTGTCATAACTTCGTGTTTCCTTACGCAGTGATTTATTGTCATTCTATCAATGAGAGTGAGGTATTTGATCTTCAGTTGGAGGTCACGCAGGATGACAAAAAGGTAGTGAGGAACACTACGGCACTCTGTCATTATTTCTCCGACGGAGTTGGAGGAAATCAGGCTTCTTGTCATGCCGTTTACGGGGAAATGTTACTTTGGATGCCCAAGCCTAAGGGTGACTAGTTATTAGATCCTCGTGTATTATGTGGATTATAGTAGGTTCTTATTAGATCCTCGTGTACTATGTGGATTATAGTCCTCGTGTACTATGAGGATTATAGTCCTCGTGTTTTGCAATATGAATAAATACAGATTAATTTATAAGGTAGAACTGTTTGTTTTTTCTCTTCTGTTACAGGATTTCGTAGTAATAATTCTATCATCTGTTATTTTTGGGTCTTGTTGAAACCTTGTAAATTGGGTTGGAAACAGGTTATTTGTAAGTTGGATTTCATGAATTTAGTTTCTCTTTTAAATAAAGTTTGTTTTGATAATTATTTTTAATGGTTGTTATTTTTATTCTTCATTTTTCTCAAAATTTCAATTCTCTTGTCAAATGGGTTTTGGAGGTTAGTTATAGTTGGAATATTTTAAATTGGGACTCTCCATCCCCTAATCAATATTCCCAGTTCCTTCACCTTCTTCAAAATGATATTGCCTAACGATTGTTATTATTTCTTTAGTTGTGTATAATTTCTTGATTTTTTGTTTTCTCTTGGTTCTTCGTGGTGAATGGTAACCCTCCTTGGATTTTCCTCTTTTTGATATTAGTGATAATTGTTACTATATGGAAATCCTTATGTAATATTTTTTATTTCTTTATTAATATATATTTTATCCCTTTTTCAAAAAAAAACAAAAAAGAAAATGAAGTGTGTTTATGTATGTGTTGAATTTTTTTTGGAAGTTATAGAGAATAAAACCACTTTACATAATAAAAAAAAAAGAAAATGAAGTGTCTTTATGTAATGGAGGGTAGCATGCTAGCATCTTGGTCATGAATTTTACCACACACACTATAGTTTATAGGTGGCTACTTGATTCTTGCAATTAAAAAAAAGAATTGTCTTGACTACTTATTTTGTTGCACTATTCTAAACTTCAATTTTGGTGTAGGGCACCTTGTTGTTCCATTTCATCAATTTGAGTCTAGATAGGTGATTTAGTCATGAGAATGTTAAATAAGGCCATGATAGGATGTTTTGTAATGTTTTATGGTCTTGTGAGTCTTGGTAGGGTCATGGTTTAAAAGTTGCTAAGTTTGCAAAAAGTGTAAATGTGAGAAGGCCAACGGCCATTAGCTTCAAAATGTTGTTATAGGAAGTTGAAGCAGTTATTTAGGTGTGGGAAGTGTTTAAATAGGTGAATTTCATCAATGTAAGTTGTTGTTGAAGAACTTGAAGGGGAAAAATGAATAAAAGATCACTATTTTCTATTATTTTTGTGTAATTTCCTCAAACCCAACCTGTGTATGGTTTCATACAAGTTGTTGTTCTTTTGAAATGTATGTGAATTGATAGATATAGGTGTTGGCATCACCTTAAAGTTGATTTGGGTGTTTTATATTGAATTTCAAGCATTTGGAGGATTGATTTCTACAAGAGGCTAGAGAAACAGGGGTTTAGTGTTTTGAAGGTTAAAATGAATTGATAGGCCATTCCACCTTTATCTACTAGTTGTTTCTCAATGGAATGGGCCTGAATAATTTAGGAGTAGGTGTAGGAGTTACAATTTAGGTTTGGAAAAGATCTTATGTGAGTTTCTCCATGCTGTTGTGGTGAAAAGTCAAAATTTGAGCCTTTTGAACAAGGCTAAAGAGGGTGAATTGAAGAAGTGGGTTGAGAACTTGATAGAACCTCATGAAATATATGAGAATAGGTGTATTTAGATGTGTTTTGAAGGTATGTGAGGTTAGAAGAGGTCAAATGTGTAAATTGGTATACAACCCTAGTTGATTATGGGTGAAAACAAGTGAATTTGAGTGAGTTAAAGAAGGAACTGTGTGTGATACTTGGAGGCATCATATTTGTAGGATGGAATAAGCTTGTGTAGGAAAATTAAGGCCTATTGAAAGTGATTTTAAGGTTGTGTGAATTCTAGGAATGTGATTTTCAATAAGCCCTAAACAATTGTGAAGAAAATGAGGGTTTTGTGGAAATAGGTCTTAGTGAGTGGGTTTGGACCTAAAATTGGAGAATCTAGTGTTTTGTATGCTTTTTTTTTACTATCAAGTAAGTTCTTAGGTTGGATACAAGTTTTGAGGTGTGTCTCTTTGCAAAAGAGGTTAAATTCAAGGCTAGTTTAGTGTGGAAAGCAAGTTTTGAGATAATTGTTCCAAAGGAGTCCTAAGAGGGATTGAGATATGTGGAAGAAGGCCTAAATGGGTGCCTATATTGATTTTTTTTGTAGAGATTGTTTGGAGAATTTGGAAGATATGTCCAAAAAGGTAGGCTTGCTAGCCTACTTGGGGTGGAAATTTGAAACTAAGCCTAGAATTGAGTTTTGGAGTGGCAAAGTAGATTGAAATCCCTTGTATGGTGAATGTGAGTTGTTTTTCATCTTGTCATTGCATCAAGTGGTATCAGAGCCCAACTAGTGGATCCCTAAAGGTGATTGGTTGAAGGTTAGAAAACATGGCAAAGGATATTAGTGAAGTAACACAGAGGAATGCACTTTTCAAGACTAAATACAAGTATCAAGGTAATGTATGTACTGTGATGGTAGATTCAGGTAGCCTAGATAATTTGGTGTCTCAGGAAATGGTTGATAAGTTGCAATTAGTAAGAATTCCTCATGAATCACCTTTATGTTGTTTCTTGGTCAAATGGGGAGCATACTTTGTTGGTCAAGGAACAAACTTGGGTTGAGTTTCATATTAGTGCATATAAAGATAAAATTTTGTGTGATGTTGTGCCTATGAGAAATTTTCATATATTATTGGGAATTCCATGGATATATGAAAGGTTTCTCTATATGATGGAAGGCATAATAGCTACAAGATTAGGAAGGATGGAGATACTTTTAATATGACTCCTTTAGTGAAGAGGATAGGAGACAGTGCAGGGTAGCAAGAATGCTAATGCAGGATAGAAGAGAGTCTATGAGGCATGAGAAAAGTAATTATAGTGAAAGTGCAGCCATTACAAATAAGAGGAATGTTGGGGTAGTCAATATTGACAAAGATGCAATGTTAAAGAGAAAAGTGGATGGTGAGTTAGTGATGAGGTCTGAAAAGGAAAATACCAAGAAAGAATCCTTTATGAAGAATCAAGAAAAGTCAAGAAATCATGATGGGAACAAAGGAGAGATGGATTTTTTTCAAGGAAAAGCTAGAGAAGTTGTAGGATAGTCAAGCACCATTAGGACAATGAAGAGCAGGTCTGACATGACAGAGTTTGATGAAAATATTTGTGAGAAGAAGAATCTTGAGACAAAGATCCTAAAATGAGGAAGAGATGTGATGAATGTAAGAGAGTTGCCTAGGGAAAGGAAAGAAAGGTTTGATGAGGTCACAAAAGGAGAAGAATATTGTCCACTAAGTGGACAAGGGAACAAGGTACAATTGATGTCTGATAATAGAGAAGATGGAAAGCAATAAGTGTTTGATAGTAAAAGTGTTGGAAGACCTAATGGAAAAGAGGTCTTAGATGTAAAAAGATTGAAAGTTGAGATGGTGAGTAAAGATAAAGTGAATGGAAAAATTGTGGAAAGCCATGTAGGGCTTGTAAAGAGTGAAGAGATCAAGGTGGGGACAATATGGTGTCCCTTGAAGGTGGATAAGAATGAGGAGCAACCAAGCACTGCAAAAATAGGGGTCTGTATGTCTGTAAATATGGTGATGAGAAAGGCAGAAAGTTAGAGAATGAGAGATGAAAGTTAGAGAAAATGGCAAGAGAAAGAGTATAAGATAGTGAAGGTAGAAGAGTAGCAGTATGAGAGCATGGAATTTAAAAGGCAGGGTGTGGATAGTCAAGAAAAGAAGATGAGAGGCAAGGTACATTGTCCATTGGTGGGGTGAGAAGTTGATGAAATAGGGAATACAGAGATGGCAAGAGTAGAGATTCAAAAGTGAGACAAGATGATGGAGGAGACAGTAAGCTAAGGAGAATGGCATAGGAAAATGAAAGAATATGTGAAAAAGTTTATAGAGGATGAGGAAGTTGTAGTCACCCCAAGAGGTGAAGTTGTAAGAGAAGAGCAAAGTGTTTGTAGAGGGTTTCAATGATGTAAGAGAGTCATGATGATGAGATGTTGACAAAGATTAGCTAAGAGAAGGCTGAGAAGAAAGTGTTAGAAAAGTATTCAAATGAAGTGGAGAAGCATGATGTCTAGGTTAGGACATAGAGTTGTCCTTGGAATATAAGATCAGTTGTGGGGCAGTTGAATTCTTCCATGAAAGTGGTTCCAAGCATAGAGAACTTGAAAAGAGTTGTGAAAGGAAAGGGTAAGAGGTGAAAAAATGAAGGGGTTCATTTGCTACTTCATTTTTTTGATGATCTTGATGATGGGCGTCAGGCCAAGAGTTAAGATGAAAGGTGAAGGAAAAAGTGTGGATTATTTTGCAAAGAATGGAGTTGGAGAATAGAGTAAGAGTAGATGGATGAAGCTAGTGAAGATAAATCAAAGCATGACCTAATACAGGTTCAAAAAGGAAATACAAGAGAAGGGTTGTTAACCATGGAAAAATCTAATACAAAGGTAAAGATGAAGCCATTGCAAGAACAAGAAGGGGCATCAAGATTTGAAGAACAAAGAGTTATTGAAGATTCAAAGAATGAAGGCTTCTAAGGGACTTGGAAGAAATCTTATGGCTGGGAGAATGGTGCAAGGCACCTTGTTCTATTTCATGAATTTGAGTCTAGATAGGTGATTTAGTCATGAGAATATTAAATAAGGCCATGATAGGCAATTTTTTAATGCTTTATGGTCTTGTGAGTCTTGGTAGGGTCATGGTTTAAAAGTTGCTAAGTTTGCAAAAAGTTGTCATGAAAAATGTTATAAAGTTGCAAAAAGTGTAATTGTGAGAAGGCTAACGGTCATTGGATTCATAAGGTTGTTATAGGAAGTTTAAGTAGTTAATTAGGTGTGGGAAGTGTTTAACTAGGTGAAGTTCATCAATGTAAGTTTTTGTTGAAGAATTTGAAGGGGAAAAATCAATAAAAAATCATTATTTTTTGTTATTTTTGTGTAATTTCCTCAAACCCAACCTGTGTAATGTTACATACAAGTTGTTCTTCTGAAATGTATGTGAATTGATAGATAAAGCTTTTGGAATCACCTTAAAGTTGATTTGAGTGTTTTATATTGAATTTCAAGCATTTGGAGGACTGATTTCTACAAGCGGCCAGAGAAACAGGGGTTTAGTGTTTTGAAGGTTAAAATGGATTGATAGGCCATTCCACCTTTCTTTACCAACTATTTCTCAGTGGAATGGGCCTGAATAATTTAGGAGTAGGTGTAGGAGTTACAATTTAGGTTTGGAAAAGTTCTTGTGTCAGTTTCTCCATGCTACCCTGGTGAAAACTCAGAATTTGAGCCTTTTAAACAAGGATAGAGAGGGTGAATTGAAGAATTTGGTTGAGGAATTGATATAACCTCATGAAATCTATGAGAATAGGTGTATTTAGATGTTTTTTTTAAGGTTTGAGAGGTCAAAAGAGGTCAAATGGGTGAAAACAAGTGAATTTGAGTGAGTTAAAGAAGGAAGTGTGAGTGATACTTGGAGGAAACATATTTGGAGAATACAATAGGTTTTTACAAGCATATTAAGGCTTGTTGAAAGTGATTTTAAGGTTGTGTGAAGTCTAGGCATGTGATTTTCAATAAGCCCTAGCCAATTGTGAAGAAAATAAGGGTTTTGTGGAAATAGGTCTTAGCGAGTGTGTTTGGACCTAAAAGTTGGATAATCTAGTGTTTTGTAGGCTATTTTTTGACTGCCACATAATTTATTGGGTTGAATGCAAGTTTTGAGGTGTGTCTCTTTGTAAAAGAGGCCTAATTCAAGGCTAGTTCAACATGGAAAGCAAGTTTTGAGATAGTTGTTCCAAAGGATTCCTAAGAGGGACTTAGATATGTGGAAGAATTCCTAAATGGGTTCCTAGATTGATACTTTTTTGTAGAGCTTGTTTGGAGAATTTGGAAGATATGTCCAGAAAGGTAGGCTTGTTGACCTACTTGGAAGACTAGGTGGAAATTTGAAACTAAGCCTAGAATTGAGTTTGTGAAGGAAAAGTGGATTGAAATCCTGTGTATGGTGAATGTGAGTTGTTTTTCATCCTTTCAATGCATCAAATTTGAGCTATATTTTGAGGTTTTTAATATTTTAGAATAGGAATCCTTCATGTTTCATTTGTTTCCAAATGCAATTCTAAATTATTGCTTGCAATACATATTTTTATTATAATTTAAATAGTAATTGTAGTGTAAGGAATTTGATATAGTTAAAGATAACTATTTTAAACCAAAAAATCCTTATATTACCTTAGAATATGACATATATGCTATCGCCCAAATATAAAAATGAAGAAACTTTCAAGTAGAAATACTAGAAATGTTTTATCCTAAAATTAAGAACCTTTTTCTATCTATTAACACAAGAATAATATATAATTTATGTTTAATTAAATAATAATATATTCCCTTCAAATTTTATTTCCAATTGGAAATGAGTGAACAAAAAAGCTTGATTGTGGCACAAGATGTTGGAGCTCACTTATTGAGATGTCAAGGAATACTACAAATGTCCTTGTATAGTCCTATCATCCTTCACCAAATTGTTCAAAACTTCCAAAAATTCTCATCTCAATTGTCAAAGACGTACTAACCTACATGCATAGGGATGAGATAAATTTTGTGGGTTATTTATGGGTTTATCTCAATTTAAACCTAGTGTTTATCTTTCGACCTCCACAAATAACCAAAATAAAATCTTATGAATTCTATTTGCATTAAGGATTAACAGAAAACTATAAAAATATATTTTTTGATAATGGTGTCAACCCTAGTTTATGAGGAAAATCATTGAGTATGAATAAATTTGATAGAAAAAATAAATAGATATATTTCAATGTAAAGATATTATTATACAAATCTAGGATAATAAAAATATATAATAGAGATTATTACCAATAGTTCGAGATCATTTGTGATATCTGTGATTGATTTGGAAATAGATCACTAACTTGGAAGATTCAACCATTGTTTGAAATAGATCACAATAATAAAAAATGCTTGCTTCAAGAAATTAAAATAATGATTGTAAATATTTTGATAGAGTTTCCTCAAGTGAAGGAGAGAAAGAGAGTTTATTTTATATGAGTCTCAAAGATCCCTCTAAAATGAAAAAAAGTTTTTTTTTCTCGAATAGGAAGTAAAAGGCTCTACTTTATCATTCAAGAATTAGGACACATGTCATAAGTGGTCCACATAAAATATGTGCTTTTGATTTTCAAAAGTTCATTGGATGTTAGTGCGTCAAGAAAAATTTTACACATAGTGCTATCATCTAGGAGGAATCTACTTAAATTTAGGTTAGAAGTTGGTAATACTTTTTGTTTATTAACTACATAATAAAAATATTTTATTTTTAAATATAAATATTTATCATTAATTATTAAACCTAGGTGGGTTCAAGTTGTACATGTGAAATTACACTAGTATGCAATTTTTGACACTACCTTTTCCCCCCACTTTAGTGAGCTAATTACACTAATAAATTAGTCAAACTAAAGTAGACATTGAAATACATGAATTTATAATAATGTATTACAAAAGAGAATTGTAGAGGACACAAAAATGCATCAAGTGGAATGAAAAATGCGCCTAGGTTTGAGTTTGGCAATGCTCCATGATGTTCAACATAAAATTTTGTAGGTTTTTTCTTAACATGTAAATTTATAAATATCTTGTAAAATAAAAAAATATCATTTTCCCAAAATAAAAAGAAACTACATGGAGAGAAGAATGTTTTGAAGAAGAAAATTTCAAAAGATATTTTGAGAAAGAGGGTGAATAGATGCCCCATCATGTTTTTTCCACTTGTTATAGTAGAAAAAAGGGAAAAGGACACTCACCCATAAGAAAAATTACTTTTAATTTTTATAAAAAATGATTAAATAGATAAATAAAATAAAAAATTTACTATTCCTTTTACCATACAATATTTTTTAAATTTTTTTGAGAAATTTAGGATTTATATATGTAAAGATGTGTGATATAGCAAATGTTTGATTATTTTCAGTTGCTACCTACTATGGGAGAGAATGTTGAGGGGGTAGATTTGTACTTACTTTAGAGTCAATTATTGACTCTTTTGATGGAAGAGCATGTACTATTGCACCGAGTCCAAGGTTGTACTCAACATTTGATCTCTTAGAGATGCACTTCTACACCACCATGCTCATGGTGGTTATGGAGAAATTTGATGTGTACACATCCATATTTCATCTCCTAATTAGGGAAACTATTACACTAGTGGATGTTTATTTGGATCTTGAGACTTTTGATGCATGGTTAGTGAGTGATGGTCCAAGGAAAATAGGTTGCTAGGAATATTTTAGGAGGTCCAATAGGTACACTCAGACTAGAACACCATCATGAGTGACATAACTGACAGCATGTCTATATGTGTGATGGGTCATGTAGGGAGTCCAGTCACCCAGCCACCATTGATTTGGAAAATATTTATTGCTAAAAGTGGTCATGGGAGTGGTTATGGATGTATATGAGTCACTCTCATTCATGATGGCCTCATTCATATCATTTGATCCATGGAGATGAAACAAACTGCTCGCCCACAGGTATATTATGACCTCAATAATTTTATGCATCATGAGGG
>VDFB02086081.1:31438127-31517191 GCA_007258455.2 Sequoia sempervirens | reverse complement strand
ATACCACTACAATACTCACCTTTCTTCCCTTTGTTAGACCCAATACAACTCTTGTGAGTGCTCTTTCTCTTTGGGATATATATTAGTAAATAGGAGAACTAGATAATTCTATGATAGTTTTACATATATATAGTATTATGTCATAATAGAAGTTATATGATGTTTTATTTTATTTTTATGATTAGGTACTAATATATATATTTTATTAGTTTTTCATTAAGGACACAAGAGTGATTAAAATTTATTGATCAATACATAGATGAGATGGTCTCTAATGTATAGCTAGAGGTAATAATACAAACTTTTGTAGAGGAGGGGGACTAGCCGCTCAAGACCCTAGGTCATGGGAGGGTCTAGAACAATAGACTTCCTTGATCTACCTCAAGCTAATAGGATTAGAGGCTGAAAGGAAGAACAACCAAGTTGTTGTTATCATTTAACAAGCTTGAATGTAAGAAAAAGCTAGGTGAGAAAGTTTCCAAAGTTTAGAATATAACTTAGGCATCCCACTACTAGAAGAATATATCATGGGACACAGATAATAGCATAGTGTGTTGGAATCTATAAGATCTAGGGGGAACAACCACACCAAGGCTCCAGGTCACAAAGAGCCAAGAGCAGAGGGCTTCCCTAACTTACCTCAAGATAATGGGTGTTTGGGATAAGAATCAAGAATGGAGAGCACTCTCAAGTGCTTATGTCACTCTACAAATCCAAAAGTCTAAATGGGGCTAGATGAGCTAGTTTCTGGTGTTCAAATTTCACCTCAAACAACTCTCTATTTGAGGATGACATTGTAGGTCTATGATGACAACACAACACATTGGTGTCTCTCTGGCACACTAGTGTCCATACGAACAGAAAATGTAAAATATAATATAAAACACCAAAGAACCTACTAACTACCTATCTAACTAGCTTTAATGAAATAAACAGAATTATGAAGTATGAAAAGTAACTACATAAATGATAAAGCAAGTAGATGAAACAAAGGTAATGAATATCAACTCACAAAATCTCTAGTTCACCAATGAGATCCATGAATACATTCATCTACACACAAGTGAGAGGGAGAAAATGTTCAATTGTATAGGGGTTTTCCTTAGTCAAACCCCCACTTTGTTGTTTCCACCTCCATGGATAGCTAGAAAAGCCACAAAGTAGAAAGTACGATAAAGGAAATAAAAAGGAAAGTATTGAACACCACAAAAGATGCTACACTACTCTATCAAGGTTCCACAAAAGGAAAATGAAGTGATACCACCTCCACCCAAAGGATCTCAAGGCCAATGAAGGGAGAATGCAAGCAACGAGCTTGGAAAAGTCAACATGATTGTAGCAATGACAAAGGGAGGTCTCACAAGTCTCCAAACTCATAGCTTTTATGGTAGCACCACATGTACAAAGATGGAATTGATGGAGTAACAAGCTTGATTTTTTTAATGCTCAATAGAGTTGCATGAAAATGCTTGAGAGAATGTGGTAGATTGTTAGAAGATCTAGGAAGAATGAATGGATGAGTGTGTAGAAGATGAAGTGATAGTGAAATGGATGCATTTAAAGACCAAAATGGGAGAGGAGTCATTTTTGGGTCATTTGGTCGCATAGAGGTGTTACAATCCATTCCCAATGAGGAGTGTAACATCCCTGCAAACACAATCTAGGTAGGAATTTTTCAAGGATGGCAGCATGTTGTGTAGATGTCTGCATGCTATGATTGCATCCTTGACAAATATTCCCCCACTAACACACACAATACACACCAAATGGATGCATTTTATATGGGTGATGTGGAATTTTTCCATTGGGTTTTATTTTCTAAGGTGAGGGTATGCAAAAGGGGTGAAAATTTTCTCCTATACATTTTTCCCCCACTTTAGTGAGCATGAGTATCAGTGAGTGTTTAGTAAAGCAGATCAAAGAGTTAGAAATGTATACAAGAACCATTGAGGAAAAAGACCATGATTTGAAAAAGTGAAAGGTAGGAAAATGATTCCACAAGTACTCTCTCCTAAGGAGGTTTGAACAAAAGGACTCCATAGCTCCATCAAACTATGAAGTTGCATAAAGTACATTGAAGGCTCGCAGAACAATGGAAAAATCCCATAGGATGCAAGCACTTTACATGCCCTTGGACATGAAAAGAAGGAATTCTCCCAAGTACTCTCTCATGAAGGAATCCTAATGTAAGGGGACTCTGTAGAGTCAAACTAGAAAGTAGCTTTACAGGCTCACTTGTAAAACATGTTAATCCATAGATAAAACATGTTAGAAAACAAAAAGCAGCCACACAGGAAAACAAGCAAACAGTCATGTATATAGTCAAGAAATTGAAAATATTTGAAAGGGGTCCCTCATGAACCATTCAAAAGAAGAGGGGTCCACTCAAGGGACACACTGTTTGAAAGTGATAAAGCACTTTTCGTAAATCAATTTGACATCAAGGAATCCTTTCAAAAGATGTTCACTTCATTAAGGAATTCAAAAGGAAGAAAATGCCCCCTCACAAGTGGAAGGTTGAGGCTTCTCCCATTGGAAAAAAATACTCCCTCCTTAGAGGAAAGTTATTCAAGTTCTTTATTTGTGAACCCATGACGAAGGAAACACATTCCACTAAGGGTTCTTGTTGAGAATGTGATTTTTGAAAAAGTTTGCAAAGACTTTTAGAAAATATTTGCTACTCACTGAATGCATTTTCTAAAACTTAGACTTGACATGGTAGCCCCCTCTTAGGATGGCGTGTGTTGAATACAAAGGCACATGACATCCTAAGGAGATAAAAGAAATAATGAAAAAGTGATATTGTGGCTTGTTGGACATAGCGAGATGTCACCATGGTAATGTTGTTGCACACACAAGGGACAACACATAGGACCAACAACATCGCAACTCAAGAAAAGAATAGAGAAATATACTAAAACTATAAAAAGAAACAATAACATCATGAACAAGGGATAGAGGGGTGATTTGATGTTTTGGGGTCAGAAGTACTCATAAATATATATATATAAGTATAGTAATAGTATATAGATGAATTGTCATCAACCCCCTACTATCAAACCATGTGAAGAATGCACAAGAAAAAAAAATTAAAAAAAAATTGGGTCAACATAGAAGGGAAGCCTAATGCCCCCAACACTTTGCATTGTCCCCAATTTGTCAAAAATGAAAACACATAACAGAGGAAGAATGATGGAACAAATAGAGGAAGTTTCTGACAAATAATCACTCTTGTATCCAAGCACCTACAAGGTGAAAAAGTGTTGAGTGAGAAATGACGAGGAGGGGTAGATCGGTGTCTTAATAGATTTGACCAAATTTAAAAATTTAACCCATAGCTTAGATTTAATCTCAATATACTACAGTTAATGCATTCATGGTTGAATGTAATCATTCATAAGCGAGTGAGAAAAGTATTAATAATAAATAGTGAACATAAGCCATTAACAACTAAGTAAAGTAGTGAGACCACAAAAGAACAAAGAGACACAATATTTTTCTTAGTGGAAAACCCTCTTGGGGTATAAAAACCACTCCCAAAATGCCTTGCAGGCTTAATCTTTTAATACACTGTTCACAATGCCTTATAGGATAATTTTTGAGCACCTACTCAAGGAGCACCAACCCCTCATTTAGAGATATCAATCGCAAGGAGTACCAACCCCTCAAATTATTTTGTGAACAATAATAATATTAGAGGATCTCTGTGTTTTCAAGTAAGCTCATAAAACTTAGTTTTCTCATCTACCTAATACCCTAAGAATCCAAATGTTGAATCCTTAAAATATTACATAGAGAAGAATTACAATATTGTTCTGCATCATGTTTTCCAAATTTTGTATTATAGAGTTTTTCAATACATCTCTTGATATAGCCAAATAACTATGTCTTAGAATGATAACTAGAAAAGTCACAGTTTTCACAACACTATTTTTATATACATTTCAAGTATGCCTATCAAAAGAAAGTCTTCAAATATGTGTTTATCAGAGGAATCTGAAACTCTCTGGCTAATTTTAGAATATGTGCCAGAGAGTAAATGTCTGCAGGAGTAACGCCTGAAAATACGCTATAATTAAACTTTGTCAAGGATATATCACATCTCCTTTTCAAAAAGTGCAAGTGCTTTTAACAAAGAAACCGGATCAAGTGCAATCAACTTCATAATAAAGACCATTTGAACCTAATTCTGAATACCCATAAGCTGAAACTATAAATTCTACAAAGAATGAAGAGATTTCAAAATTGCATCTGACACAATTTTTTCAAAACCACGACTGCCCATCAACTGAAAATCATAAACTCTCAAAGCACAAAGAATATTTTGCATTTAAGAGCCATCAACGAAAGTTTGAGGTAATGCAAATACTCTGTCAAGAAATGTAACCGTTTCATTTAAAAAATGAACACAATAATCATTGATATGAATGAGACAAAATAGCATTTGCATAAATCTGATAAAGGAGAAAGTGTAACCGAACCCATATCATGCAAAAATGTCTTCACCCACAAAGAGTTATCCAAAAACCAATAACACCCAAGGACTACCATTTTCAAAATATAAACACCAAATAATGATACCTGTTTGTGCAACAAGAAGATCAAATAAATACCAGTCAAAATTTGCAGCTCCCACATTTTCCCTTGAAAGAGAAGAATCTTTTCATGCACAGAGAAAGAACTATATGCAGGTCGAGCTCTCATGATGAGCTATTTTTGGAACCATAGAAAAAATGATAGAGAGGGCTGAGAGAAAAATCGAAGAAGAGAGGAGATCACAAGGATTTCATGATGGCGGCTAGGCTAGGGTTTCTTACCCATCCAAAAACATAAACCACGAATTTCCCTAACATGATTTCTTTTCAATCGATGACTTTGTTGAAATGAAATGTGATTTGAAGTCCACTCAAAGTCAAGAAACATAATAATAATCAACTTCAAAACTAATTTAATTCGATGTCCAAAGAAAATGCCGACCACTTTATAACCATCAAGTAGCATGCTCAATGATAACGCATAATACTTACAAAGTGAATTTTGATATTTTTCAAAGAATCTCATAAAGCTAACATAAGCTTATGGAGAATGATGGTTGTCGATGACTTTACCCAAAATCAATTCTCAATGACTTTACCCAAAGTTAAACATTTAAGAATGAAGCCCAAAAATCATTACCTTCTCTTATATATGAGACAAGATACCTTTTGATGCCCATCAAGGCTCGTGCAAAAGTGTCTACATATATATTGTTAAAATCATGACTTAAATCAAAGTCATTTATCAAAACAAACTCACCAAAGTCAATCACCTTCGAGCCAATTAAATATGTGTGAGCCCGGAAGATCATGAGAATGATATCGACCTTTAGTGCATAAGCAATGCAAATGTATATACCAATATGATGTATCACTAAAGTGAATTGACTCATGTAAAGAGATCATAGCAATGAAATATGATAGTGCTATCATATGATAATGACTAAATTTTCCAATGAAGCAAGCAAGCTGAATACCATGTGAAGGAATATATGCAACAATAGTGATAATACAAACAAAAATAAGATATACCTTCACTAGAAGAACCTTCACACTGAACTGAACATCACATAACACCTGAAAGCATAAACAGTGAATGTCATCTGTCTGCACATGGAACTCGAGGCATCAATAAACAACAAACTAAATCAACTATGAAGGCACACAAGGTTGTCCATGAATAAGTGCAGAATATCAAAACCAACTGAAACCATCTGAATGTAAACCAATGCCAAAAGCCAATTGAAACCATCTGAATCTAAATCAATGCCAATGTCATCAAAGAAGTGTCATAATAAAGCATAAAGATCCGATCTAAGACAGTCAACAACTGAAAGTGGTTTTGTCATCAAGGAAAAACCATAAACACAACTGAGATCCAACATGTACCCATGGGTCTAAGGGACCTAGAATCATTTTTTATGTTTTCTTTTTCTTTTTCTAATGTTATAATAAGGTCTCATGGACCATTTCATTGCTTTTTAATAGATATCCTAGGGATTTGGTGGAGTTTTGGTCTTGATGACCAACTTTTTGTACAAACAAGGTCTCCATCCTCCTTTGTAAGTCTAGTGCATTTTGGAAAATTAATGAAATAAGGATGCCTTGATGTAACTAGAAACTTGAGAGTCATTGCTCATTTCGATTTGTTTGGATGCCTTTGCACCCATGGGTCTATGGGACCTAGAATAATTTTTTATGTTTTTTTTCTTTTTCTAATGTTGGAATAAGGTCTCATGGACCATTTCATTGCTTTGTAATAGGTATCCTAGGGATTTGGTGGAGTTTTGGTCTTGATGACCAACTTTTTGTACAAATAAGGTCTCCATCCTCCTTTGTAAGTCTAGTGCATTTTGGAAAATTAATGAAATAAGGATGCCTTGATGTAACTAGACACTTGAGCGGAGTCACCTTTCTCATTTCAGTTTGTTTGGATGACTTTCATATATTTTGGAAGCATCTTTGTAGGCAAGTTGGTGAAAATTGTCTAAATTGCCTTAATTAGGCATTAAAGAGTAAAAAAAATGAAGTCTAATTATGTTTCCAAAAGCCAACTGATTCAAATGGAAGTTGGAGGATGTTGGAGGTAGTTAGGAGGCTTCAAATATTCCTCTCTTGGTCGAGGCAAGGCTGTTGAATAAGTTTGGAAGGAATTTCTAAGAAGAAGTTGTTTTCTGTGTTTTTCATAAAGAAATTGTTGATCTCATACATTGTATGGACTTTATGTGTTGTTCCATGCTCTAATCCTATAATGGTTGGATAGATAATTGAATAAAATTTCTTTTCACATTGGAATGGTGTGATTTTATGGAGAATTGAGTGAGATATCCCCATTTTACTACTGGGTGGTCTCAAACCCCATGTTTTTCCTGTAGAATTTTCTAATCACGTACTTGGTATGATCTGTACATTTTTTTTATGCTTTAAGCATATAATGGTTGGAAATTTAATTGAAAAATATTTCTTTTGGAGTTGGAGTGGTGATATTTCATTTAGTAATAAGAGAGATATCTTAATTTTACTCCCAGGTGGTATGAAAACCCTTAAAATCAGGGTTTTGAGAGAAAAAATGTGGATTTCTTCCATTCCCATATTGTAAAGTGGCCAAATCCTTGTGGGATGGAAGATATGATGCTGTAATACTATTTCCTCAAGGTATTGGAGAATTTCAGGCTCATTGGAGGAAGTGGTGCAATGTTTTTGGCTTGACATCTCTATGTGGCAAGCCTAATTGACAAGCAAAAAAGTGAGTTTTTGCTTGATTTTGAAGAATCTGTTTAAGAGGTACTTAGGAATGATGGTAATAGGTGTGGAAAACTTGTAGGAGTTTTATTTTTGGATTTTGGGTGAAGGGGAGAGCCTAGATAGTCAAGACCCAAGTGTAGGCCTGTGAATTAGGTCTCTCGGAGCAGTGGTAGAATGGCTTATTGCGGTTTGTGCCTTGACAGTCATGGGAAAAGGTATTGAGAATTGGTAGAGGTCCATTTTGGATGTATAAATCCATAGGTTTTGTGTCTTGAAATTCCTCCATGTGTATTTTATATTGACTGTCCTACTGGGTAAGGCTACTAGCCTTAAGGGAGAAAAGTGCCTAATTCACCACAGTTTGTGGAAGTTTGTTGAAACCTAAGTGAAAGGAAGTCGTCACACCTTATTTTGATCCAAAAAGACATGATTCAATGTTTCCAAGGTCTGTAAGAGGTCTGAGTTGTGAACCCTAGGTGTGAGAGGGCTTATCTCTTAAGGAGTAATGGAGTTTAAGGCTCCATGTAAGAGTATTTGATAGAAGCATTTAAGTTGATTGTTTGCTATCACTTCCACTCTCCATCATTGAGGTTTTGGAAAAGTTTTAAGACAATTCCCTTTATAAAATAGGCCTAATTTGAGGTCTAGTTGGTGTTAGGAACCTATTTTGAAGAAATTATTGAAAATAAACCTATTGTGGTTTGTTGATATGTTATTGAATAGTTTAATGGGTCACTAAAATGGTAGTGGTCCTATTTTGAGAGGGTCGTCTCTAAAATATATACCTGATTGAGTCAGTTGGCAATGCTACAAGGAATAATGAGTGGTTGTTGGAATAGAGAGAAATTGAAGGCTTGGTGACTTGAAAAGTTGTATAGTTTGAAATTGTGTTGTGTGGTTGCAGGACCTCACCTAATTGGCATCAATTAGAAATATCCCCCATAAAATCAATTCCCCATTGATGAGAAGGGGCTTCAATTTACATAGGTCTCAATGGTAGGGCTCCATGGTAATTCAATCTTCCATAAAATTTCTAACACACTTCGCATTTTCTCACATATCGGTGGGAAATATTGAAGATTTTATGCCAATAATAACTTTCCCTTAATATCTTGTGGGCAGTGGTTTTTATTGATAAATTCCCTCCACATACACCTTTATGCATTTATTTTAAAATATGTTCTGCTTGTGTCTCATCTAAGCATCACAGTAAGATACCATCCTTATTTTTCTAATATAGGTCTCCATTCACAAAAACATATTTTAATTCCTGGATTTTTAAAGTCCTTTTCTGATTGTCATTCAAGCCCTTGGGAAATTTCATGTGTTTGAGGTAATACACTATATTTATGTACCAAGGCGTGTGTTTAATGTTGGATACCCATGTTTCTTCCATATGATAGACCTCTGTTGCTTGTAAATTAGATTTAGTCATCAATATTTCTAGGCCTTGTGGTCTTACCAATTTTGTGATTTCGATATCAATATTGAATTCTTGAATTTAGTTTATCCATCTACACCTCCTTCTTGTGGCCTTAGTTTGTACAAACACATCTTTAACTGTAGCATTTGGTACATATGTAATTAATTTTTCCTCTACCAAGTAAGGCCTAAATTCCTTTACTTCCTTCACCAATGTGTAGGCTTGCTTCTTAGTGATATCATATTTTAGTTTTTCCCCTTGAAGTGATTTACTTAAAAGTGAGATAGGCTACTCATACCCTTCTTTATTCTTCTATAACATTACAACTACAACCGTATGAAATGATGCAAAGGAGAAGATCTGAAATGGTCTATCAAAGTCTAGCAATTTCAATACAAGAGCTTCCTTTATTGATTTCTTAATTGACACAAATGCATCAATGGCTCCTTCTATCTAGTCAACATTTGAACCTTTCTTCAACATATTTGAGATTGGCTTTGCAGTCTCAAAAAAAAATTGAAATGAACCTCTTGAAAAAGTTATTTTTTTCAAAGAAAGACTAGATGGCCTTTACAATTTTTGAGATGGGAATCTTATTAATAGCTTCTACTCATTCAAGATCAATCCTTGCTCCATATTTTGAGACTATATGTCCCAACAACTTACCTTTTGTCATAGAAAAATTACACTTCTTTTGATTCAAGGATATGCCATATTCTAATTCTTTGATAAAGATCTTTTCTAGGTGTGCACAATAGTCTTATTCCCTTTTGGAATCTCCTATCAAATCATCTTGGTAGACTACCATTATGGTATTGATCAAATCAACTAAAGGCTACATCCATAGCCCTTTGAAATGTTTCTCCTATGTTAGTTAGGCCAAAAGGAATCCTTACATAAACATGTGTACCTGAAGGTGTGGTGAAATAAGTTTTGTACTATTCTAATTCGTTAACATTCACTTGGTTATAGCCTAAGAATCCATCCATCATAGACAACAATTCACACCCTCTCATTCTTTGTAGAATTTCCTCCATGTTAAGAAGTGGTGCAAGAGCACCTTGTTCACTAATTGCCTCTCATAGGAAAATTTGTAAAAAAATTGAATGTTCAAATGTAAAGACATTTTGAAAGGTCTTGGGAGGTCATAATTAATGTATTTAAAATCTCAAAATAGGCCTCTAGGTGTTTAGGGTGTAAACAAATGCAAAAGTTGTTTATTTGATGAAAAAAGATGTAAAAAGTGCAAAATTGAAAAACTTGCAAAATGCAAAAAAAGATAAGAATGTGAAGGGTCATCTTGGTGTAGAAGGTGGTTAGTTAGTTTAAGATCAAAAGTTAGGTGTTGTAACTAATGTAAATCACTTTAAAAAAGCATTGTGAGGTTGAGGCAGCATGAGATATTGTATTCTTGGAAGAAATATAGTAAATAAAGTACCTATTTTTGCAATTTTTGTGTTTTCTCCCTTTTACCAGTCCATTGTACAAACTGTATAACAACATAGTAGTTTTTTTTTTTACTTATATAAGTGAGTGGGAAATCCATTTGAGGTATTTAGAAGAGGTTAAATCAAATTTATAGGTGTAAAGAGCAAGAAATTCAAAATATGCTTGTGAACCCTTAACAAGGGGTTTGAGAATCTTGTGAGGTTTGAGGCCTCCATCCCACCAATGTAGGTTTAGAATAATGGTGGGATGGATTTTTTAGGGTGTAATTAGGATTTTTTAAGAAGTGTGTGTGTTGGTGAATGTTGGTAGTGATGAGTTCTCTAATCAGGTTTATGCTATGTTTCAGTCAATCTGATGAAGGATAATTTGTCAGACTGATAAAGATTTGGAGCCAAATTGTGATGTTTTGTGGCTTTGTAGAAATGTAAAATTAAGTAAAATTGATGAAAAAATAAGTAAGTTTGTTGGTTGATTTTCTTAGTTGTTGCTTGGATTAGAAGTACCCTTTGATGGTTTGTGGTTTTGGGTAGATGCTCTGCATCAAGAAGGGGATAATTATATTTGAGTGATGAGACATTCAATTTTTTTAAATCCACACATAACCTTATGTTTCCATTTTTATTCCTTGCTGGTACCAAGTTTGAAACCTAAGAAGAGTGTCTAATGGGTTTGATAATGCCACCATCTCTAAGTTTCATAAGCTCTTCTTGCATATTTGGTGCTAATGTGGGGTTTATGGGCTTCTATTTTTGTCTAAATGGTTTTGCATCAAGATTCAATGGAATTTCATGTTGGAAGAGGTCTTCTCTGTATGCCTTTAAGTCATCATATGACCAAGCAAATACATACTTATATTTTATGAGCAAGGATATAAGCATTTCTCTTATCTTAGGGCTGATCCTTTTGATAATATACACCCTTTTAGGAGCCATTTTATTCCCAAGATTGATTTCCTTAATATCTTCATGTTTAACTAGTGTTGGATTCAAATCAAATCTATCATGTCTATCGAATACTCTTTCTAGGGCTACAAGGCCTTTCGTTATTTTTTTTGTTCTAAGCTATACCACCTCCTACCCAAAAATAGTTTCTTTACCACCTACCACCTCGACAAATGCATTAAAATTTATTTCTTGAGATTCATATTGATCTATGCAATAGAGAAACTTAATTAAGTCCTTATCATCATTGAATACTTTCCAATTATGAATATTATCAAGGATTGCAGGCCTAGTTTTGAATTCCACTTCTATTATACCTTCCAAGGTGATATCATCCTTTTTTAGACAAATATTTTCCAAAAAGTCTACCATTATTTTTTTGGATCTCTCCATCCAATCTATTGAGAATGCATTGAAAAGTTCTATGGTATCCCAAACAACATTTTTTTATTGCTTTAGTCTTTTATTTTTTTAAGAATACTTTTTTCTGACTTGTGAGACAACTAATTCAAAGTCTCCATATACTGCTAGCAATTTTATTCCATACCTTGTGGCAATGTTTAGGCCTAACAACAACACCTCATATTCAGCTATGTTGTTGGTACATTCAAATGTTAGTAAGAATGAATATTTGAATGTTTTACCTATTGGATTTGAATGTTGTTGGTACATTCAAATGTTAGTAAGAATGAATATTTGAATATTTTATAACTCAAGTTGTGAATGCTTAATTCTGAAGCTTCCAAGATCTACATCACAAAAATAGTTCATTTGATTTGGGTCAAGATTCTATATAGCATGTTTAGATCTAGGTTCCCTATACAACTTGACCTCTCTTCCATTTATTGGTATTGTTGCATATGACAAGTCTAATTTGGCATTCCCCTGGACTGCAACAGTCCACTGTCTAGATAACAACATGCCATAATATGGAGGTGTGTCTACTACAATTATGTAAGTCCTATTAGTTGCTTTAGGGTATGAAGACAACTTCAATTCTACATCCAATAGGACTCCAGCAATAAGGATAGATTTATTGTCCATTGCATAGAATTTTCCATATGTAGTGTCCATCCACAAGCCCAGTTCCTTCATGATCACCATGGGAATGATATTTATTGTTGCTCCTAAGTCAATCATGCAATTTTTCACCAGTTTATTATTGATCAGTAATGTAATGTAAAATGGATCTACTTGAGAAAGATTCTTTGTCAAGGTTTCACCAAGATAAACCTCAAGTGTCTTTATGATTTATTGTCCAACATTATTTACCTTGGTTTCACCCTTCCTTGATGTATCTCTATTCTTGTTCTGAGTTTCACGCTTGTTGGGTATATTTGAGATCAATTTGAGGGAAATATCTCCATATCCATGATCCATCTTCACCATTTCTAATAGTGGCACTAGCATCTTGATCTAATAAAATGCTTGTGTTATGTCAAAGTATGGGGCAGTCATTAGCTATTTTTCCTTTTTTGTCTTGCTAAAAAATTTCTCCTCAATTTGTATCTTATCATTGTCTTTTGTCTTATCCTACTTAATTTATGTTGTCTCATTTGATATATATTTCTGAGCTTTTTATTTTCCACCCTTCTTTCAGTTATCGGAAGTATCCTTTCTATGCTCTTGTTAATCCTTTATGAATAAGCCCCTTGGTGTTCCTTGATCTAGATTTATGGTTTTATTCCTCATGTTATAATTAATTTTAGCCTATTCTATAGTAGCCATTATAAGAGCTTTGATCTCTTCCTTAGTTGGCTTCCTTAATTGGGTTTGGTTTGGATATTGTCTCATAGCACTAAACTGATATCCTTCTATGTTTTCATCTTCTTGACATGAAAATACTTCTTGTTGGCCCATGTGAACATTATATTTTTTATTGTTCACATCATATTCAAATCCCCCTTCTTCTGAAGAAGAATAGTCATTTTGGATTTTATAAAGCTTGGAGGCCATCATATTTACCATGTGATCTTCCTTTTCTTGCTCATAATTTATTTCATCTCCCTAATATGATTGTGCAACAACACAATGCTCAGGTGCATGAAGAAGATTACATGCTATGCACTATGGAGTATTTCTCACTATATTGGCCCCATGCCTCCTTAGTGGATTTGGGGTTTCCTTACCCATTTTTTTCCTTTGATCATTGATCATTGGCCTTTCATCCTTCTAATTCATTTTATATGGCATATCGTGTAGTCTAGTCCTTTCATTTCTATAATGATTGGCTTGTTTGGTTTGATGGTTACTAGGATTTGTGGAATTGTGACATCATCCCACCTGCCAATCTTCCATGTAGCCTTTCTACTATTTTCAATGTTCAAAGTGGATTTATGAGCCTCTGTAAAGGTATGAAGATTTCTATTTTTGAGTTCATACCCAATCTTAGGATCAAAAGCATTTAGGTAAAAGGCTAGGCATGTAGCATCTAAAGGCTTCAAGTCAGGTGAGATTTTATTCTATACTTTTTTGAACCTCATGTTGAAATCAACCTCTAATTCATTGTGGTTCTTTTGGATGTTCTCCATTTCTTGCAAGGAAAATTATGGGTCATAATGATTTTGATATTGTTCCTTAAATTAATCTTTGAAATATACCCAATAATTGATTGAAGCATCAAGTAAGTTCTTATACCAATCCCTTGCATCTTCAATCAGGGATTTCATAAATAACTGCATGAGGATATCTTCATATTATACATCAAATCTTTCTATGACCATTTCAATATTTCTTATATGTTATTCTGTTGAAATGGCATGACTCCCAAAGAATTTTGGGATTGCATTTCTCAGATTGTTTCTAATTAGGTTTAGATAGATTTGAAATCTAGATAAGTCTAGTTACCTATATCTATCTATATTTAGGGGTCCTTTCAAAAAAGTGTTTGGTTAGGTTGGTATTGTTGGTATTGAGGGCCTTGTTGTTACTGATGGTAAGGCCCATGTTGTTGTATATTTTGGCGAGAGTATACATTACCCTGCATATTTTTCTGAGGTATGTGATGTTGATGAGTTGTGACATACTTTTGACTAGAAGGTGGGTAGGTATTAGTCATGGGTTCAGAAGCTTTAGGAACATTTTTTGGTCTTGGGATTTGTGGTGGAATATTTTTTTGCACATAATTAGTGCTGCTTGGATTTCCTATTGCATTGTCAGATTCCTTTAGAATCTTAGGACCACTTGTTTTCTGGTGTGACCCCTGTGAATTAGTTGTGTTTGTATTCCCATCCTGCTTATGGGGAGGCATATACTTTGAGCCACTTTTTCTAAGATGAGCATCGAATTAGAGTAACTATTGAGCCAATTTCTCTTTAAATTATAACAATTACTTCCCTTTAAGTTCCTCTCTCATTTCTTCTATCTCCTATTCTAACTCTTGATTGGTCGATTCTGTTGTTGAGGTAAGGCTATTTTAGGTTTCTTTGAAACACACCATTCATGGTATGCAATCACCTGGATTTTATATATATTGTTGAGCTAGATCCTTTCTTCATAATCCCTTTTTGCTTGTCTTTATTTCCTTTTTGGTTCAAGCCATGCCTCAAACTCACTTATCTTTTGAGGGTGAGTTTCAAAAGAAGGGAAAGTATTGTATGGACTACCATGCTCAGTTTGACTCTAAGGCTCTCTTGGAATTTTTTTGTCTCCATTATGTGCTTTATCATTAGGCGAGTTGTATGTGTTGAAGTACTATCCCACAATAATTTTTTCTCATTATCTTGATTGTTTTGTGGCCCTTTAGTATTTTTCTTTGAAATAGGGGGACCTCAAATTGTCCTTTTTTCCATTTGTCCATTTTTTATCTTTATTTGATTGATTGTTTTGATGTAATGAACTTTTTCTATCCATGCTATGGGATAGTGTAATTCTTTGATGCCTATGGTTCAACCTCTCCAATATATATTTTAATTTTCCACTCATACAATAATTTTAGAATGATGTAGTAGAGTCGCCACCCACTTTTCTAGAAAACTGAGAAAATTGGTATATTTTCAGTGTTAGTGTTTGGATTAGTTTATTCTTGGTTCATCCTCAACAAAATCCTCTACTTGGTTATGTGAAAACTTGTAATCACACAATGTAAAACTTTTTTGACTATATGATGAAATGGTCTATACCCAAGGTCTACTGGACTCTCCCCAGTAGAGTCACCAATTTGTTGGTTCCCAAAATTGTAGATTGAAAACCCTAAGAGTATGCTAGGCCCTATTTTCAGGTTTAGAATATTTTTTCCAACAAGTAGAGTCAACCAATATGGTTTGGAACTCCCTGCACGTCAAGCTCGACCAGACCTAGGTGGGTCTACCTTGATAATTAAGTAGATTATGAACCTCAAAGGTTGTGTGAACTCCTTAAATTTGATTATCTACTCCACACTAGCATGTAAATGTGAAATAGACACAAAATCAATAGCTACTCCTCATAATTCTTTAAACTAAAATGTTTGAATAAGGTTTTATGAAGTCTTGTAATGTAATGGGTGTGATCAATGCCTTCTTTTGGGTAATGGAGTCAAGATGTATATGATATGTGTGTCCTCCTTCTGGCTTAACTTGAACTATTTGGCACATTTATATGTTTATACTTTGTAGAAACATACAAGGTTGTTAGTTATGAGGATCTTCTTACAAATCCCAGTGATATCTTCCTAGGTTACTGTGACTATTTGAAATGATTTTAATTCTCACTTGAAGGAAACCAGTTAAGATGATTCATTTAAAAGGACTTTAATTCTTGGAAGAAACCAATTCAAAGGAATCACTTAAAAGGAATTTAATTCTTTCTTGTAGAAACTAATCAACATGAATCACACAAAGGTAGTAAATGTGTCTTGATAGATTAAACATATGCTTGATACATTCAATCTGAAAAATAAAGGAAAACCACTCTAGAGACAACAAGATAACTTTTGTAAATTAACATTAACAAACAATTGAACACCAAAATTATAGCCGTTGAATTATAATTTCTTCTCCATTATATCACTTCAAAATATTTTATAGTACATATTAGAATTATTTGTTTCAAAATGATTTTCTATTCTACTATTTGCCTCTTATTATTTTCAAAATGAGGTCTTGGTTTGCTTCTTATAGATAAATAAAGTGAGAAGCTTCAAACCTTTTTAAAATAGCTCTTTGATTATCATAAAAACTTAACCATCATTTTTTTAGCATGATTACATAAATTAATTAGATAAGAAACAATTCTGAACTATCAAGAGCATTTGTGAGATACTGAAGTCCGTTAATCACCGTAAGTTACCCATGATCTTCCAGATCTGGCAAGGTCCTATCTTCTCTATAATATTTCCAATGCTAGCCACTTCATATATTCTAATAGTGTGTCTATTCCTCAGGAGGAGCCAAATGTGTTCAAGCTCTCATTGATACATTGTATAATCATTTGGCCATTTATACTCCTGAATCTCTATCATGTTGGCCAAGTGACTCTTCCATCTTCCATTTAGTAATGCTCTAGCCTCTGCACTGAATTTTGAATATCCATAATATAATGCAATCATTCCATCCAAATTTAGATTGAAGCTCTAAACATTAATGTCATCATCTTGTTGTAGACAGGTAATACAATTAGTGACCACCTGGTTAAATTCATTTTTCCAACTTGCACAATCCTTTACTAGATCATTTTCTTTGAGAATTCTTGGTACAAACCACTATGTGATTGTGTTAAAAGATTCTAGTCTTGCATTAATCTTCTAACTTTCCCTTGAAACATACATAGACTCATCGCTCGCCATCTTCATTATCCTTTCTATTGGTTTCAATGTTGCAGGGGAATCCATGCTTCTTTGTAAAACCTTGCACAATGTGCTCAATGTATGATGGATGGGCTACCACTTTTTGAACAAAGGGTCTAGGATAAGAGCATGAATCTTCATTTTTTCTATTGCTTTGGATAAGGGCATATAACATTCATGAAAAATTTCTATCTTGTCCATCACTATCTTGATTCTATGCTCTAAACCTTCTCTAATACACCATAAAAAATTTCTTTTACTTCTTTGTTAGCCTCTTCATTGTATCTTTTCAAGTTTTCTATTTCCTATTTCAAATATTTTGCCTTCTCACTAGAAACATTATCAAAATTTTGGTATACTACTATTTCAATGCTTTAAGAGGAGCCTTCCCCTTTCAGCTGCTGCCTCAACTTCACATTTTCTATATATAATCTGTTTACTTCATCATTCATACTTGGTTGAATCTTCTCATACTTTGTGAGTTTATTTTCCAATCTTCTGACAGTTGCTCTTGTGAACATAATAGAGTGGATAGTCATGGTGACAACTTCCAAAGCTGAGATGTCTTTGAGGGTTTTAACCTTAGCACTCACCTTCATCTCTTGTGCAATGTCTAGCAACTTAGGATTTTTTGTATTCTTTTGCTTAGCCCAAAAGGCTAAAGTTTGAATTCTTGGACTGTATCATGTTCCACTCATTCCCTCTTTTAAATAAAACTCAACCATTGGCATGGGGTATTCATGGTTTCTTACTTGGTCAAGTAAGAAAATTCTCTTCAAATCCATCCCTGGTGTGAACAAGATGTTACTTTTTAGTACTATTTTCCTAGCCTCTTGTGGACTGATATTTATTTCACTTATCCTAAGTTCATTGAAGGTCTAGGGAATAATTTCATCATGATGGGACTCATCAGCAACCATCTTATTTATTTGAACCTTTTCTTTGAATTCCTTCATCTTTATTTTAATCCAAAAAAAATTGAATTCAGGAGTTTGAAAGAACTCATCATTTTCTATGAATCTATGAGCTACTACGATTCTTTCATCATCTTACATATCTTGTTCACCTTTTGCATATGCGTTAATTCTTTCTTTAGGCTTATGAGCTTTTGTTTTATAGGGTGGTTAATCAAATTCAATGTTACCTTTTAATTATGTTAGCACACCTACTACCCCTTCAGTATCCTTGACCCCTTCACTCATCTCATGTGGCACTAAGGGTTCCTGTTCCTATACCTTTTTCTTTTTGGATTCTCATTGCTTAGGGGTTGAATCTAATGGAACATGTTGTACTGAAACCTCATCTTGGGGTCTGATATTACAAATGTGCTTGGCCTCTTGGTAGATAGCTTTGGTAGATTTCTCCAATTCATTTTGTGCTTTGTTGTACAATTTGTCAAACTTATCAATCATTAGATTGATCCTCTTGATGGGATATGCTTCCTCTATGTAAAACCCTTGGAAATTATTATCCATGTTCTTTCTTCTCTCATTCAACTTTATTAATATGTCCAATTTTCTTCTTCTTTCATGTACATCCTAAGGAGTGATACAATTCCTTATCACATCCTCCTCATAGTCCACTTCAAGGGTGATCCCAGGTTTTGTAAGGAGTTTTTTTCTAATAAAATTCATGTGACCCATAGGATCAGATACCTTCTCCTTCCCAGATTTTAAGGGATACCTTTCTTTTAGAAACTTCTATGATTCCTCAAGAGTGTTTGATGCAATGGAAAAATCCCCAAATACTGTCAAGCTGCAAAAAGAGTTGCCTTTCTTCTATCTATGTATAACTTCCTTTTCCATCCATATCATCTGCCACATGAATTCTAGGAAGGCCAATCAGAGAGGAAAAAAATTAGGAAAGATATGTGGGGCTTGGGGGAATCCATACACTCAGATTACCATGGTATTGGGTAAGAAAAACCAATCCTCTTGATTATGAGTATGCCCTTGCTCTGGTTTGAGTGCCAAGGGTCTTAACAATTGTAAGACTGGTGTATGTAATCTTGGATACCCATGGCCAAGGACTACCATAATTTTGAGTATAAAATCCTAATAGAAAACCACAAAATCACTCTTTCTACACCTATTATCCCATATGTAGCACTAGTTCTGAATAGGTAGTTGATTACCTTGCTCATCTATCATACCCAAACACATTCTTTTAGTCCATCCGGTTCTATTTTGATATAAAATAAAATGGCACAACAAGGAGTAACACCTAAAAGTGATAAGGGCTTTATCCTCTTTTACTTGCATGAATCCATCATGTAATGATTTCTCAATAAATTAAGCAAAGTCATACTCAATGTAGCGCCCCTTCGAATAGGTCTTTCTGGATTGTTGGTGTAAGTGTTATTTTTTATTTTGTTGATAATTATGCCTTGTTCAATTAGCTAATTAAATTAAGTTGCGGTGTCAAGATGAATCCGATCATTCATTGAAGTTTAGAGCACATAGAATTATATTGGTTTTGTTACATAGAAATGGATTATATGTGCCTTGGAACATAGTTATATAACCTCATATAGATTTATACTCGATGTACTTACTTAGGGAATGGTTACCAAAGGGTTTATGTTGTGCTCAAAATCTAATTAAAATGTGTAGCTTGGGGTGTAAGAATTTATTTCGATAAGTTTGTACTTTTGTTTGGCTTTTGAAATATATATATATATATAATTTTATGTGCATAGGTTAAATAAAACCTAAATGATGGATGCTGGAAATTCACTAGGGATTTAGTTATTTGAAAACATTTTTCCTTCAATGAATGGTTTTGTAGCAGAATGTATTGAGAATTTAAATAGAAGCAAAAGAATAGTGAAATAGTAGTTCCTTAAAGCTACATTTGAATTGTTCATATGGTACTTGATTATTGGGATATATAGTATTTTTCCTTAGAATGACATAGTGGACACACAGACAAGGTTGTAGTTCCTTATTGAGAATTTTATAGAATTGTTAGATAAAGTAGTATTATTCCATTTAATTGGTATACTTATTGATCATAGGTATGTAGTTGATTGACCTTTTGTTGACTTTGTAGGATAGGTGTCTACCATGCAAACCCAAGCGAGAACTTCATGACTTGAGGAGAAGGAAAGACCAAGCAATTGGACTTTAGGAAGGAAGACCCCAAGCTAAAGGAAGGACCTCGCAAGTACCTACTAAGGAGAGAACTTGAGGAGCCTGGCCAACCCGCACTTAACGAACCAAGAGCCTTGCCTAAGAGTGGTGATGTCTTACTATTAGGAGCCTGACCTAAGAGCGGCTTAACAGACCAGCAACCTTGCCTCATGACTTGCCTATCGAACCAGGACTCACTGGCCTCATGAATCGGATCAGGACTGCCATCGGACCAGCAACCTACACCTCGTCATCTTTCTCGATTTATTGGGACATGAGGCCCCGTAGGTCATATCTTGGCCAAGTATATGTTATATGAATGTAAACTTTAGTTATATTGGAAATTTATTATGCAATTAATAATTTGGAATATCTATATTAGATATGTTAAGTTATGATTTCAATATTAAGATTTAAATATGTCTTAAATGTATAATTGTATATATATGTATTTAATAAGTGATATTATTTTGTAAATAAAACATAAAATTTGCATATGTAAAAAGTAAATTATATATATATACTTAATTGCTAAGTAAAAATAAATAAATAGTATATATATATAATTAAGTCTCATTTCTTAGAAGTGAGTAAAATGTTAAAAGGATAAATATGTTGTTAATTGTTTGATTACTTAGCAATCAATTTGATAAATGATAAATAAAATTAAAAAAAAAAAAAAAAAAAATTATACATATTAAATTGGCATAATAATAAACTTTGCTTGAGTCTAAAGGCTGCACCTGCCCTTGCATGTACCCCTCCCCACCTGGCTTCAAGGCATTCCCTCTAGGTTCCACGTGCCTTGTCTTGGCATCCGCATTCTGCATGCTCCTCTACGTGGTACGATGGCATTTTGGAGGAGGCATCTATCAAAAAAGAGGGGGGCCTGGTGATTGTTTGGGGGCTGGTTCCTTCCGCAGTTTGGAGGGATGCTGTCAAATAGTGCGTACCTGGTCTAGGCGCAGGGCACTTGCAACTGCAACGTCTGAAAGGGGAGACTTTTGGAAATGGCTGCAGAAAGAGACCGCAATTCTTTCCATGCGCCCCTGTTTTTCCTGCTCGCATATTACCAGGGAGTTGCAACACAATGTCTGGAGATACCATACCTAGTAACAAAAGGTGAAGGATTTGAGAGTGGATGTTTATGGAGTTCGAGTAGAATGCAGTCAAAGAGTGAAGCTTTAATCTGCAAAACAGATGGCAATCCGATTTGATCAAAGTGGCCAAGGCCTCTTTTTGAGCATCTCTTCAAACCCTTCTGACTTAGATCTCGAGGTAAGATCCCCTAGACTTCATTTAAACTGATATTTTAGTTGTGCCTGTGTTCTCTGGCAAAGCTGGGTAATGTTAAATAGCGTAGAAGTAAGAGTGAAATCTCATTGTTTTCTTGTCTAGTTTGTGAATATGACTTAGTGATGTTGTAGGTGTGCTTGTGCGCTTGCAACTGAATTTTTTTGTAATTGTACTGTGGACGTTGTAGGGTGTATAGAATTTAAATAATGACCCTGATACCGTTTGCAACCTGTCACATCTGCAATACTTGAAAATAGAATGTTGTAGAGGTTTAAATAATCGCTCTATTTCCATTGCCAGCCTGTCTCAGCTGCGACACAAGAACATTGTACCTGTTTTAAATGATGGAAACTGATCACATCTCTGAGAACAATCTCTCTTGCAACAATTTTGGGGATGAATTTAGATTTAGTGTGGCTATCGGATCATTTTTGGATACTTTTCTTGGACTTTTTGAGCCCTTTAGGCTATGCCTTAGCGCTTCCTCCCTCTCTACCTTTAAGTCGTTGCCCCTGCAGCCAACCTTCCTCGCCTTCATCAGTGTATTATTCGGAGCTAATCCCTGTTGCATCTACTTGAAAGTTTGTAAGCGTTTTGTTTTTCTCCTGCGCGCCTCCTTCCACTTCTTTTGCTGCCGCCTACGCAGCCAGCTCACTGACCTGTATGCGCCTTGGTGGTAGATGGTTTCGTTTCCCTGTCTGCTTCTGCGTTAGATGTTATAGAGAAGAACATAAGTTGCAGCATTTTTGGGATCCAACTAAAAAGCAGTGTTGCTGGAAATGCCCAGCCTATATTCATATATGATCCACAGGCACCACAGGTTTAACTGGTATCTTAGTAATAAGATTTGGGCTATCTCCAAGATAGCCGGCATGAAGGTCAACCATGCACTCGTAATGATCAACTATATATGTAATGCAATAAGGGTGTGAATGTGTGAAGTATGTGCAGCCCTCACCGTTAAACCTGCATGACTGCGTGCGCCTAGAACAAGCAAATTTTGCAATGTTAGGACGTGTTCCTGAGTGCTTCATTAATTCAATGTTTTGGACAGCTTCCTGGCGAAATCTATTTATGCATTTCTTAACTCTTCTTTCTTCATGGCTTTATGCTTCATAGTTATATCGTGTTCAATCACCCTTATATTTTATTTCTTTGTTAAATTTTGCAACTCTGCCGATTGCATTTTCTTGTAAGTTTCTGAAACCCCTCCCGTACTGCGCGACAGGATGTTCTAAATTCATTTGTCCATGATATACATATATGGTGCTTGAATCTCGATGCATGCATTTCGATTTTATAAGTGTTGGCGATTTCTTGTGTTTCACTGCAAATTACTTGCTGCAGTTTGCTACCTTGTTTTACGAGTATATTATGCATTTATTGAATTATTAAATCTGCAGATTACTTACCTTTGTTTACGAGTATATTATGCAGTTATTGAATTATTAAATCTGCAGATTACTTCCCTTGTTTTACGAGTATATTATGCAGTTATTGAATTATCTTAATAATGATATTGAAAAGTTTAATACTGCCTCTATTGAGTATTTATGCAAGTTTAGTTGTGTTCATAAATATTAAGATATATATATATTTTTCCTCTGTACTTCAAAATCTTATGCAGAGGTATAGTATAGCTGAGTGACATGAACAACTGTCTTCTGAAATCCGGTTATTCTAGGCATTCTCATACCTTTCATTCGCATCTATAATAACATATGTATGCAAGTGGAAGAAGGTTGGATCACAGTTAAAGGAAAAAAAGATAAATCCTCTAAGCCTTCTTTTGACATGATTCTTCACTCCCACAACAAAAGTGTAAAATGTAAATCTTGAATGGTCTTGTTTTGGAGCTAGTCTTTTGTTGTCTTTTCTGCAGCCTTGCTCTTTTTGTGAAAGGGTTTCGGGTCCTTTCAAAATCTGTTTTTTCCTTTATCAAAAACATATGTATGCATACAGTTATATACCGATATTTGGTTAAACAATTATATATATATATATATATATATATATATATTTGAGTATATATTTAAATGTTAGAAAAGTTTGTTTTGGGCGATGGATAAAGGATTACATTAGATAATCGATTCAAGAATACAAAATGGGAAGGAATAAAATAGTATTGAAAGGAAATTTTGTTTTGGTTAAAATATTAAAATGAATTAAAGCAAAATAAATAGGAACAAATTGATATATTTAGATTAAAATAAGTTGGGAAACTAAATATGGAAAAAGTTAGTATCTTGAAATACATAGGGGAAGTTGATCATAGTTGCTTATTATTTTGGAGTTTGATTTCAGGGTTGCAATGTTTGATGGTTTCCTCGTGATGGATTATGTGTGTGAATTGAAATTTAAATTGATTTTTGTTTATTTGAGTTGATTAAGTGGTTAAGTGAAATGGGAGTTTGAGGAGGCCAAATTTGAGTTGTTCATAATTAGGAAATTAAAGGGGTTAGTCTAATTAAATGATTTAGAGTATCGTTTGTTAAATTAAGCATAGAAGAAAGATGAATTATAGACTTAAGCTTGAATTGATTTTTGTGTTCATTAAATGGTTGTAACATTCTTAGTGAGATACTTATAAAATATGTTATATAATTGCTTAATTATTGTTAAATGGTCTCTTGACGAATGAATAGATAAAAAAAAATTGATTATTTAAATGTTTCGTATGACTTATCACTTGGAATTGTGTTTATGAGTTAAAGGATTAGTTAAGCGATATGTATTACAATTATAAATATAAAGCAAATTTGTTTGAGGTAATATAAATATTGAGTTGTTATGATGTGATATATGATTTCTTTAATTATTCTAAATGGCATGGTAGTGAATAAATTAGAGTAAGTTAAAAGAAAATAATTATGCATATATATATATGTACATATGCAAAATATTGATTTGAGTTTTCTTTTAATATAGTGGAAATTAAAATATGAAGTATATATTTACTTCTTCTTATATGTTCTCTTATTGGGTGTTTTAATTTCATAGTATTAATTTGTGATTTCTTTTAATTCTTTTATATTTCTTTTAGTTTAAGAATTAAATAAACATTATTTTAATATCTTCTTTTTTTTTTTAAAAAAAGGAAGGGGTAAAAATTTTATTCAATCAAAACCGAAGTACAAAGCAGAGGCCAGAGGCCCACCAACCAAGACCACCACCAGAAAAACCAACCACCCCATTACATATTCCTATCTTCCACTAATAACCTCTCTAAGGTCTCATGATAATCGGAAGGTAACTCCTCCCTTCCACTAATATCCCAGCCATCCACATTCTTAGAGGCCCACTTCGCTAGACAATCAGCCACTCTGTTCCATTCTCTAGGGATGTGACAAAAGGAGACAGAAACCAAGGGACTGCAAAGACTCAAAATCTGTCTAACAACAGAGGCTAACTGCTAACTAACATCATCCAACCTCTGGTTGTTTAGCATATCCACCACAATCTGAGAATCAGACTCACAAATGATCCTCCTCCAACCTAAAGAGCAACCACGCTCAAGGGCAATCTTAATAGCAAGGGCCTCCATCAGATTATTAGAGTGTTGACCCTTGTAAATAGAAAAGAAAAAGACTGCACCACCATCATTACCTCTGCCAATACCCCCGACCCCAGCATGACCAGGGTTTCCACGGGACGAACCATCAGTATTAATCTTAAGGACCCCCTCAGGGGGAGGTGACCACCTCCCTTCTCGAGAGACCCGTTGTCTAGCATGACGGGGTCTTCTCCCAGCACTGTTTCCCCTTTTATTATCTCCCAGGTTCAAGTTCTGTACAACAGCAAGATCACCCTGATCAATATTATCAGTCATATCGCACTTAGCTGAAATAGTCTCCTGGAGCCTACTAATTATCTTCTTCCACAATTGCAAACTTCCCACTTTAGAACCACAAAAAACTCTACGGTTCCTCTCCAGCCAAAGGTTCCAAAGAATCAAAACAGGCCCAATAGACCAAGCCACCTGCAAGAAAGAAGTCTTAGCAGGAGACCTGCCAAGACATTCCCAAAAATCAATTAGGGAGGTAGCATGAATACAGCCATGATGCCAAGCCTCCCACCATCTATGCCATATCTCTTTAGAAAAAGGGCAAAGAAAGAACAAGTGAGAGGTACATTCCTCACTGTGCGAACAAAGGAAGCAGATAGACGGTCCCTGAAAGCCATGCTTGCATAGATTATCCCAAGTGAGGCACTTCTTCTGAGCAACCAACCATAAGAAGAAATTACATTTGGGCCAAGAAAAGTTGTCCCAAACCTTCTTCCACCAGTGCACCTCAGTGGGACCATGTAAATTCTTGTCAAGCATAGCATAGCCTTGAGCAACTGAAAATTTTCCTTTTGGGCTCGGACTCCAAGCCAAAACATCCCTTTCGTTAAGGGAGCTGCAGAGCCTGCCCTCCAAAACTCTAATAAGAATAGCACGATCCTCCTCTGAACCACCCATGGGCCACTCCTGCGGGTCCTTCCAACAAGCCACCATCACCTAACCAATTCGCTTGACAGTTTTAAAGTGCTCCACCTTAGTCCAACCCGCCTCAAAAAAAAAATGGCACAAAGGCCAAAGCTAAGGGAAACTAGAAAGAATGGGAGAGTGGCCATCCCAAGAGTCCTGCCAAAATAGCACATCAGAGCCTCTATTACAAATCCAGAAGAGACCCTCCTTAATCAACTGAGCACCCTTCTTGAGGGTATCCCAAATACAAGAACCTTTACCCAACAAAGCAAGACGCGGCACATCAAGGCTATCAGCACCAGGAAGATACTTGTGAGCAAGAATTTTGGCCCAGTCATGATCCTGATTGTTGCACCATCTCTAGTATAGCTTGGCCGCCAAGGCCGTGACAACAAGAGCCATAGACCTAAGACCAAGACCCCCAGCATGCTTCGGCCTGCAGACACACTCCCACTTGACTAAACTCCACTTCGAGGAGAGAAGGTTTCCAGACCAAAGGAATTGCTGAGACAGGGCATCAAACTCCCTCACAAAGGTGGAAGGGGGAACCTACACACAACACCTATAAATGGGGAGAGATTGCACCACAGTATTTAGGAGAACCACTCTCCCAGTAGCAGATAACCATCTGAAAGTCCAATGACTAACCTTACTCCAGAATTTTTCCAAAATTCCCTGCCAGTAATCTCTACATTGAGATCCCAAAGCCAAAGGGATCCCAAGGTACATCAAGGGAAGAGAACCAATCTGAAATCTAAGGATCCTAGCAATCCTGCTTTGAATAAGCTGAGGGGTATTAAAGAAATAAATGGATGATTTGTCATCATTAATGCACTGACCTGAAGCCTTCAAATATATGTCTAAGGCACTCCTGAAGTTCACTGCCTCACTAATTCGAGCCATGCCCATCAATGCAGTATCATCCACAAACTGAAGATGAGAGTAGGAAGGAAGAGAATTGTTCCAGCTCCAACCTTGGATAAGACCTTGCCTCACCTGAGATTTAATGAATCTTCCCAGACCCTCCACCATGATAATGAATAAATAAGGAGATAAAGGATCCCCTTGCCGAAGTCCCCGAGAAGCACTAAACAAATCTGAAGGTTCCCCATTAATGAGAACAGAGAAGGAAGATGAGGTCACACAACTAAGAACCCAATTCACCCACTCCACATCGAAGCCAAAAGCCAAGAGAATTTTCTATAAGAACTCCCAGCTCACCCGATCATAAGCTTTAGCCATGTCAAGTTTCATAAACATAGCCTTCTCCTTAGAGTTAGCCATAGAATGAATAGCCTCTATAGCAATCACAACACCATCCAAAATTTGTCTTCCTTCAACAAAACCCCCCTGCTCAGGAGAAATCAGAGAACCAAGGAGTGGTTTGAGTCTATCTGCAATCAGTTTGGTGATGATCTTGTAAACAACATTACAAAGTGCAATAGGTCTAAATTGAGCCAGCTGATTAGCCCCCTCCTTCTTAGGTATGAGAGCCAAGAAAGTGGAATTCATGGTCTTGAGCATCTTTTTGTTCTTGTGAGATTCTTGAACCACCGCGAGGAGATCAAACTTTATTATTTCCTAGAACTCTTGGAAGAACTCAATAGGAAATCCATCTGGGCCGGGAGCCTTACCTTTTTTCATGTTAAACACCACTTTCTCCAATTCAGGTAACAATATAGGACATAAGAGAGCCCCATTCATCTCAGCTGAGACCAGGTGGGGAATACAATCCAAGATGGACCTCTCCTCATTCCAAGTTGCAAGATCCTCTCTAGAAAAAAGGTTTGAAAAATAATTGACCGCATCCTTGGACATATCAACACAAGAAGAGAGATGAGCCCCTTCAAGCGAAACCAAAGAAGAGATAGAGTTCCCTTGCCTCCGAGCCTTAACCGAATTATGAAAGAATGCAATGTTCCTATCCCCTTCCTGAAGCCAATCAACATGAGATTTTTGCTTCCAAAAGATCTCCTCTCGAAGCTCCCACTCTTCTAAACCCTTAAGAGCCAAGGACTCCACTATACTTAGATCAGAGGTCAGCCCTTGGTCTCGAATCATACGAGTGATGTTATCCAACTTAGACTGAGCAGCCATCTTCTGAGCATGGAGGTTCCCAAAACATTGGTTATTCCATCTCTTAAGCCTGTACTTCACATGTTGAAGCCTCTTACAAAAGGTAAACATGGCTGTCCCATGCGCAGGCATCCCCTCATGCCACCAATCCAACATAAGATCATGCAAGGACTGATCTCTTAACCACATTAACTGAAATTTGAAAGAAGGGTTTTTGGTGACTCCATACATGGTGACAGAGAGCTTTATAGGCCAATGGTCAGAGCCTCTCCAATCAAGAATTTCTGAACTGGTGGTCAACCTACTGTTCATCCAATAGCAGGAAACCAAAAATCTATCAAGTCTTTCCGAGATAGCCTCAACACCACACCTCCTATGATTCCATGTGAAGACACCATTGGAAGGCTTCACATCAATGAGATTCAAGGAACCAATCATATCCCTAAGAAGATCTGCCGAGGGGTCCAACTTGGCTAACCCTCCTTGTTTCTCATCTAGGCTGGTAACAGCATTAAAATCACCAGCCATAATCCATGGAAGAAACGGGTCTAAGGTCCGAATGAAACTGATGTGAGCCCAAAGATTTGACTTACCAGAAAGATGAGTAGGAGCATAAATATTAGATAAGAGGCATCTTTCTCCAGTCACAAAACAAGAGGCTACCAGAGAAATAGAAGACCGACTAGAAATCCACCATAACGGGAGTACTTTCCTCGGATTCTAGAAGCAAGCCAACCCCCCTGAATTATTCAATGCACCCACCCCCTACCAATTGCGCTGAGGCCAGATATACGAAGCACAGTTAGCCAAACCATCCACTGTAAGCTTTGTTTCCTGAATAAAAACCACATCAGGAGATTGAGATTCAATTAATCTGCGAACAACCTTTTGTCTAGGGATGTTGTTCAGCCCCCTAACATTCCATGATAAAACAATCATTTATGGGGGAGGGAGAAGTGGGAATCAATGGGTTTCACATACCCAGACTCAACCAAAGTATCCCCAATAATCTTGACCTTCTCTTGATCAGTCTTCCTACCACCCCTTAACAGTTTGTCAAGAGGCCCCTTTTTAAACGATTTCTGGAGTAAGCCTAAAACAGGAGGAGCTTTGTTACCCTTCACAGAGTCTGAGGCCCCCTTAGTAGTAGGGGGGTCAGGAGCCACCACAACAGCTCCCTTCAGAGTTTGTGACCCCTGTAGATCCCTGATATCCTGAACTTGAGAAGGTAGATCCTGAGCAATCTGATCAACCAGAAGGTCCCCTGAAGTTACACTCTGATCCACCTTCTTTGCATCCTCATCCTAACTTTCATGCATACCCTTAGCCCTAGAAGAGAGCTCAACTGGAATACCTTCCTCCTGGGCCAAATCTTCCAGAACATCAAATCTATTAAAAGTGCCATCATTGTGACTATCCAACCAAGTTCTCTTCTTACCCTTGCCCTTGTTACGGGACTTAACCTGAGTAAAGCCCTCGTTATCTGTAGGTTCATTAGGTACAGGATCCTTCCCCTTGTCCCCCCTAGAGGGTCCAGAGGCAGCCAAGGGTGAGGGTTTAAATTTGGGAAATTTGCGGTGTAAGTGACCATATTCATGACAAATTCGGCATCTAAAGGGGAGGGTCTCATAATCTAGCTGTTGGATCCAAGAAGAAGATCCCATGCGGATTTCCATAGAGTCTGGTAGCGGATTATTTAAATCAACTTCTACACAAATACGAGCAAAAGAGATTACCTTACGATCCTGAGTTTGTGAAGCCGATCCCACAGGTTTTCCAAGAAGCATTGAAATTGAATGAAGGATATCTTCCCTCCAAAATTCCAAAGGAAGTCTCGGTAAACGAACCCACACAGGTACCCGCAAGGGGATCTCTTCAGCAGAGTTGAAACCCATGTGCCAAGGCTTGATGAAAAGCCCCAACTGGTTAAAGAAATAAGGGCCTCCTTCAAAAGCCCTATTCCTATCCGACATGCAAGAGAAGATGACCAGAAAATAGCTATTAGCTGCCAAAATAATCTCCATATCACCTTCAGGATTCCAAACCCGACGAGCCCAGGAGTACAACACCGGTAGAGAGAGACGAAGGCCCAAAAATTTACAAATAAGGGCATGATTACCCCAATACTCAACATCTTCTGAAACTTGCTCAGGTTGAATAACCAAAACAGGTCGATCCTCAGATCTTTCCAAGCATCCGTTTACTTTTTTAATTCGAAACATCCCTTTTGCGGAAGAGACCCCATCTCTATATAAGGGTTTACCCATCTGATCTTCACCATTGGCATGCAACGAAGCAGACGGCTCACCCATCTCCAAATCCCCAGAGGAAATCTGAGACAAAACACAGCCCTGATTCTCCATGGAAAAGGTAACACACCCACACCACCAAAGAGAGGCGCAGTAAGAGACCCCCAGTCTCAGATCTCAAGACACCACCCGCCAAACAAAGATAGGCGCAGCAACACACAGAAGATAACCCGCCCTCCCACAACCAGTCAAGGGTTCGGCCCCCAAGCCAATCCACACCCCCCTGAGCATAGGAAAACACCCCCAAGAATGCAGCAAAGACGCAGTACACAGCCGCAGGTAGCAAGAAGCACGGAAGAGCTAGGGCACGCGGGCCCTAGCTCGCACCCAGACTACGCACAGCGCCATCTCCACAGCCTATCTAGAAATTCCTTTAACATTATTTTAATATCTAATTCCTCACATCTTATAGAATTAAACCAGGGACAATGATCAATATCTATTGGAAGCTTATTTATATTGATGAAATGGGTATATTGTATAGTTTTATTCTTAATTTTATAATCAATAATTTTGATGATTGATTTGATTTGGAATTTAAGGTTGATACAGATTATTGCGATTGATTTGTATGGAATTGTTTATAATAGCATTGATTTAGTTGAAGGTCTCATTATGATATTGCCTCTTTTATTCCTCTCTTGTCATTTTGTGATTGTGGAAGTTATATAGTCATTTTGTGGGTTCCTTGAAGTAAGTCTTCCTTTTGTGTTAATTCTGATTGAGGAGACTTTGTTGCATTGCCTTTCTTGTGGTCATATTTTGAGATGGGTGGAAGCCTGATATATTTGAATTACCTTCAATAGAAGATTGTAGAAGATTGTGGATTTACGGTGTTTTTGGCTACTAGAGGCAATGGAGAAACTTGATTTATGTTGATTTTTCCACTGTTGTTCTGTTGTGATTTATTGATCTTATTTCAGATTTTGAACTTGTGGGTATTACTTTGTACTATGGGGTTGACTTTTGATGTAGTGGGTGGTACCTCTTTTTTTCATGTTTTAGTAATATGGAATGGGTTTGTGAGATGGTTCTTGCCTTGCATATATTGTGATATGCAATCCTTGTTTTTTGATGTGAGATGAGGTACACCCCTTGCTTGTTTTGGTTTGGTACCATAGGGAGTGGCTCTTCATGGGCGTCTAGTGCACAAAGGGGTTGTTAGGGTAACCCATCAAAGAGTTTCTTAAACAAGTGATAATGTAATTAATGAACTAGTGTGTGGGTAGTTAAACACTAAACAAGATTAATTATGAGCCTCAACCATACCGTTAGTGCTTTCATAGGCTAAGGATGGAATGAGAAGACCTGGTTGGTAAGATCATTGTCTTGTCCTCACAAAAGGTAAGTAGTCCCACATGAGTCACCCTATGGAGTGGTCGCCTTGAGATAGATAACCTAGATAACCATAGATGGAGGCGGTACCTTGTGATAGGTTGCCTAGCTAATCCATGTAAGGCCATGCGATGACACTCTCCTACAGTACCCATTTATCTCCCTTTGTTTGGTTTCCTTTGGGAGTGTTGTTTGAATTTTTTATGTTGTTGAGGCAATTGGTTCTTGGTGATTGTTGTTGAAGCCTCCAAGTTCTATCTTTAGTGTTGCATACATTCCTCATGGCAACTTGATTGATGTTAATGAAAGGTTCCCTTGATATTTATTGTTGGTTGACGTTGCAATTTTATTTGAAGGCTTTAGACCTTATTGTTGTTGGCACCTCTTATGGTTATTTAGTGTTGATCTATAATATTGGCTATTGGTTTTTTTAGACTTTTCATTATTTTGTTGTGGCTATGTGATGGCAATGCTATGGGTTATCTTGTATCATGGTTATCCTTCTTGTGGAGTCTAGCTTTCTATTAGTTCATTTGACTATTTTGGTTGAGGAATGGAGATCTTTCTTGTCAACTCCTAACACAGGGGTGGTCCTTTAGGTCCACGCAGTTGAGTGGAACGTGCTATGCACCCCATTGGGTCCCCAGTCTGAGTTTGTGTTGATGTTGTTGATCCAAGACTCAACCTCAGTTATATTGTACTATGTTTAATTATGTATCATTTTTATATTTGATGTATCTTTCCTCTGCATGACAGGATGAATATGTACTCCCGAAGTAATGTAATGCACTCCTGAAGTAATGTAATGTACTCTTGAAGTGATGTAATGTACTCTTGAAATGACTATAATGTATTATTTTACTTTTGTAAACCTTATGTGGTAGTCATTATCTGATGGGTTGTATCTGTGGAAATATACTCCACAATCATCATGTTGAGCTTAATAAAATTTTATATCTTTTTCATCTCTTTTGATCATGGATGGGGGTATGTTATCTTTATGTAATCTTGATTCGTTCATCATCATTATGGTTTTATTTTTGGATTTTGTGATTCCTTCTCGTGTACCCCAGAGGACATAATGGTCTTTGTAATTGTATGATTTCCTTATATGTAATCTATGCTCATGTTAATCTTATGTATTGTTCTTCTTTCAAAAAAAAAATTGTGCAGTAATTTGTTGTTTTTTGTTGTCCTTTGGGGTACACACAATGGGGCGTTACACTCAACATTAGTTTTAGGGTTTTGAATTTTCATTTCCAACATAATAAGGCTAATTAGAATCTTTTATTCAACATCTATCCCAAAAAATTGGCATAAACCAAAGTAAGTTCTTTTAAAATACACCTAGAAATCATTAACAAAAAATGGCCTGACATAAGAGGAGGAGATAGCTATTCTTCTATTGTTTTCCCCGCTCTTCATATGCATGGGAACTTCATCATTGGACTATAATTTTTTCTCAAACTATTATACTCTTCTTCACTCCTTTGAAGTTCTACTTTGGTAAGGGCCTATTTGCTTAGGTTGAAGGACTACACAATGATAGTTTTGGTAAGTCTTACTATTGGTGAACCATCTGCCATTCTTACTAGAGGAGATAGCTATTCTTCTATTGTTTTCCCCACTCTTCACATGCATGGGAACTTCATCATTGGACTATAAGTTTTTCTCAAACTATTATACTCTTCTTCACTCCTTTGAAGTTCTACTTTGGTAAGGGCCTATTTGTTTAGGTTGAAGCACTCCACAATGACAATTTTGGTAAGACTCTTACTACTAGTCAACCATCTGCCATTCTTACTATCTTGGTAGCTAGGTGGTAGTTTTGTGCCAATAATCTAATGAATTTGACATCTATGAAAACATTGGGGACAATAAATTTGGCCAAGTCTAGATTCTAAGGGTTTGATATTGGAATCTTATAATCCATTTTCTCATAGAAGTACCAAAACAAATCCCACCCTAAAACAAGAATGACTGCATCCCAACACCCCTGAGCTATGTCCCTAAAGACCTTCCTAAATCCTTTATCCATTGACTCAGGTAGAATATCTAGTATAGAATGTTGCAGAGACCTCTTCTGATGTTCTTCCTTCTTAATTTTACTTTTTCTAGGTGGCATGATTGAAAATTTTCTACTCCGACTTAAATTCTTTACACTTTCAAACTATAAATTTTCAACTCAATGGTTGTAGAATACACTTACAAAGTGACACAATAGTTGTAGAGCCTTCCTCTTATGAACTCGATAGCTCTTGGAATGATGACAATTCACTGCAAATGATTACTAAAAATGAGCACTGAGTTCTAAGTTTATCAGCCTCTAGGTTTAGTCATTTCAACATTTATGTTAGCCTCATATAAAATATTTCATAATCATCTTATATTTCCATTTTGAATATCCACCATTGATCTTATAGAATTGAATGGTTTGTTATAGTGGTTATAATTACTACCATAATCAATATAAATACCCTCACCAACTTGTACTATAATATTGTCATTAGTCCTTTTGATCCATGCGATATGGCTGTTATATTATATGCTTGTTATAACCACCCTACTATACTATTGGCTTTATGCATAACATTTTTACTTTTATCGTACTGTCATGAATTAGTTAATATTTCACCACCATACTACATATCATATATATGACTAAGGCTCTTTCATTGTGAGAGAGTGGGGAGCTTGCCACTACACCTCAAGCTCTTTTTAAGTCCTAGATATCCCACTGTGAGACTGCGGTTTAAAATAATTCTTCATCACCATACCACATAACCTTCTCAAGACATAATTTTGGGATGGAAGACTAAGTTATTTGATACTACCATACTGCATACATCCTCATGCTTTATATGTTTCTTGTTCTGAGGTATCATTTTAAGTGATATGGTACCGCTATACCACACATTTTCTTTAGTGTTGATATCTATTAATTGTGGTGGAACAAGTTAACTTCTAGTGGTTATAGTTCTAATTATGCCACAATACTGTAGGGCTTACCTTGAGTTTTTATTATTCACCATAGGTATGTAGTGCAAGTTACTTCTTATTTCCATGCCACATTCCTCTTGGATGAATTCCATGAAATGACGGTGCCTAAGTGTATCCTACATTTTATCCTACCAGTGAAATTCTTGGTAACTAATTGATTATTCCTATGGTATAGTATTAAATGGAATTTGTATATACTTAGCATCTAAAATATTGTGGTTTAAGCATATATCCAGTGTATTTCTTCAAATCATATAAGAATTTTCAGTGTTAGTCAAACCAAAAAATTTATTCACAAGGTGAGTATGTTTGTGGATTTTGGAGTTTTGCAAGGATAATTCTTCACATACTAGATTTATAAAGTTTGTTAGGGTGGTGTGGTCATGCAAAATTTGGAGGTTCTAACACCATTTTAACATGGAAAGAAGATAGATGAATAAGATGAATGGATTAACCATTAATTTGGTGATTGATTCAAGAGTCCAACAAGTCTATAAGTGTTCAAGACTTTATTAGATATGGTGATGAGATTGATGATTTTCTTGTTTTAGGGATTAGGATACTTCATCATTTAATTCATTATTTTAGATATAACACATAGACACGATGTATCATGGTATTGATAAATCAGATGGCACTGTATCTAGTGGGATGGACTTTGACTTTGCAAACAAATAGGATAATATTTGGGCTTATATCTCAATCACATTATTATAAAGTTAACTTAGGGACCTATAGCTTAGCTCTTTGATTTCCACAATGTCAATTTTTTGTGGGAAATATTTTCCCTTGTCATATGCATTTTAATTTTAACTTAATCAAGGAATTTTGATGTGCTAATAAAGCAATCTCATTAATCAAAGATTAACTCAATTTAACACACCACACATTGGGCTTATTTTCAAAACATCTAGACTTCCAAAGCAACAAAATGAAAGCAAGGAATTGTATTTCCAAACATTGTATCAAAGTTGTACCATCCAAACATTGAGTTCTTAGGTTTATCACTCTGAGGGTAAAGCATGTTTCTTACTACCTTGATCTTGTAAACAAAGTCCCTCTTAAAACATTACGATCAATCATCCCATCCATATCAAAATATTTAACATCTCACCTCAAAAAAAACTTTGAAACTTTGTACACATCAACATTCTAGACTTAGGTTATCATCCATCAAATCCCCTAGCTTAGCTATGTGTGTGTAAATTAATCCTTTTCCATAAATTTAGTTAAGTTATCCATTGTCCTTTTGAACAATTCTATCATAAAGGTCACAAGTCTACCTTTAGATTCACAAGTTCATTGGGATCTTTATCCAAAACATAAATCATCAAACCTTTAGTTAAAATTTTTGTACAAAGTTTACAGGTTCATCATCCATATCACTCACCCCTTTCATCATCCATTTACATCATTGGTCCAAAACACCTTAGAGGATCCCTTTTATTAAAATTTGAATCAAATAGAGAGTTTGAACAATATAAATCCCAACACACCTCTCCCATAGTTGATCCACAATTTATGGTAACAACAATATCAAAAAACAAGAAAAACATGGAACAAAACCAAAATACATCTACCACAAGTGATCCCAACCAACAAGAGTTTGATCCTAAGAGCCACTCAACCCCATCACAACAACCACCACAAAATCCACTAGACATGGGGTATGAAGTAGAATATGTCATGAAAAACCCACTTGATCTCACTAAAGAGAAACTCCTTGAAGCACAACAAGATCCTCAAACACACCATATCATCAACACTTTGATTAAGAAGAACCCTACACAATGTATGCTATCTTTAGCAAACCAAGGGGCTAAAATCCCTTCAACATTCAATTTGAACACAATTAGGGAACACCCCTTAGGAAATGTGGCTTCAATTCCTAAAGCTTCCATCACACAACCCTTAGTACATGGCTTGACTCAATATATAATTCAACCAACTTCATCACTTGTACCAAGCCAACCATTGACTACTAGTCTTGCAAGTCAACTAGGAACCAACCTTGGTCTCACTCCCAAAAACATAAATTGGACACCAACATTTAGTACCCAACCATATTCTTCCACCACCATTCTTGAATGCCCTCTACATCCACATGTACCACTTGCATTCCATAGCACAACAATGGCCTCAATTTTTCATGCACAACCATATTCTTCCACCACTACAAGTACCCAAAGTGTGTCTAACATTACACAAAGTGATGTGAAAAAAGTACCTCAAGTGGAACAACAAGGGCAAGTGAACACCATCATCCAAGGTCAACCCTTAACACAACAAGCTACATCTTCATCCAACCACCCAATTGATGCATAAAATCAATTGGTTCCACATGCCACTCAAACCAACCCACAAAACACATCAAACCCATTTGTCATGAATTCCATCAATCAAGGAAACCCATTGGTCACAAATATCATCAACCAAGGTAATACCTTGGCCCCAAATCAAACACAACAAGGGAAACCTTAAGATCAAAACAATCAAGGGAACCCTTCCAATTAGTTAATCCAAAGCCAAAGCATACCATTAATATCACAACACCAAGTGGCACCATCTCAACCTTTTGTCCCACAAGTAATGAAAAATCAAATGAGACCCTGAACCTACATTCCTCCATCCCAATCTCAAATTTAATAAGGAATGATAGCGTAGAACAACCCTCAAAATATCATCACACAACAACCACCCCACAATCAAATCATCCCACAAATCACTCACACTATGGTCCCTCAAAATACACCACACATTCAACAGAATAAAAAATAATTGACTCAATATAGTATAGTTTTGCAAGCACAACACACCTATCAACAATTATTGCAATAACAAGCGTGAGCTCAATCTTTGCAACAGCAAGCATTGCAAGGAAAATATGCCTATCAACAAGCATTGCAATAGCAACAAGCTCAAGCTCAAGCCTTACAACAAGTTCAACAATAGGAATTGATTGTGCAACAACAACAAAAATAAGCACAAAAACAAACATTGCTCACACACAAACAACAAGCAGCGCAACAACAAGTGTTTCAAGCACAACAATACATTGAACAACAACAAATTCTTGTGCAACAAAAACAGCAAGGCTTGTACTACAACTCCCAACAAATATGTACATAAACACGTAAAAAACATCTTGAACCCAATTGTACAAGGAGCATACACACCTCCCCCACTATCACCATCACATACACAATATCAAAATCTACCCTACACACCATATAACACCCGCCCATATCAAAATCACACCTACAATTCATCTACCATCCCACAATATAACATGTATACACCTCCACCAAATACTCAAGATGATTTGTCTTTGCAAATTAAGAAACTCACATAGAAATTCCAAGACATCCAAATGGGAAAATAAAGAAATTACATGCACAATGGGACTTATTTCCATACCCCTTTGATAGAACCATCACGATGATACCTTTCCCACCTGGTTTTGAAGTCCCAAAATTTGAAAAATATAGAGGGTGGGAAAATCCGGTGGATCATATCAAATAATTTCACATAAAATGTATGGAAGTTGCTTATAATGATTCCTATTTAATGTACCTTTTCTGGCACTTAGTTTGGTAGGCCCAACAATTTGTTGGTTCTCACATTTACCTCAAGGAATTCAAACCTTCCAAGAAGTAATAAATTGGTTCATAAATCATTTCTCCTACAACCTCGACATGTACGTAAGCTAATTGGAAGAGTTGTACACCCTAAAACAAAACAAGGGTGGATCCTTCACAAATTTCCTCCAACGGTGGAGATAGAGATCTAGTAAGATCAAATGGCCTATTCTTGAAGAGCTACCTTTCACATTATTCCACCCCATTGTATTGTTTGATGTGTAAAATAATTTAATAGTGATGGTTTGATATTTTCCTATAGGTGTAGACACTTAAAATTGTCTTGACTGATATTGCACATCTGAATCTAATTACTAACACCATTTCATCCTAAATTCACCTCTTTTTTGACTATCTAATTGAATAATCCTAGTTATTTAATTAAATACATTAGTTTCTCCTATTAATCAAATGATCAATATTATTTAGCTAATTCATCCCTTTCACACTAATTTTCATCTTATTTAATTAGGTAATGTGAATTTTTTAATTAAATTGTTTATATGTCCTCCCATTTAATCAAATAATATTAATTATTCAATTAAATATCATTTAACCCCTTTTTCATTAAATAAATTAATTATTTAATGAGCATCCTAATTTCACTCATCTTGCACAATTAAAACATTAATTTAATTGTCTAAACTGCTATTTTCTCACTCTCCCACTTGCAAGGGAATATTCCCCCAAAATATTTTTCCATTTGAACTCCAAAATGGAATATTCTTTGTTAAAAACTTCCTAACAACTTCCTAATTTTTAGGAAGTGTGCTTTGAATCAATGAGAGTCATTGATTAACTCCTTGGTCCATGTCAACTTGCGTTCTCATCCATTGACGAGAATTTGTGATCCATGCCTTCACCTTTCATTGCTTCTCATCCATTGATTGATCAAATCAATCCTAGCCATTGATTCACCATTTTCTCCTATAAATACTCCTCATTGTGGAGAGAAAAGGATGTACTTACATTTTAGAAAAGTTATGCTACACATTTGAATACTCACTTTCATCCATCTTTCATCCATTTTAGATTTTCATCCACTTTTAGCTTATTTTTCATCAATATTAGCTTATTTTCATCAATGAAATTTGTTTAGATGATTCTTTCAATATAGGGATTGGGAAATGGTTGATATTCCACATCAATGCAACACCAATCCCCCAATGGGATGAGGTTTGAGGCATTTAACTAGGTTGAACCTTTATGTATTTCTTAATATTTTATGTTTAAATGGCTTCTTCATTCTATGTTTTCAAGTATTTCATTGGGAGTACAGCTTAACTAGTTATATATTTCTTAGAATCTATTGGATCTAGTGTGTTTAGCTTGTGTTATGATTATACTTACTTATTGGACCTGGTGTGCTTTTTCCTAGTTAGGTATAGTGTCACTTTTAAAAAGATGGAACACTTTAGTAAATGGCAGTGTAGTAGCTTTTAGGGTTCAACAGTGTTATTGAAATAGCACCACGATTTGATTTTGCAAGGAACATCAATTTTGATATTTTGGTTTAGTGATGCTATTGAAATACTGACATGATTTTGCAAGGAGCGTCACTATTGAATTTTTGGTATAATATTACTCACACAATTTCACCATGCTTTTGCAAATAGAGGCACTTTTGCAAATTATTGTTAGAAACTTGAAATTTAATAATTTTTTGGAAATTTTGACATGGCATGCTTCATTTGTGTAGGAGATTATTCATCTAATCTAGTTGAGGGAATAGAGACCAGGCATTTTGTCTCATGTTTTCCATTTGATTGACTAGGTGAGGATGTTTCTCGAAGCAATCAAGCTAGGATTTATTTCACATATGCTTGAGATCAACACACATTTGGCTATGATTTCAACACTGATTAAGTGGTGGCCCAGTGAGACTTTGTCCTTTGATCTACCTATTGGAGAAGCTACAATCACTTTTTAGAATGTTTGGTGCATCTTGTGAGTGTCGATCCACAATAAATGGGTTATTTATCATTTAGATGTTGGGATGATGGCCCGATACAATGTGCTTTGTGTGGATACCCTCTAGGTAGAGAGTGTTTAGGTCAACTTGTAGGATTACTAAGGGAAAGCACCTATGTTCACTTTGATTATCAGAGATTTTATTTCTAGAGTGCTTATGCTAGATAGGCGGGTTTGAGGCTTCAACATTGGTTGGGGGCTTTCTTAGTCATGGATGACATTTGATATGACTTGCTTTACTTGGGGCCCCATGATACTTGCATATTTATATCATGGTATGTATCAGGTTGTATATATGCGAGGGTAGAGTATAGGAGTTGGGGTCTCACTTCTACATATCTAGGCTTGGGAGCTTATTGTCATGCTCAAAATGATTATCACTTTAGCAGATATTGACATGGATGATCCTGCAGTATACTATTATGGATCCATGATGATGCTCTACCATACAATTCCAACAGGTATCCCATACTAGAGACAAGTTATCGATGACATGAAAGTATTTCATTGGAGACCATGGATGCAGGAACCCCCATGGTATGATGATCATGAGAACCTATTTTATTCTAGATAGAACAAATACATGTAGGGTCAAGAGCATTCAATGATAGAGAGGTACCTTTCGGAATGGGTTTCCTGATAGTTTGGGGAGGTAGAGGATGTTGGACCTGAAGAGTATAGAGCTATATTTTCATAAATGACTAGAGAGACTGACTAGGGTTCATAGATTCCACCTTAGGTGGTGATAGATGATTTTTGATAGCTCATCCTATAGCCATGGGTGTACACTAGTGGGCCGTATGTTATGGGAAATATAGTAGCTTATGATGCCTAGTTAATGCAACACACCCCTATGAGACTAACATATCCAACTGGTGGATAGGTGCCAAGTAGGGGTAGGAGACAGGGATCAGGTAGAGGACAAGGTAGAGGGAACTAGTAGCCTCTCCATAATGGGAAATAGATAGGGCATGATAGACATTAGTTAGGGCACAATGGACAAGTGCCAGGTCATGACAAACAACATCTGAGGCACGATGGATAAGTGTCAGTTAATGTTCCATTAATACATCCACTGAGACCACCATCCCCACCATGCTAGTAGCAATAGTAGGATCAGGGTATCGAGCCATGGGATGCCCAGATTTTGGCACTCAATGTAAAGAGGGACTAGTTGTGGTAGCAGGTTCATCAGTTAATAGGGGAGTAGGATGTAGTGCGCACAAAGATTTAGAGGGTAACGAGAGAGTGTGACCAAGAGTGGAAGTAGAGGAAGCAGGTGGATATGCAATTGGCTCAAGAGACGTGGCACCAAATTCAGTTGGAGGCTAGTGAACAGTTCTAGGCATAAGCCAGATAGGGTAGTGTACCCACACTTTTATACAAAGATCATCAATGAAAAAAACATGCCCTTAAAAGGTGAAAAATTCAGAAAAATCAGAGTTAGGCAACTTGACGTAAAAATTTGAATAAGTTATCTATATTATTTCAAAAATATGTAAGAATAGAATATGTAGCAAATTAAATCTAGTTTCTAAACTACTAGGTTTTTTTTTTTTTTAAATCTATTTGGTGAAAATTTGAAATTTCAATGCAGAGTACTTAAATTCAGGGAAAAATAAGTAGGTGTCTGTCTAACCACCATAACCACAATAAAATGATAATATTCTTTTTAATATTTTAGATATAAGTAGAGGACTCATGTCCCAATGTGATGTGCATAATTTTGTAATTTTTTCTAGGTAAATAATTTTAATTATGAATTTTATTACAACTTTTAAAAATTATAAAACTCGTATGTCTGACCACCTTAACTTGGTCAAAACTTCATGAAATTCAATTTTTTTAATCTTATAGTATGTGAAGCATAGAATGTGACACATGTTTTGGATTCAAAAAATGTGATACCGTTTGAAAGCTATAGATGTTTTTCAATCAGCCTATCAATCAAGACTTTAGTCATAATTCAAATAGAAAATGAATAATAATTATTTACTAAATTCAAAGTAAAGCATAATTTATATTGGTGGAAAGCTAAGAATCTCCTTTAAAAACCCTTTTCATTTCATCAATTTTGGCTAACAAAAGAGTTGTCAGCCGCATACCTTACACATACCCATCATGTCACCATTTTTTCGCCCATCATGATCCTACACATACCCAACCAAGGCCTCATATTATAGGAAACTATACCATCAGGATATCCCCTGAGAGTGGAGACAACTAGACTATTCTAAGAGGAGAAAATTTGCATAGAGACAACTATGACAGTCATTTTTTTATGAGATATATATATGAGATGGCCTGATTCGATTATTTGATGTGATGTTCCATTTATTGTATGGATGTGATGTTCCATTTATTGTATGCTTTATGTTAATGTATGGATACACGTGATATGGATGGATGCAAATTTTTATGTTATGGATATGTTTCTTTATTTATGCATATGGTATGATGTGATGTATGAATTTATTGTGATTCCATGAGATATGCAATGTTATGGATGTAATGTGGTGGATGTTCCATGCTATATTTTAGTATCTTTTGTATACAACATGCTATGAGATGGATGAATTTCCTTTTGTGTATTTTCTATGTGATGATGTCATGCTTATGATATGTTGATTGTTGATGGTGTTTTTAGCACTTCAACAACATAGACAAAGTACAAGTACTCTATCTCTCTTGAAAGTTAATTTTCTAAGAAGACTTCTGAAAACAACCTTAAGGTCTCTAATGTCAAGTCTTGAAAATGCACAAACAACTAAGTGATAATGTGAAATGTTGGTAATCACAAGGGGCATTGATGGTAAACAAAGTTGAAACTCGTAGGCCAACAATAAGGGTTTTGTAAGATCTAAATATTTATATCAACCCTAACAACATTTTTTTTAGATTTGTGATCTAAAAATAATACTTTAATAAAATATAGCAATTCTAATGATGCATTTCTCCTAATCTAATAGTAATCTCAAAGAATTATCAAAAGGAAAGGGTTTAGAGATATTTCTAAATCTAAAACCTAAGTATAGTCATGAGAACAATGCAGTATTCAAGGTGGACCAATATTCAATAACCAATTTCTGCTTAACCAAGATGAAACCTATAGTATAAAAAAACCAGCACAATCTCTAATGGTATGTAAGATTTTTTAATTGTTAAGCATTCAAACATACACCCAAAATGGCATAAAATGTATAAACACCCATAATTGAACTATAGCAATAAGATTAGGCCTAGGCTAACTATGCACAATAACTTACAATCAACAAGCCACCAATAGTATGGATTGAAGATTTCTTAAACACCTCTAATACTTAATCATCAACATGAAAGAATTGGACTAAATCTCAAAACTAATCAACTAAACTAGATTTGAAACATAGTAACCATGCACATAGATGAAGTAACACATAAAATATCACCAAGCCAATTTATTCTCATATATTAACTTCACCAAAATTTGCAACAATTCTAGAATCATTTTTTCAAATGAGGAGAGACATCATATTTATAGAGTTTTACATCACATAAGTCAGCTAAAATAAAATCAATTTAGGGCACCCATGTAGGTTGGCCTTATACATTTTAATTCCAATTACATTTAAACAAAGTATTTAAAGTTTCCCTCAAGTGATACATCAATATTAAATAAATGGGTTGGCACTATTCTCTAGGTAGACATCTTGTTTCTCCAGCTAGTTGATGTAGTATGCACAAAACTTGAGGTAGATGTCTTAGTCATCCTCTTTTCCCATTTGTTGCTTTTTGGAAAACTTTTGAAACTTATGCAATACTTTATTAAGGTTGGCATGAATGGGAGTTGGAAAAAACTTTAAGCTCAAAGAAATTGATTCTAATTTGTTTTCATATTTTTTCAATTATTCCAATCAATCTATGATTCCTGATATTTGTGCAAAAAAGTGATATACATAGTTGCATCCTCCAAAATGTTTTATGTAATATCTCCATCTTTAAATTGAGAATACACTTTCTTCAACCATTGCTTTAACTAGTCAACATTTAGGTGTTCTTTATAGAGTTTTCTTCTAGTCATAATCTCTAAGAACAATATACAACTACCAAAAATATCATTTAAATCATTTTTCATCTTTGGGGTATGTCTGAGTCCTTTATCCATGATCTCTTTCTTGAATTTAAAATCCTCAATCCACTCCTTAAGCTTATCTATATCTTCAGCAGAAGTAATATCTTCTTTAATCAATACCTCTTTGGGAATTTCTATTATCTTTGCTAGCCTAGTCATGGATTTTCCATCAATTACTTTACATTTTGCTACAAGTGTTTGTACAATACCCTAGAAAGAAAGAGTCTTCTCGTGTAATTGTAGGATCTCCTCAATCAAAACAATGCCTTTATGGATAACTCTAGCTATCCATTGTTGAGTCACTTGCACAAATATTTTCATCTCTTCCAATTCATTTATGGAATCCTTGGAAAATATACTAGACTAAGTGGATACACCTTCCTGGGTTTGGGTTTACGAAGGCTTCAAATGATGTTGGATTTACTTTTGTGATTCCTCAACCTGCTTTTGTAACCTCTCCTTTTCCTGGACCTCTTTGTCTAATCTCCTCAGGATAACATCTGCAGATCCTTTGAAATATTTTGTCTCATGTTTCTTAGTAGATGACCCTAAGTTGATTGTTTTCATAGTATAATATGTAGGAGTAGCCTATTCTTTACTTTTCTCAGTTATAGGGGTAGCAATATGTAATACTATATTATTAGACTTATCTCTTGTAATTTTGGAAATTACTTTAGCCATATTTTTCTCCTTGGTCTTTCCTACGCTTATCAAAAAACTATCCCAATCTGGAATTGCTTCTTCAACCACCACAGGCTTAAACCTTAGGCTCTCGTTCAACTAGTCTGGAGCAGTTGATTCTTCTACATTTGTATCAAATTGAGGACTATTTTTTCCTTGAAGGTCTTCTAACTTATTCATTTCAACATTCTTTGATTGTTTCTCCTCCTTATTTACATCTTATTTATCTTATTCTTATGCTTCCCCCTTTCTTGGTATTTTTTTATGTCTCAAAAGTGCAATTTTTTAAACCATAAGAGGGTGCCAATATCTTAATACACCTTTGGCCCACGAACGAGGTAAACAAGGCTGATTACCCCTTACTCTTTAGGCTCTGTTAGACCTAGGTGGGTATAAATAAACAATAAGGCAGATTTAAGGTTGGATGTGGTTCCTAGATTGAGAAATCTACTCAAGATCATCAGAGAATGACAAATTAGATGCATTACTAGCACAGTGATTTGTTCCACAACTTGATATATCATCTTGGTTATCTGGAAATGCCTCTTCCTTTTCATAGAATAGATTTCAATAGGCATGAAATTCATGTTCTGAAACACTTTGAAAAAAAATTATTTGATATTCTTCTGCTATTTGATCATACAATGGGTTTGAAAATTTTTGAAAGCTATTTTCAGGTGCACAAACTTCTTCTTCATCAACTGTATCATCATAGTACTCGTCTATCAATGAAATTTCTATTTTTTCACTTCCATGGGGACTTGCTTCTTCTTTTACATCTTCCCCTACTTCTTCCTTTGAATCTTCATAAGATTTGTAAGCATCCCTTTGCTATAAATTAAAATCCATAGGCTTGTCATCAAAATTTGGATTTTCAATTGATTCTTCATAGCATGCATTGTTCTCATAGTCATAATCTGATATGCAAGAGATATTTTCTACATCTTCGTCCTCATTATGTAGGCCATCGTAGAAATTATTTTCACTTGCATACCCATGCTCTATGAAATGATCACAAGCATTGCCTTCTTCATTGTTGTAGGATACACTATCTCCTTTTGTTTCAGTTTCCAATTCATTATTGTCAATGCCTACATGGTTGCACCTCCATATCATTTGAATCATGACTGATATATTCCTCTGGAAATATGTTTCTAGTAATATCTTTAATGTTGCAATCATCTTCCAAAGTGGAAAATTGGTCCTCAACAATTTCATCTTCATTAAAATCATTCTTTGTGTTGTTAGATTTGACATTGCTAGCATGCTAATGCCTAATTATCCATAACCATAGATGTACAATAGTAGCTAGCTTCAATGACTCAGGCCAATTAATTGAATTAGGGTCATATATTCTCATGAATTGTTCAACAAACATGGGTTCATTAGGCTAAAGATCAACATGTATCTTCCAATAGATACTAGATAGTTTGTCAAACAGGGAACGTGCAAATTCTCCTTGAGAAATACCAAAAAATGTCTCTAAAAGATCTTGACTTCCTTCTTGAATATGTAAATACTCATCATCTTTGTCCTCATATTGGCTCAAGAATATTCTTTTGAGATCTTCCCATGAAGATATACTTTGCAAGGGCAAGCTTATAAACCATTCTCTTGCATCATCCCTCAAAGATCTTGAAAAACATTTCAAAATGACACCTTCTAGATAAATTTGGAAGTCCAAAATGAAATCCCAAAAATTTTGTACATGCTTACAAGCTAATTCACCCCATTCTCCATAAAATTTAGGGATATGCTTTAGTAGTTTTGTAAGTTCATAGGGATAAGGATTTGGGTAGCCTTGGATATTATTCAAGTTAAATGGTTTATCAATGGCTAAGACAAAATTTGGAGGGTGATATGGGTTTTGGTATATCACTAATCTTTGTTCAAGAGATAGAGGATAAGCATTCATTTGGTTTGATGACTGTGGTGCATAAATGTCCTATTGTGAATGATGTGCATTGTCTCTATTACCAAAATTCTCAATTGTACCATAATGTGTATGGGGAAAAGAATAATTCATATACATACTTTAGCTTGTGACTTCTATTTCTGATTGAAAATGTTGAAATTTGAAGATGGATGTGTATTCTTCATCAAGTTTTTACCAGAGTTGCCACCTACTTTTCCAAAAGTAGGAAAATGAAATGGATTTTGAAATTGTTCTTGATTTACCCCAGTGGAATCTCCTTATTCAAGACTATGGAAGTAATTACCCAAATTTGAAAATTTTTCTTGAAAATCAATTTCCAAATTTTATTGACTCTTTAAATGGATAGGTTGGAACCAATTTTTTTGAAATTTTCCCTATTAGAGTCGCCAATCTGTTAGGTCTCAATAGTGTAGTTTTTTAAACCATAAGAGGGTGTCAATCTCTTAATAAACCTTTGGCCCAAAAATGAGGTAAAAAATGTTGATTACCTCCTACTCTTTAGGCTTTGCCAGACCTAGGTGGTATACCTAAACAATAAGGAAGATTTAAGGTTGGATGTGGTTCCTAGATTGAGAAATATACTCACTATGGCACATGAGGTTGGAGTATATGCAGAGCTTTGATGATTAGTTCCTATTGAAAGTAGTTGAAAATTCAAGATTGTGAGTTGTATTTTGTATCTAGTATCCTAAGTATGACTAGTACCTACTCCTATTGGGTGAATGGAGTGGAAGAGTGAATGGTGATTTATAGAATGGATGCATATTTGTATGATAAGTAATCCTATTGTTTAACTTAACTTGAATTACTGGGCCCTTGGTATGTCTGCACCTTGTCCAAATGTGGGAGATAGTTTATTACAATGTTCTTTAACAATCCTAGTGATATCCTCTCAAGTTACTGTGGAAGCATGAAAGGAATTTTAATTCTTGAGTTAATGGAAACCAATCAAAACAAATTATTTTTAAAAGGATTTTAACCCTGGGTAGAGACCAATTAAAGTAAATTATTAGAAAGGAGTTTAATTCACATCAACTTAGAAACCAATCAAATTTTTCACGTAACAACAACAAATGTGTTCTAATAAATCTTGCAGACTTAAATAACTTGAACATATCACTTTGGAGATAATAAAGTAATAGATAAGCATGAAAATTTGACACAGTAATTGAACACTAAAAATGGATTATGAATTAGAAGTAGTATGCTCCATTATATTTCTTCAAATAATAAACATTTGTAACAAAAGTCTTTTAATGTATGAAATATGAGTGTGGATGGATGCAAGTGGAATGGTGGTGATGATGGTCTTCTAACCTACTACCTAATCTAATGCTAATAATCCATTGATGACATGGTTTCATCTTATATATACATTACATTTTTAGGGTTGTGACCCTTCATTTGTTCTGGTGCAGCCTTCTATTTAATTAATTGTCTTCAGAAAATTAAAATACTTTAATCTTTATTGTCTTTGTTTCCCATGAAATTATAATCCTTCTTTTGTTGGAAACTATATCTCCACCCAATCAGCAAAAATGCTTTTCGAGTAAAATGATTATCCATTTTGTAACCCCATGGTGAAAAATATCTCACTTGCATTTCTCCTTGTGGATAAAGATAATTTCCCACTTTTCAACTTTATTCTCTTTTAACTTCTTTAGTGAAAATTATTTCACCCTCTAGGAAAACATTTATAGTTGCACTTTACACCATTTATCTCTTAACCATTTGAATCAATCTTCATTTAACACTTTTACCCCACAGGCATATAATATTTACCATAATCTTTAGGGGAAAATAAAGCTTAAAGTGCTCACCATATGTTTACGCAAGTGAGCCTTCCTTCACCATTTACCATGGATCAAAGGAATTTATCAATATCGAAGAGACATTGAATGATCTTCAGCCAATATCAATGCCCCTCATCGATGTTTCATAATGGTGTGCCTTTCTTGTTTCAAGATGTCAAAGAGACATCAAGCAATCTCACTCCGATGTAGTATGGTCTCTTCGATAAAATCTCTTGTCGCTGCACTGCACTGGTATTAGGGTTTATGATTTACCTTCTGGGAGGATGCAAAAAAATGCTTGGAGTGTTCTTCCTTTTTCGAGAGGTGTGATCATGAATCAACTATATTGGAAGCATCCATCGGGCATGAATTAGCGGACCATTCTCATATATTGCTATGTCAAACCAACAAATGAATGTTCTCCTGAGATATAGAAAACGTCCTGTGCTTTTGAGCCCTTCGTCCCTGTGTAGCTTGTTTATCCATCCCATCTCTTATTATATTGCTTTGCTTTTTCTTCCATCTTTTGTTATCATTTGATTGGTAGAAAAACTACAGAATTGGCATCAGGGTTTTTACTTATGAATCCAACCCAAATACCAATCTCTGATGCCCCCATAAAAGTTTGATGAGTCAGTTAATAGATCATCTCAAACCGTGTGGCCATTCAATGTACGTACAATCACTTGATCTGGTGACACAACATAAACTTGACCTCTGCAACCACTTAAACAATCACAGTCCATAGATGACAATAAAGCTTGTGAAACCACTTCAAATAACTCCTATCGGGCTGTGTCAGAGTGTTTCCCTTAGAGACATGTCGTAGAAATGATGTTGCAGACCGATATACTGCAGTGATAAGAATTAGTGTCCACCATTTACTCTATTCTACTCGGGATTCTCATCTCCCATATCCATGGACCACACTGCTCAATTCCTGTGTACTCTTCCTCTAAATCATGACCCGTGTTTCGAAATAGTTCTAGTGATGTTGTGTAGTATTTCTTTTCAGAAGAATCGAGCTCATATTTTTTGCTAGAATATGATGATGTTTCTATAAATGTCATCAGATTCCAATATGATGGTCTTTGCTTATATATCAGATAGTCCTCTTCTCCCTTAGTCAACACCCTAGATCGTGTATATGAATGCATGGCCTATGTTACATTTTTCTCTAAAACAAACTTTTTAACAATGCCTATGCTTTTTTTGCAGATGCCCCTTTCCTAGGTATCACTCGATCATTGACTTAGGACCTCTATTTCATTCCTTCCATATTCTTTTTACATTCTCTCCTCGCTTGAATATCTTTCTAAAGAGTTGTGAGCTTATGAGTGATAGTAACGAAGTGTAGGAGTTGCTTTTGATAGAGGCTCTCAAGAATGAACCTTCTTAAATGGATGATTGCTATGTAGCAAAAGTAGTGACGTCTTTTCAACATAGATTTGCAAGCTGGAGATGGAATCCTTATAATTAAACTCTCCTTCAAAGATACTCAATCTTACAAATAACTGTGATAAATATCCTTCCTTGAATACCTTGTTTGTAGATAAGATTGTTACTATATTGAGGAATTTTGAGAACACAAGTGCTAAATCAGTGATGATGTGTCTCCTCAATCTTCTTTCCAAAAAATCCATTAAATGCAGTCATTGTCAGCCGTGAGATGTCATCCCTTTGAGTGAATATGTAAAGCAACTTGTATACCCATCTATATTCTCCACATTTTACATATATGTCAACCATGGTAGTTGTAAATGTGTTTTCATGTAGGTTGCATTTGGTCCCATATTTTGTATAAAGACACATGGGTTTCAATGACATTATAAATATTAATTTATGATGGCCAATCAGTATAATGGACTATGAAATCATATGGCAGTCAGTAATCATGAAAAGGGAGCTTATTATGGGCTACACAATCTTACAAATACCAGTGATCTTCAAGTAAGACATGAGGACAACAGATGTGCAAGCTAGATGACCAAGGGTATTCTTCAAACTATGGACAATGTTTATGTAAGGCATTAACCTTTTTAGTCATTCAAAAAAATGCATATATCATGGAAATAGTTTTGAAGAGTGGAAGAGAAAGTGGACATAAAGCTTTGGTGAAGGACATTGATGAACAAGTCTTGACATTTTACAAGGAATTTTATTGTTTTAACAATCACAATGAGGCTAGAGGATAGTGATTTAACAGTAGCATATCACAAAAGAAAGAGTGATAGTGAATGGAATTCTATAGTTATGTGAAGATAATGCTAGGTCAAAACATATCCAAGGATTGAAAGGATAGTCCTATGCATAGGGATTCATGGCAATATTTGGCTGAGGTTGAATATGCATGATAGATTATACAAGGTCACATATATTAGAGGTTGTCAATCAAGACTCTTTGTTTCCTCCGATGAAGTAGGCATCAACAACAAACCATCAAAAATAGGTAAATTGAGAAAATTCATCCTAAACTTGTATTGGGGAAGTCATCATAATTTTCCCCTTTTCTTTGACTTTTCTCATTGTGACAAAATGAGTTGGGTAGCCTCTAGAATCAATGTGAAAAAATGATCAAAACTTCTCCTTGAGCCATGAAAATTCACCAGCGTGTTGAGTTGTGATAGGAGAGTATGCTTGTAAAATGGTTGGTCATGAAGTTATTAGGACTGAAAATTGTTAACAATCAAAGTAGCCCACTCAGCCCATTTTGAAAACTACTATTGTTAAACCCAATTGAAACTCACCAACTTGCTATTTTGTACAAATATTAAATGTGATTTTGAGAAGCTTCCACCATAGATACTAGTTCATTTAGGTCAAATTAACATGTGTGCAAATGGATTTCTCTTCAATCTTCTTCCGTTGTAAAATATCAAGAATCAAAGTTGACCCTTTCGTAGCTTTTTGGAAATGCAGTCACAAAACTGTGTAAAATCCATTTGGATTTGATGTTGGAACAATACTAAATGAAGTGTTGAGGCTCTAAAAATTGACATGGATTCACATCAATATGGGGAGAATCTAAAGCACCAATTAGTTTGTCAAGAAACTCTTTCATTTGCTTAATATTGTCCTCCAAATTTGACCCTTTTGGCAGTCTTAACACTTTGTAAACAGCAAACCTTCCCAGAACCCTTCAACTTGTCCTTTTGAAACGTTGTCAAATATGATCATACAAATCTAAAATCAAATGTTCTTACTCACATATGGTAGATGAACACGTTTTCAAAAGTGATTTTGCATGAAACTAAAGAGGCTTTAAATTATGATTTTTCAAAGTAGGCACTTGAGGCTGTTTTTACAAATGCATTTTTGAGTGTTGAAATCAAATTTTTGTTATGGGAATCTGAAATTTTGCAAAAAAAAAAGGTTGGAAATTTTAGATTCCAACATATTCCACATGTACTTCTTTCATCTTTTCAGCTTCCTTTTCCTTATCCTCTTCAGAAATGTTCACCTCAAATTGTGACCCAAGATTGCTAAGGTCCCCATCTTTAAAAGTATATGGCTCCTCATCATCTAACTCTTGTTCTTTTGAAGTCTCTATTGCACTATTTGTTATTTCCTCTTCTTTATCAAGTGATTATCTTGTTGGGGTGACATACGAGGGGCATTTTTTGTTGTTACCTCTGTTGTAGCTTCCTCCTTATTTGATTGTGGCACATTTACAATTTTATCTAGCTCTTCAACTACCTTCTCTAAATTTTCCAAATTTGGGAATGGTATCACAGTTCAAGGAGAAGCCTTCATGGTATAGAGTTGAGTTTTCTCTCCAAAAATCTCTACATCAATTTCTCCTTCTCAAGTTTCCCCCCCTACATCTTGCAATTTTTCTTCACTATATTTTTCTGTCTTTAATTTTTTTTGGGGAGAAGCACCCTTATTCCCCCTTTGAACAACTTTCTTCTTTTAGGGGGTTGAGCTTCTTTTGTTTCTTTAGTTATTTCTTTAGTAGGCTTGCTTTTCTTTGGAATTGGATGTCTCTTGGATTCCTTTGCCTTAGTCTTACCCTTGGACTGACCTCTAGTTCTTTTTATCACTAATGGTACCTCTTCTTTTGATCCTCCTTCTTGAGCACTATGAGATTTTTCTTCTTTCTTTTCTAAATCATCTTCTGAGGAAGGCTGGGATTCCAAATCTCCCATTAACTTGTATGTTGGATTTATACCATCTACCTCCATTTCCAATGTCTTATGTTTTTTCCATTGTTTTGAATACTTGATGATAGGAGCATTAATCTGGGCCAAATCTACTACTTATTCCCCAGCCTAGTCTATAGGAGGTAGGGGCTTATTTTGGTATTGCATATATTCATGATATTGTATTACTTCCTCATCTTCAATTTGGTCTAGGATTTGTACCACCTTATATAGCCTTATCATCTTCAAGGACAACCTAGAAAATTTCCTCTTGAAGGCTTCAAACTCATCTCTACAATTAGCCCAATAATCTTCAATATCATCCTTGTGCCTGTAGTGCTTGGAAGAAAACTTCTGAGCTACTCCATATGGATAAAAAATTGTGCCTAGTAGTATGGATGGACATGTGAAGGTGTGTCATATCTATCTCTAAATGTTTGGCACTTTGGATTGATGGACACACTTCCCAACCATTTATTGTCAAGGGGAATTACCCACCAACTCCAACCTTATGCATACCTTTCAAAACCTAATCAAAGGAAGCTAGCTACCTCATCACCTCCAACAACACAACCTTATCATTTGGATACCTCGAAAGCCTATATGGTACCTTATGACGACCTTGAATCCTGATATATGTAAACTTAGGAAACTGTCGGAACCATTGTACACATTTCTTGATCAACTCCATAGCATCAGTTGAAACCCTTACATGTCGTGCCTCCTACAATTTTCTTGTGATATACATGGTGAATGCATCATTCATCCTTCTATAATTAGAAGCACTAGATAGATGGAGCTAAGGGTAAATATCATATACTCTATCTTGTCCAATTTTACCTTTACAGCTCAAACCCTTTTATTTGTAATGTCTTACAAACATGTAAACCACATAAGAAGTCATAGTGAAATTCTTTGTATCCTACACAAATCTCAATTGCTTATCCAAATTATCACTAGATAAACTAGCCCAATAATAGTTAAATCCCTTCTCAATTTATGTAATCACATAGAAAATCCAATCTTCAAACATTAAAGCCTTCTCTAATCCCATCACTCTACTAAGAAGAGTGATCATATCATTGTATTAATATTTGAAATCACTTCTATGCAATTGCTTTAGAAACTTGGAATAGTGATATTTGGGCTTATCAATCCATGAAGCATTTATTATCTTTAGTGCTTGTTTAGGATCATTAGTGTAAAATTTCCTCACAGTGTCTATATTGAACTTCACCAATTACTTGTGTGCAACAATATCAAATTCCTTTTCCAAGGACACCTCAATCATATTTTCCATTATTCTACCTTAAGGACCCACTATTACTGTTCTATCTAAATCATAGTGTTTAGCACATTTCATGATCAATTTTGTACATTAGACTAATGGAGTAAATCATGTTTCATGTGCCAATCCAATCTTCTAACTAATTCAGTGGGAGCATAGTAGTACATCCTCTACTTGAAGTCCTCATAATCAACATGTCCCATATTTTTATCTCCAACTCCTCCCTAGTAATAAGCTATCTTGGACTCTGGTAGCCTTCCTCTAAAGTCATACTTCATTTTTTCTACCTTGGACAACTCCTCTTTCACTGGCTCAACTATCTTTCCCTTAGTAGCCTCGACCTTGCTAGACTCTACCTACATATGGTTAGACCAAACACCATAATCACTTGAAATGAAAAGAAAGATTAATCATTACACCACTTGTAGTGTTAGCACAATCATTATATCCCATATGCAATATATAACATTTCATCATGCATTCAAAGCTCAAAACCAAGCACTAAAACCTATAAAAGCAAAGAAAAAAAAACCTTCAAGCTTTTAGTCCATTCATGGATTTCATAGATTTCATCAGTCTATAGATTTGGAGAATCCACCCCTCCAAGGATTCTACAAGAAAGCATCATTCGAGAAATCCAAGAGGGCATGAAATTCGTGAAGCTTAGGGATGGCATTGTTAAGATAAACATTAAGCTCATACGATTTTATTCATGATACCAAGTACATTTAAGGAGTAATATTTAAACCTCAAAGGAATCAATCATAACTTAAATAACATCGTGACACTCAAAATGTCGCTAACCACCTAGTTTCAAAAAATACAAATAAGCATGGAATCTGCAACAACCAAATTTTCAAGCAATGCAAGGGTCCATTGATTCCACAAAAAAAATAATACATCAAGGATTTCGGGGGACATGTATTTTGTGAAAGGGAGAAGCTCAAGGAATCCAAGACATTGAGGATTCAACAAAAACCTTAGTCTTCAAACAATCCAAGAAAGTGAGGATTTAGCGATAAGATTCAAACCTTGGAGATTCCACATATCAAAGGAATATGCAATGAACACATTCAGGAATCCAAAAGACAATAGATTCCATGAAAAATAATATTTCAATAATTTCTAGGGCACATAGACTCTATGAAGGGTTTGAGAATAAGTTTTACGAATGCAATAGGAAGTCAACTAGCTTTTCCAAGCACTATGATGATCTAGTGATGAACCCTAATTTTAAATAGTCAAGTTTCAAATTTACATTATACTTGTGGACTTTAATTCACAATAAGGGCACACAAGGGTTTCAAAATATATGTTTCCAAACACCTTCTCACAATGCTAATCACACACCATCTATTAAGCATAAATTCTATCAGTGCACTCATTATTCCTCAATATACCTCTATGTATCTATTTCATCATACAAGCCTAGGTTTTCAAAGTGAAATGCATATGTCACGATGTCCTAGATCATTCCTATTAAAATCCAAACTATCAAAAAAAAACTATATCAATAATTCAAAACTTGAACCCATATTTAATGAAGAATACACATAAAATAAAGCCCTATACCATTTTACCCTTAAAATGAAATGAAATAAAACCATAATAACAATGCAAAATGCAAAACCAGTCAAAGCTTGATTCAAATGATATCACTCAGCAAGATTTCATGCATAAATCAACATAAAACATAGATTGTAAGCTCATACCTTTAATCAAGGATAATAATATGAAAACCACAATAGTAGATTCAAACCCTAGGTGCCAATAGAAAGCCCATGAATAGAAAATCACCAAGCCCTAGCACAAAAAAACCCAATCCACTCAAATCTAGAATTGCCTAGATCTTTCAATCAAGAAATGCAATAATGAAAATGAGATGGCTTTACCTTATGTTATAAACCAACTCACCACAAAGCCATTAATGAGAACCTACTACTTATAGGGGGCAATAAATTCTTTATTTCACATTTCTAGAAGTATCAGAAAATCACAAAGACATGGATTTCACAAGAACAAATATTTTAGGGAATCCAAGGATGTCTAGATTTAGCGATGTAAACCTTCAGGAATTCTACCTAGGCATGGAATCTCTGAAAATTCATGACTTTTGAGGAATCCAAAGGGTGTTGGATTTTCTAAGCTTAGACGCATTTGATCATTTTAAGGGACTTGGTAATTTCATATGTTAAACATGAGGCCAATTGTTGCAAAATACCTTCATCCCAAACATTAATGTAATCATTGAAAGCTCAAAAGGGTGAAGTAATCCAAAATTTAAAAGACCTATCCCTTAAGGGGAAAAGGAAAAACCAAAAATGAAAGCAATAAGCAAAGAGGCTCCCTACCTCCGATGGGGTGTGTGTACAAAAATGACACAAAAAATGGCGACTCTATTGGGGAAATTCTCTAGAGCATTTCAATGACAAATTGGAATCACGAACCCAGAATCTCTGGTTTAGATCCTCGCATTAGGTCTACCATTAAACCAAAGAATATAAACCACTAAATGAACTAACCCTTCATATACTAAAAGTCCAAGTGTGTGCAAATGTATTCATTTCCCTCCTTAAACTACTACATGTAAACCTTAGCTTAGTCAAGTTAAGCTACATGAATGATTCTAACTCCAAAAGCATCTAGGATATTTCCTCACTATCAATCAGGCATCCATATCCCCAATAAGATTATCATCATTATTCTCTTGAATATAGCTCTACTACCAGCTAGACATCTATAGTCCTGGTAGAGATATTTGGATCCTCCTGAGGATTGAAATTCCTTTTGATTTGTATTATTTTCTTTGTTTGTTTTCATTTTCATATTTTTCTTTGTTTTTCTTTTCAACCCGTGAACAATGAAGCTCACAATTAGGGCTAAGAATAATAGTGACGCTAAAGTAGAAATCTAAAAAAAATCACTTAACAAGACCTTACAATGGAACCTACAACAACCTTAGGATTGTTAAGATATAAGAGAAGTATAAGATTTCAGCATATTTTAGGATAAACTCAACCCAATGAATTGTCCTCCTTATATGTTCAGACCTTGTGACACTAAATGGAGGACCTTTACCATCAATTCCGAAAAACATGATCAAAGTTTCTCAAATAAATTATCAAAAAAATCCCAAGCACGTAAATTGTCCAACCAAAAAAGAGAGAAAAACCTCAAACAAGAAAAGAAAAAGAAAGAAAAGTTAAAAAAAAACCTATACTAACCAAAGTAGATAATAAAAACAAACCAAAAGAAAACCCAAACCAAAATAAAAGAAAAGAAAACAAGAAAAAGCAACCTAACCTATAGAAAATACCTAAGCTAAGCTGAAACAACTCAAGCAAGGAAGTAATCCTTCAAATATTTTCCATTGACAAGCAATGGGACATCCTCCCCAGTGAGAGTCTTTAAATGAAATGAATTATCTCCCAAAATATCAAATATTTGAAAGGGGCCAAGCTAGAGCTTATCAAAATTTCCATGTTCCCCTTTCCTTTTGTGGGCCTTATCCTAATACAAGACCAAGTCAAAAATCCTAAAGGCCTTGACCTTCACTTTGCAATCAAACTAGCACTTAACTATTCCCTGATGTTTAGAAAAATTCTCTATGGCTTCATCTCTCTTTTCTTCTAAGTGGATTAGTTCAGCCAAGTTGGCTTGAAGTCATTCCCCCTTCTCATAATATTTCTTAATAAACTACAAGGTGGGAATTCTCAATTGGATATGAAAAGTAGGCTCTAGATCGTAGACCTTGAGTGATATGGGGAAGTTCCTAAAGTAGCCTTTTGACGCATATGATCTTCCCAAAGAGAAAATCATAGTTGGGTATGCCAGTCCTTCGAGTTCTTGTAAAGCATCTTACAGATGATTATGAGTGGATTCTAGTTGGATGACTCGGTTAATCCATTACCTTGGGGATAGTAATTTAAAGAAAACTTAAGAATGATCCCATAATCAAAAGCCCATCTAGAAAATTTCAAAGATAAAAATGCAAGGCCATTATCACAAACAAATGCAAATGAACAACCAAATTGAGTTATAATATAATCTTCTAATAACTTAATGATAATGTTAGCTTTACACTACTTACATGGGATCACTTACGTCCACCTAGTGCAATAATCAGTTGCGGTTAGAATATACATGTGTCCTACAGAAGATGGTGGATTAATCATAACGATAAAGTCCAAACCCCATTTCCCAAAAGGGAATGCTTCAGTCATTGGTTGCAACAGAATAGTAGCATACTTCTCCTTGCTTGCAATAGTCTTATAGGTGTGGCAGGATCTTACATGTGTATGAACATCCTTGAAAAAATTTGGCCAATAATACCCCACTAGGATAATCTGATTTGTTGTAGACATAGTTGAACCATGGCCTGTCCTGAACCTATCATGAAACTCATTCATTGTATGAACTACTTCTTCCTCCCCAATATAGTGAAGATATATACCTTCATGGTTGTTCTTATATAAAATGGATCCTTTCAGCATGTAGCCACTACTCTTCAAATGCAATTCTCTTCTTTGCATAGTATTCAGATATGCTTGAAATTTTTGATTCATCAAGTAATATATGACATCATCATACCAGTCATTTGGGGAAGCATCTTCTAGACTATACTATTATGTTGTGAGTTCTTTATTAGTCTTAGCCATGGTGCAAGTTAGTGCTTTCCCTCTAACCATTTTCATTGGTTGTATCTCCATGTCATATTCTTGTAACATTGTCACCCATTTGACTCGTCTCTCACCCAGTTCATTCTGCATTAGTAAAATCTTTACGGTTGAGTTTGGGACTATTATGAAGACCTTGTTCCTTAAGATATAATGCCTAAACTTCTTGAATCCCTAAACCAATGTGTATGCTTGTTTTTCAACACTTGGATGTCACATCTCAACATCTTTCAAAGGAGCACTGATGAATGCGATTGGATTTTCTTCTCCTTGATCTATTTTCTATGTCAGCATACTAGCACACAAATGTTCTGAAGAAAAATAATATATGTAAAATGGCTTAGAATAATTTGGACTTACTAAAACTAGAGCCTCAGCTATTTCTCACTTTATTTCCTCAAAGGTCTACTTTTCCTCAGGAGTCCATTCCAATTTAGCATCTTTCTTTATCATCGCATTCAGGGGTTTAACAATTTTAGCAAAACCAATAATGAATTTTTTGACAAAATTAATCTTACCAAAAAATGACTTCATTTCCTTTTTACTAGCAAGAGGCTTAATTTTCAGTATGACCTAAATATGTTTGGGGTCAGTTTATATGTCATTCTTTGAAATAACATGCCGCTTTCCCTTTGTCACTTTGAAGATGCACTTTTTTGAATTCAAGGAGATGGAAAATTCTTTGCATTTTTGAAATACTTTACACAGGTCTGAAATATGGCCACCTCTTTTCTTTGAAAAAATTGTCAAATTATCCATATAAATGATAATTCACTTTCCTATCAAGTCCTTGAATGCAATATCCATGGCTCGTTGTAACATTGCTCTAGCATTAATTAAACCAAGTGACATTCTCCTATAAGAAAAGGTTCCCCATTTAATTGTGAAGGCCATTTTGTGTCTATCTTCATATTGAACCATAACCTAATTATAGCCTGAATATCCATCAAGGAAAGACATCATTTGAGAGCCATTAATAATATGTAACACCTTTTCTAATGATGGCATTGGGTAATTATCTTTCTCGGATGCATGATTTAGATTTCGAAAATATACATAGTCAGATTTCACAATTATTTTTGCGAACTAGTACTAAATTTATTGGTCTTTGTCTTTGCCTAAATGGATTCACATCCAGTTTAAGAGGGATCATGTGCGTAATAATTGATGTGTCATATGTATTGAGATCCTCATAACTCCATGCTATAATAGCTCGATATCCATGTAACACATCAATTATCCCTTTCTTCTCCTCTAGAGTACAAACCTTTCCATAAAAACATTCTTCACCTCTTATGTAATGCATATTATGTGTGTCGCATTGATTATCTATTGAATCTTTTCTTGCTTGCTAATTTTGATCCCTTATTTTTTCAAAACCAAATATCCTTTCAAGTTTCACCATACCCCTAGGTATTGTTTTGGTCTTCAAATTAATAACTCCTTCCATATCAAGTTCTATTTCCTTTGGTTCTACTTCATCAATAATCTGTGAAGCAAAAACATCTGAAGTTGTAATAAAATCTAGAATATGCTTATCATCTTCAAATACCTAAAAATTAGTGAGATTATTAGGCACCGTTGGAATTGGGGTAAGCTCAACTATGAAATTCTTTAGGCTAGACAATGACAAGTGTTTTAAAGTACTAGTTTCTTGGGCTAATGCATATGTAGTTATATTTTTGTGGTGGGAAATCAACTGAATATTGAATGCATCAAATCCCTCTATCAAATCCCATACTCTATGCCTATAATTTTTCAATCTTCTATCATGGCAACAATATTGCTTCCTTACCTAATTTATAACCAGTTTTGAATCTCAAAAAAATTGTAAGGCCTTGAAGTTCTTTTGTGATGCCATTAGTAATTCATGCACTAATGTATCATATTCTACTACATCATTTATACAATGGAACTGTAGTCTATGTGCTACGAGAAAAGTATTACCAATTGGAATAATTACTTCAAAGCCTACACTAGCCCCTTGCTTCGATTTAGAACCATCAAAACACAAATTCTAGAACTTTGTGTGGCGTGCCCCTTTTGAATTCACCAAAAACACATCATTCTTGGGTAAAGGATCATCTTTCAAATTCTTCTATTCACCTTTTGGTCTATCCTCGAATTTTTGATAATTAATTTTCACTATTATTGGACTTATTTTCCTTTTAATTTCATCAACATCCACCTAGTAGAGACAACACTCGAAATCAGAGTGAGAAGCATCATGTACTCTACACTAACTTGGAAATCAAATCTCCTTGAAGTCCATCCTACCACTAAGGATGACCTAGTCCTAAGCACATTTCTTCATGAACTCCTAGAAACTTTCAAGAAGGCTGATATTACCATCAACTTGTGAGTCCTCACCATTATAATCAATGACTACCTCAGTACTCCTAGGAAGTTGAGTTAGGTCTTTAGGTGCATCATACAACACCAAAACTTATTCTATTTCTTGACCTTCATCTGCTACTGCAACGAGACCATAATGTCCCAGTTCAGTTTCATAAAACATCTCATTCAATGTGTTGTTATACTTAGTGATCATAAACCTCATCCTTGGCTCATGATCTATGCAAATATTATTGGGTGTTCCTTTCCATGGGAGCCACATGTGTGAATGTTTGGTATAGATATAATAATTAAGTGCTCTCATGAACTCTCTACCAAAAATCATCTCATAAGTATCAAGAATATCAACCACCTGAATATTAATCATCTGCTACTCCCTTGGGTCTGATGCAACCTGTATTGGAATTCTATTTAACTCTCCCAATGCACTCACCTCTATCTTATCCAACTAAGTGAATTTTTTTCTTGGAGGGAGTGGGAGTGATACCTAATGCTTTACATACTGTGAATGGCATAACATTTGTAGAAGGTCCAGAATCAAATAAATAATTGTGTAAATTATTTCCAAATAAATGAATGGTAAGAAAGAAAGGAGGGGTTTTAGGTTTTACTTGAAATAAACTCATTGGGGTATCTACCTCAGTGACTTGATTTTTATCCTTCTCCTTCCCCTTATCTTTAATTTGCACTTGAATTTTATCTTTTGACGATTGATTGGCTTGATCTTTAGCTGGTTGTTAACTTTGAGCCTTTCCCACTTCTCTGATTACTGGTTAATTTTCAACATCACTAAAAGTAACCCTCTTTGCACTAATATCTTGTGAAGATCTAAGGGGTGTGGTCCTGTTCAAAGATCTGAGAAAAGAATTCCTAATTGTAGGAACCCTTAATAATTCAAAAGTGAAAAGACCAACTTTTACCTTTTTAAGTTCTTCCACAACATACTCTCCCATTTCTTCTACATCAACTTCATATTGGCTACTTCCAGTTTGGTCTACCTGTCCTCCTTTGATGAAAATAGACTATCCCCCTTTAGTGAGATACTATGTTGGCACCTTGGGATATGAAGGATTATTGCTTGCATTAGAATCTAGAGGTATATTAAGATTGTTTCATGGGATGGAGGTAGTGAAAGGACCTCCATCCTATCTATTTCACAAATTATAAGGTGTAGAATGCTAGTGAAAAATATGAACCTCCTCCTTTTCATATTCTTCATCTCTAGGACCATTATCCACAATATTTCTATTCTAAAATATCTTGAATAGCATCTCTTCATTACATACATCTTCTGTTTTGATACCATCTTTAACAAAATCTTCTTCAAGTTGGTTTTTTTTACTTTTAGGGAAGGGAGCTTGGTTCAACACCAAGAATGATTCATATGACTTAGATGGCATGATCTCATGTCCACTTGAACCATCACTTCTAGTAGCCTATTGTACCTCCATGTGGACTATTGCAACACAACCTAGAACTTGTGATAGTCAAGTTTAGAATGTTTGTTTGTTTGATGAATCTTGCACCATCCAAACAATGCAACCTCAACTAGATATACTCTGCTTGATAATTTTTCTATATTGATAGGTGGATCCAATGGTGTTGGGACTCCTCCATTATTAGGCCTTGTATTCCAGGTTTTATTTTTCCTTAGAGCTTGTCTCCTTTCAAATTTTTTTCCAAAACCTTGTCCTCATTCAAAACTATGTTCGGATCTTTGTCCCAAATCCCAGTTATCTCGATTGAAATTAGCTTGAATACTCATTTGTGAATCTTACAATTGATTGTTCTAATTCCTTAGATAAGTGACTTTCATGGTTAGCTTCTTCACCTATTCAACCAATTCATCTATTATCTCTTTTTCTTCATTGTTTTGTTTTGGGAAATAATTCTGTAGATAAATAGTGTGTGTTCCAGAAGAATTTTGTGAGTAAGAAGGTACTTCAAAATTTTGTGAGTAAGAAGGAACTTCAAAATTTTGCAATTATGATGGAATCTTTGCTTTCTAAGGTTATTGCTAGCAGATTTGAGTTTTGTAAATAACTAGGAACTAGTGGAGCCTAACTGAAAGGTGAACTTAGATGAGGTACTAATGGCAACTAAGGGATTTGATTCATCAAGGGTGTTTGATAAGCCAAAGCTTGATTCAACCCTTGAATCTGTCCAAGATTAGAAGTGGGTCAAAATGAAGGAAAAGGTCTAGTTAAGTGCTACCCAAAGTCAGTACTTTCCATAAGTGCCTCAACATATGTATCCACAAGGGTGGTTGGGGGTTGATGCATCCTTTTAACTAGTGCAGAGATAAGGTTATCTAGAGCAGAATAATAAACAACCCTAGTTGATACATCATCAACAACATAGGGATCTTGCAATTAGGTATAATCCCTATGAAACTTGTTGTTAAATGACCCTATTGGATCATTAACTTCCCTTTTAACAAACATGAACTATTGATTCAAGTCAATGGGACTAATAGGAATTTAGGAATTCTACCAAAAATTGTCTTTCATGTGATCCGAAGTAGTAATTGACCTAGTAGGTAAAAGAATAGACTAGTAAATACCTCTTCACCTAGTGAGTGTAGAAAGAGCCTACAATTCACATCCTCATACTTGATCTACCTATCCTTAAGGTTAGTGATTTTAATGTTCTCTTCAACTGTCTTGTGAGGATCATTGGTATGGAACTTGGAGCAGAAATTTTCAAGATTTTTAGCAATTTCATGATAGTCATTGAATGACAAGGGTGATGGATTGTTAGCTAACCAAGCCATTGGTGGAGGTGGAGATGGTAATGGATAAGTTATAACTACCTAAGGCTAGGATACAATTGGTGTACTCACTCACCTAAGCTTGCTTGCACAACCTTCTTGAGACCCTTCCACTGTCTCCTTCTTAGAACCTGACTCCAATGGTTCTTATTGAGCTTGGAAGACCTACCAAGCCCTACCCCAACTCTTCTCTATGAGTTTTCAACTTGTGCTTAGCTTAGGAAGACCAACACCTTCTTTGTAACTGCTTACTCTCCTTGGACTTAGAAAGATCTAAGTGCCAAATTCTTCATCTGATTTGAACTTCTTGCAGGGGAGTTGGAGATACTGGTTTCTTGAATTTCACCTCCAAATGGATGCATCTTTCTTGGTGTTTGAACCTCAAATCACCCGATTTCCTGAAATTGCCTAGGTGACGCCTAAACTCTACTAGCCCTTACCAGTCACTAATTGGCTTTTTCTGCCAATATTCTCCACACAACCTAGGAAACCCAACAAATATTTTGACACCCTTTTGGGACTTTTAAATCTTGCAATAGTTTTCTGACCTCTTTCTGTTTCATACAGTGCCTTCCAATGATCTTGGAGAAGAGGCCTAATTGCCCTAATATCTAGGGTTTCACTGGTTTCTTAATCACAATTAACTCCAATGCATTTAGGGAAGTCTCAAACCTTTTGGAGTATGAAGACCTCACCTCACCTCACCTGGTACTGTACGGATTACGTACAGTCATCTATTCCCCTGCCTATTCTCTTGTCTTTTCTCTACCAAACACCTAACCGGGTTCATTAGCTCGCCTAGGGTTTGGTGATACAAACTCTTGCCTAACTCTTTGGTTCTCCTAATGTAAAATATATACAAGGGACTGGCTCCATTCCCATATTCCACCAATTTCAAGGTAGCCCCGTGATCAGTGTTTATGGGGGAGCCTTTTTAAGACACACTGCTCAAAACAGAAAAACAATTCCCTACTCTATAATCTTTGAAATAGGAACATCAGCTCAACCCCAAAATACCTTGTCTACAAGATGGATCTTTCTTTACTCTATCTAATGAACATGAGATAGTGGGAAATTTGTATTCCTAACGCCTTTTAAGTCGTTGTTTCCCAAAAACTCACGGGTAACACAAGAAAACACAGTACATTCTATTCCTTGCAATCCTAAAATTATCTACAATGCATGTATTATAGTCAATGAACTATCTACAAAGATAAGATGCTGGAGTATGACCACTAAACTCTGATCCCATGCAAATCAGTGCATAAATTCCATAAATATCACAGTTATCTGAAAACACATGGGGTTTTCAGCAAACACAGAAAAATACCGAAAATACAAACTGTCTTCTATTCACCGAAATCTCTGATTACAAAGCATGCTAACCAACTCTTCTACGAGCCATTCCTCCTATTTGGAATGCCATTACCATCATTCAAGGGCAATGGCTCGAGGATTTCCCTGATTTCAAGGGATTCTCAAAGACAAGTAAAGTGCATGCAAACTAACAAGTTCCTCATGCAATCATACCACTCTACCTTTAACCTTAATTTTAGGACCTTGGTCTCCTCAAACTCATACCAACAGCTTCTTGACTGCCCATGACATCTTTTTAAACAATGATGATGCGGTTTCAATACACTAAATGCTTTGTAACATAATATATGTTGTCCTAAAGTTTAGTAAAGCCAAAATTTAACAACCTTTATCCACAATGATTAACTAGGATAAGATTAGTCCTAATGACCAACTCTCCACACACACAAATGCAAGATCTACTAAGATCAAAACAAACACAATAAAGTCCTGATTTGGCCAAGATTAGGTACAAGCCAAAATTGTGCAAACCAAAATGGAGGTCAGCCTAGGTGCTCCTGCACCATCCTCCCCAAAACAGAAAATTCAATCCATCCTTGGATTGAGCAATTTAGGATCAACTCCCAACTTCTTGAACTTTGCCTCCTTGATCCATACTGCATCAACTTCAGGTTGTCCTTGTCTTTGGATGAGGTGTTCTTTATATTCTTTGGTCCTGGTTCTCTTGTAAACTCTAGTGTCCAATACCTTATCAGCTTGCTTAACTGTAGTGGAGGGCAGTTTGAGCTCTTCTACATCTTGAATCACTTCTTGGATGGTCTGATCCATGTTTGGCGGTGGTCCTCTGTAATGGACTAGGTCTACAACATTGAAAATAGGGGACAGTCCACTGTCATCTGGTAATTGTACTTTAACTGCATTATTGCCATACTTCTCCAAGATAGGACAGGGACCTATCCTCTTCATTTGCAGCTTGTGAGGAACTCCTTTTTGCAATCTAGCCTTGTTCACATGCACCATGACTAAGTCTCCAACATTAAATTGAACCTCTCTCCTATGCTCATCCACTTTGGTTTTATGTTTCATGGTATTCTCTGCCAAGGTTTTTCTGACTGTCTCATGAATTTCCTGCATTGCACAAGAAAAATCATCTGCATAACCACTTCCCTTGACTCCATCCTTCAGCTCTCTTAGCTCATAAACACCTCTAGGGTGCAGTCCATAAACAATTTCAAAGGGAATTTTCCCTGTTGACCTATTCACTGTATCATTATATGCATATTTTGCTTGCCCAATAATCTGATCCCATTGTTGACCATACTCCTTGGTCAAGCATCTTAGAAGGTTTCCAAGTGTCCTATTCACAACTTCGGTCTGACCATCAGTTTGGGGATGGTATGCAGATCCAAAGGATAGATTGGTGCCCATTCTTTGCCAAAGAGTCTTCCAAAAGTGGCTCATAAATTTAGTATCCCTGTATGATACAATGCTGATTGGTAAGCCATGAATTCTGACTATCTCTTTGAAGAAAAGTGAGGCTATTTGACTAGCATCATTGGTTGTTTTGTAGGGTACAAAGTGAGCCATTTTTCTGAATCTGTCAACAATAACATACACACTATCCATACCTTGCCTTGTCTTGGGTAAACCAACTACAAAGTACATGCTCAAGCATTCCCATGGCCTAGAAGGTATTGGCAGTGGTTGGTATAAGCTTGCATTTGAAGAAGTGTCTTTTGCTTTTTGACACACTACACAACTCTCTACATATTTCGTGACATCTAGGTTCATCTTAGGCAAAAAATAAAACCTTTGGACAAGCTCTTGAGTTTTGGTGATCCCAAAATGACCACTCAATGCACCATTATGCTTTTCTTGAATTAAGTTCTCCCTAATAGAACCTCTAGGAACACAAAGCTGATTACCCTTAAACAATAAATCACTTTGCAAGGTATATTCAGCATACTTGCTATGGAAATGATTCTTAAACTCAAGACATACCTTATAAATTTCTCCAAAGTCTGCATCATTTGCATATAGATCTTTGAAGTGATCTATTCCCATACTTTTCAACTGAATTTCTTGAATGGTAAGAACTCTCCTGCTCAATGCATCAGCAACTTTGTTGAGAGTTCCTTTCTTGTGCTTGATGTTGAAGGTGTAAGCTTGCAAATACTCCACCCACTTCATGTGCCTGTGACTCAACTTCTCTTGTGAATTCAGGAAACTGAGTGCTTGATTGTCTGAGTACACAATGAATTCATTGGGAAGCAAGTAGTGCCTCAATTTCCTTAGTGCTTGGACCAATCCATACATTTCAAGATCATAAGAAGAGTACTTCTTCTTGGCTTCACTTAGCTTCTCAGAATGAAAAGCCACCGGTCTACCCTCTTGGCTGAGAACAGCTCCAATTTCTACATTGCTTGCATCACATTCAATGGTGAATAACTTCTCAAAGCTTGGCAACACCAAAACAGGTTGGGTAGATATCTTTTCCTTCAGAAACTCAAAACTCTTGTTAGCTTGCTCATTCCATACAAACTTAGTTTTCATGCCTCCTTTAATGGTATCTAACATAGGAGCACAAATAGCACTAAATTTCCTTATGAACTTCCTATAATACTGAGCAAGACCATGGAAGCTTCTCACCTCTGTTGCTATCTTTGGAGTAGGCCAATTGAGAATGGCTTCTACCTTGCTACTATCCATCTTCAAGTTGCCATGTGATAGCACAAAACCAAGGTACACCAGCTCTATTTTGATGAACTCACACTTTTCTAGATTGATCTTTAGTTTCTCCTCCTGCAGCTTCTTGAAAATCATCTCAATGTGATGGAGGTGCTCTTCTCTTGTTCTGCTATAGATTAGTATATCATCAAGATACACTACTACAAACTTGCCAATGTAGTCCTGGAGAATTTCATTCATGAGTCTCATGAATGTGGAGGGGGAATTAGATAAGCCAAATGGCATTACTAGCCACTCATAAAGACCCTCATTGGTTTTGAAGGTTGTTTTCCACTCATCACCCTCATGTATTCTAATTTGGTGGTAACCACTCTTAAAATCTATCTTGGTATAGTACCTAGCTTCACCTAGACAATCCATGAGATCTTCAATCCTAGGAATGGGAAACCTATACCTGATGGTTATCTTGTTTATTTCCCTAGAATCAGTGCAAAGCCTCCATTCTCCTCCTTTCTTGGGTGCTAAGACAGTGGGTACTGCACAAGGACTAATAATTTTCCTAATAAGACCTTGGTCAAGTAGTTCTTGAATCTGCCTAGCTATTTCCTCATTTTGCTGAGGTGTCATCTTGTAGGTCAGCTCATCAGTGGCTCCCGGTATCAAGTCTATCCTATGACTTATGGCTCTTTTAGGAGGTAAGGCTGCTGGTTGACCACTACTTACAATGCTTTCATAGGTTTGCAACAAGTCTTGGATCTCCTTTGGTAGTTCTTGCTTTTCAGCTGCCTTCTCTTGGCTTGATCATTACTGCATAGGCAACACCTTCTCCTTCTTCTAAAGCTTTTAAGAACTCTTTTTCACTGCCTATTAGCAGCCTTTTTAGAACTGCTAAGTATGCACCTCGCTGTCTTCCAGCAACAAAGATTGAATCTTGTAGGTTACATGGTCCTTCTTGAAGGTATATGAATTCTTAGCTCCATCATGCACAGCTTGACGGTCAAATTGCCAAGGCCTACCTAGGAGCAAGTGGCATGCATCCATAGGTAACACATCACAAAAAACTTTTTCTTTGTACTTGCCAATTGAAAACTCCACCCATGCTTGTTCATTCACCAAGACATGCTGACCCTTATTGAGCCATGTGACCTTGTAAGGATTATTGTGAGGTATCCTTATCAATTTCAGTTTGTTGACTACCTCCTCTGACACAATATTGTAGTAGAACATGAGTCTATAATGACCTTACATACTTTCCCCATCATCTTGCATTTTATCCTAAAAAAGGACCTTCTTTGGCTTGGCTCCTCTTTGACTAGTTCTTTGATCAAAGTCCTCATCATCATGAGATTTTCACCTTCCTCTGAGTTCAATGGTACTTCAGGTTGTTTATTTGCTGCAGTAGTCTCATCTTGAATCAGATTGGTTCTCCTATCTCCTCCATGAGAAGTGCTACCTTTCTCAAGACATCTATAGGGCTTGTGTCCCAATTGGTTGCAATGTGATAGCATTTCATGCTGGTGGCAATCAGCCTTTCCTTGTCCACCACTCTTCCTCCGAGCTGAAACCCTCTTCCTCTACCACCTCTACTAGAGCTCCCCCTTCTGCTGTTCGTAGTGTCTGACTCTCCTTTGGGCTCCTTTGATTTGAGCTTTTCCACTATAACTTCCTTTTGTCCTCAAGCTATCTTTCCCTTTACCTCTGCCTTTGGGATTTTGTTCCTACTTCTTTTTGCCTTTCTCCTCTATTTTCAAAGCCATTTGATATCATTGGCGGATTGTTTTGAAGTTCACTAAGCTCATGTCCTCTTGGATAGACCACTTGAGCCCATTCAAATACCTTGCCAACTTGATACTCTCTTCTTCAACCACTTTTGATCTAAGGCGCAATTTTTGAAACTCCTCTGTATATGTTTGGACATCCATGTCCTTTTGCCTCAGATTGTGTCTTCTCCTATGCAACTGGACTTCATAATCATCAGGGAGATAATTTTTCCTTATCTTAGTCACCATTCCTCTCCATGAAACTATGGGACCTTTTCCTTCTTTCTCTCTTTCTGATTGTACAAACTTCCACCATGTGAGAGTTGCTCCTCTCAACCTTGACTTGGCCACCTTTACCTTTTGGAACTTTGTTACACCATCACACTCAAAGTGATTCTCAATGCTCTCAATCCAATCTACAACTGAATCAGGGTCCATTTGTCCACTAAAAAGTGGCACACCCTCCAATGCTTTACCACTCAAAGCCTGCAATGCCTTCAAGAATGGTTCCTCTCAGTCAGGATCGTGCTTTGGAGCCTCCTCCAACCTCTTCTTTTTCCTTTGGCTTCTTGTTCCTTCTTCTTAATCTTGTCCTTCACATTATCTGCTGTTTCTTGGACTTCATCCAGAAGTCTCTCCATCTGAGATATCCTTTCTCTGAGCAACTGGTTATCTTCCTCTTGCTCTTCTACCTTCTTTTCTAGCTCTGCATTTGTCACCATGGCTTCTTCCTCTGGTGTATTCTCTCCTACTGACTCAGTGGATTGGCTCATTAATCACAAGCCTTGAATCTAACTCAAAGCTCTGATACCAATATGGTGTATTCACTCACCTAAGCTTGCTTGCACAACCTTCTTGAGACCCTTCCACAGTCTCCTTCTTAGAACCTGACTCCAATGGTTCTTATTGAGCTTGGAAGACCTACCAAGCCCTGCCCCAACTCTTCTCTGTGAGTTTTCAACTTGTGCTTAGCTTAGGAAGACCAACACCTTCTTTGTAACTGCTTACTCTCCTTGGACTTAGAAAGATCTAAGTGCCAAATTCTTCATCTGATTTGAACTTCTTGCAGGGGAGCTGGAGATACTGGTTTCTTGCATTTCACCTCCAAATGAATGCATCTTGCTTGGTGTTCGAACCTCAAATCACCCTATTTCCTGAAATTGCCTAGGTGAGGCCTAAACTCTACTAGCCTTTACCAGTCACTAATTGGCTTTTTCTGCCAATATTATCCACACAACCTAGGAAACACAACACATATTCTGACACCCTTTTGGGACTTTTAAATCTTGCAATAGTTTTCTGGCCTCCTTCTGTTCCGTACAGTGCCTTCCAATGATCTTGGAGAAGAGGCCTAATTGCCCTAATATCTAGGGTTTCACTGGTTTCTTAATCACAATTAGCTCCAATGCATTCAGGGAAGTCTCAAACCTTTTGGAGTATGAAGAACTCACCTCACCCCACCTGGTATTGTACGGATTTCGTACAGTTATCTATTCCCCTGCCTATTCTCTTGTCTTTTCTCTACCAAACACCTAACCGGGCAGCTAATACTCGCCTAGGGTTTGGTATTTCCAACTTTTTATTGGATCTCAAAGTTTCCTAATACTAAATATGTACAAAATCATGGCTCCCCTGTCATTTCCATCAACCTCAGGAAAACTCCACCGGCAGATTTCATGGGGGAGCCATTTGTGGACTGACTGTTCAAAACTATGTTTATAAACCCTCTAAATGATGATCTAAGGAGTCAATTCAAAAAATCTACACTACTCCACTTGAACACACAATGAAAAATGAATCAAATCTATCCTAATAGCATGAATGCAGTGCTAAATTTGTATATGCTACGCCTTTGATAGTTCTGTTGCAAAAACTAAACTGAGATTTCTGGAACTTGAACCCTACCTGCTCAACTATGAACCCAAATCACTAAATCTCTTCTTAGCTATTATCTAAAAGATGAAAACACACCCAAACTATTATTTCAAGAATCCAAGAATCGTGGAGAAAACCATGTAAACAAAGTCTCTTCTAATCTTTTCAACACACGGCACACACGAAATCAGAAAATTGTTCACTGTCTTGTATTTTTCACACCAAAATTTCATTACCATCCAAAAACTAACTGTCTACGATCCCCTTACATCCATTTAGATGCCATTTCCATAGTTTAAGGGAAGTTGGTCGAGCACCTACCCTATTTTCTAGGGATTCCCATCACTAAATTGCATGCAATTTACACAAATCTTGCCATGCAACTTTACCGCAGTTTGCAACTTCCATTATGCTTTGATTATTCCATGTTCCTCAAACCTAGGATCTTCAACACCTTGATCTCGAGCAACTAACATCTTTCCTAACCGTTCCTTGGCATCTTTCAAATAATGATGATGTGGCTTTATCCACTAAATGCTTTGTAACATAATACATGATGTCCAAAGCTTAATAAAGCCAAAATTTAACAACATTAACCCACAATGATTAACTAGGATAAAATTAGTCCTAATGACTAACTCTCCATACACACAACACCTTCTAAAATCCAACACAACCTACTAACATCCCCGATTTGGCAAGATCGTCCAATGCCAAAAATTATGCAAACCAAATGGAGGTTAGCCTACTGCCTCGCAGACCACCCAAGAAATTAACCATTTCTCCTAATTCTAAGATGATTGTTGCATTAAATAATCAGAAAGTTACTAGATTAAAGAACATCACCATTTTTCTTGTGATGGTTGACTACAACAAAATCCTTGCTCATAAATTTTTAGATGAATGGATGAAGAGTGTTTAGGATAAAAAATTAGGGGTTTAGATGTCATTCTATAGAATGATTCAACAAGGTCTCTATCTAATATTTTTTAAGGAACACAAAATGCAGGAAATTGTCACTAGTAGGCACTATTGGAACATAGGGAACTGTATGTTTCATGCCCTAGCCTAGTTTGAAAAATCCCTAAATAAAGAATTCATGACATTATCTTGCCCTGGGTGGGTGACAATGAAGAATGTGTGCCTCTTTTGTGGGAATTTTTATCCATGATGCTATCTCGTTTGGGGAAAGTTCTCAAAATAGATAAGTGTAGAATAATCCTCCCACATGGACAGTAAGGCACTTGTTTCTTTGTCGCATAGTGTCAAAATTCCTAAGATCATTGATATTAACTTGGACAATACCACTTTTTCCAGTGGTATTGAAATATTAGGAGGGCTAAATGCATGTTATCTTTGTAGAGGAGAAGGGAATATTAGAAAAAGTTGCTCGATAATTTTAAATAGACCCAACAATATTGGTGCTAAACAAAAAACTAATGCTAGTGCACCCTTGACCAACTTGGCTGATAAGAATTTTTCCATGAATGATGTGCGACCTAACCCTACTTGAGAATCTACCAAGACCAATATTATTAACATAAATAAGCCCAAAGTTGAGGCTCAGGTAACAGGTTTGGAGCCTGCCTTACAGGTTAGTTTCGCTTATTATAATGATGGTGTTCCTACCATTGAGAGTGTCGACCACCCTGTTGATTCAGTATGTGTTTATATTAAAAATTCTAGCTTAACTCCCCCCCTAGCCTGGGTGGGGTGGGTACTCCTGTAATTGGGAATTCCCTCAACATGGGGGGGGGGGTTGTGGACCCAAACACTTAATCACCAATGACTCATTGTTTCTAGCTAACTCAACTTCTATTTATGCTAACTCTACCTCTTCAAAGGCTATCACAAATTTCACTTCATGTGCATCAATGGACTCTTTAGACTAACATTTTACTTCCTCACAATCCTACGATGGTTATGCCAAAAGATCTAGTTCCAAACTCCCTTGGGGAGATTTAAAAAGAGAGGGATTTTAAACCTATTTCAATCTTCAAGAAGAAGAATGTACAAAAGTTAGTTTTGGTAAGGATTCATCATAATATATCTATTGGGATTAAGATGTCTCAACCTTTGAGTCCTAACACTAATTTTGGGATAAATATTTGTGCAAATATTGATATATCCTAAGTTTCCAACTATAATAGTTGTCATAGCGCATTGTGGGACCCATTTAAGAGAGTGTTATATCCTACATGTGCTTGGTGCAAAGCTCAATGAAGTTCCACTTGTCATTTATTTACTTCATGGAAGCATTGTTGTTTGTGCATACTTCATGGAGGTGTGCCATAGTTACACTTGTCACTTGGCTGCTCATTTGGAGAGAGGAGTTTGTAAAAACTTCTCACTGTTGCATGGTGGTGACATGTCAAGGTATGTTGAGTTAACTATAGTATGTTCAAGACTACTTTTTTGGAAGTTGGAACCCACTTTGAAAAGTCAATATTGGAAGTTTCTATTTGCAGAGAATTGTGCATGGATGTAGTTGAACTATTCCTAGTTGAATCAAACTTGGCATGTGGATGCGCAAATTTTTGACAGGTTATTTTTTTGTATGTGCATGTTGCATTCTCTTGCATGTAGTGCATTTCTTGTTGCATTTTCATGCATGGGCATGGGTTTGAGGAAACTTTTATCCCAAGCACTGTAGACTCTATATATATAGACTTTATGCTAGAGGAGTTATGAGAGAAGCATTATTCATAGGGGTTATGTTGTCATAATTTTGCCAAAGATGGAACAAGATGCAAATCTCCTATAATGGTCTTGAGTTTTAAGAATGTATTATAACTACTTTTGTTACTAAATAATATATTGGCTTTGTGGTTTTTGAGTGTGGGGTGTTTTTACCCAAAAGGGTTTTCCCCATGTAAATTTGTGTGTTCTTTCTCTTCTATCTTATTCTTCTTATTTAATTTTATGTGCATGTAATGTTGATGAAACTACTTTCAATCTAAAAAGATCATAAACTAAATTCCAACCTCTTTCCTTTAAGAATTAATAGTGGGGTAATAACTATGTTGGTTTTTCTTTAAGGCATAGTAGTATATGTTGAGGTTCCTAAATTGAAATGAATGTAACTAAAGGCACATACGGATCCTAGATGGCTTTCTAGGATGCCCTCTTTTCCCTTCAATATCCTTAAATAATAATAGCAATATGGAAAAAGATGACAATGAGAATGTTATTTTTGGTAAATTTGAATTTTTACCCTCAGTTGAGACATTCTTGAATAAAGATAGAAATATAAGAAGTAAAAAAACCTCCTTCAACAATGATTCATTCTCATTGGCCAATAGCATTGTTCAAGAATTTGAAACCAAGAGTTAAGCTACTTGGGATTTGTACAATTTTAATAGTTTATAAAATCAATTTCCTTTAAACCTGAAGTTAAACAACAAATAGAAAGAGTATCCTAAAAACATAGATGGCCCTAAGGATGGTCCAAAAATGGGTGACAAAAAGTTTGTGGACAATAGTCGACAAATAGATCCTAATATTATTACAATTAATAATTTGAACAAAGTAGGTTATGGATATGAGCTAACTCATAGAACTTTGTACACTCCAAGTAGGTTGATAAAGGAAAACAAAGAGAGCACTTTCTATTTGAACTCTACAAATATACCCAAGCATGGGAAAAATAATTCTCATGTCTTGGATCTAGGTGGAGAGTTGCAAGTAGACCCCAAAGATTGTTGTACCAACATGTTGTAGAAAATCATATGGAATTGAAGAAAGATAATCAATACCTGCTAGTTGATAATCATGATATAAAATTTGGTAATAGACTAGTGAAAAGTAGAGAGACCCTACAAGAATTGCTAAGTTGATGTATGGTAAGAAAGTCACAAAAAGGAAATATGATCTTATTTTTTCTTCTCCCTCCATACCTGAATGAGCAGCTAAAGATACATTCCTACTAGAAATGATAGGATTAATGCATCTAAACACAAGAGGAAGAAGAGGACTAAGGATTCCCCAACACGTTCTTCCAAAAGGAAAGAGAATGAAGAAAGTATTCCTAAATGCTTTGATGGCTTTAGGAAATCAATGGATACCTTTTAAGGATTGTTTGAATGTATTTCCAATGCACCTCATAGAATTTCTATGGACTTGGGTCCCCTGACAAAAAATATATTGTTAGGAGATTCTTAAGATCATATAGGAATAAGGATGCAGTCCTTTTACAAGAGGTGAAGGCTACTAATTTTGTCCTAGAAACTAACCTTAAATTTATCTAGAAGGACTCTTATCACTACTCCACTAGTCATGAGAAAGGTAAATGTGGCTCTATTATATTACTCTATAATAAATGGGTACAACATGTGATTGAGTTTTGAGCTTCCCCCTACAATGGAGTTGTATGGGTTGTCATTGAACAAGATTACATTAAGTTTGGTCTTTTTCCACTGTATGCTCCCAGTGAATATAAGGATACATTTAAGTTATGGAAATGGTTGTGCAACCTCCAAGACATCCCTTGGATCATTGGGAGATATTTTACCATGATTGAAAATAGCGACCTAAAGTTGGGGGTATAGGGTTGGACTAAAATGGTAATGAAAAGTACTTCAGGTTTAAAATGAAATCCAAGCTCAACCTATTTGATCACTTAGAAGGAATGACGAATGGAAATATGAATATATGGTTTAGATGGTCAAATTCTCAAAAAGGTAGTAGAATAATCTATTGTAGATTTGATAGGTTTATGCCACTAGAGATTTTTTAACTTTAACAAAAATGGTGATGGCTATCTAGGGTAAGTGTCTTCTCTTACTCATTATCAAACCATCACCTATCAAGGAAAAAATTTCAATTGATAAAGGTGGAACAAATGTGAACAAAGAGAATAATAGTTTTATGCTCAACACTAGTCTACTAAGGGATGAAGAGTGTAATGATGTTATCTTCACCTAGAAGGAGATTAATAGATGAATGCTAAGAGACAAAAATACCATAGAAACATGGGAACATAAAGTCAATAGTTGGAAAGTGATCTTCCAAACTATAGAAAATAAAAGAGCCATGGATTGAAGAGAAATTGAAAACAACCTCAATGGGAGAATTCTAAAAGCTGAAACTCATCTACAGAATGACCCCACTAATTTTGAATTACATGAAGAGATAATTATTTCTAAGGATTCTTTAAGAAGACTACACACTATAAAAATCAATGCCTTAGAGTGAGGGCTAAAGTAAATTTGTTAAGTAATAGTGATAAAGGTTCTCACTTTTTCTTTAGATATATACAAAATAAAGGAAATAGAGAGAAAGTGGACAATATTTTGGTAGGGGATAAATTTATTAATGATCATGCAAAGATTAAAAATCAATTCTTTGGCTTTTATAAAAATTGTTTCACTTTTGAAGGCAATAATTTACAAAGTCAAAATGCTAGAGATTGTTGCAAGAAACTCATTCCTAAAATAATCTCTAAGGAGAATGCTAATTTAGGTTAAGTAGTGATATCTCCCTTGAGGAGATTAGGAAGGAAAATAATGTTTTAAATAATAACAAATCTTTGAGGGAAGATGGTTTTCCTATAGAATTTTATAAGAGGAATATTGATTGGGTGAGTGAAGATTTTCTTCAAATTTATAAGGAATCCATTGATAAAGGATCCATAGGTAGCCACATCAATAGGGGTATTATCAATTTGGTTCCCAAAGAGGGGCACAAGTCTCTTATTAAGAATTAGTGACCTATCACCTTACTCAATGTCTCTTATAAATTCCTTACTAAGGTTTTAGCCTTGAGATTAGTTGATATCCTTCATTTTTTATCAAAACTTAAACTAGCTTTATTGAAGGAAGATACATTTTGGAGAACCTCCTAACTAGTTGGAAGTCCATGGCTTGAGCTAGGCAGACCAATAAAAACTCTACCATGCTCTTATTAGTTTTTTGAGAAAGCCTACAACTGAGTGGAATAGTCTTTCTTGCTAATGACTCTTGAGGCTTTTGGATTCCCAAACTTCTAACATATGGTTAGCATCCTACTAAAAGATGAAATAGCTTAGATTTAGGTTAATGGGTCCTTATATGAGCTTTTTACCTTAGAGAGGTCCATAAGGTAGGGATTCCCTCTAGCCCTTGCCCTATTTGTTATTGTATTTGATGCTATTTTCTACCTTTTGAGGGAGTCTTCATTGACCCCTAGAATAAAGTGTCTTTCTCTTGGACTAATAATGAAGACCTTCTAAATATCCAATTTTTTGATGACACTACCTTGTTCGTGGAGTTGGAGGAAAGGAATATGAATAATCTCATGCACAAACTTTGAATTTATACTACACTGCCATAGGTGCAAAGTTGTCAAATGCTAAATCCATCATGCTTAGTTGGAAGGATACCCTTGGATTGGTTTTTCAAATATGACTCCCAAAGGGAGGTCCCACCAAGAAATTTAAGTATCTAGGGATCCCATTTGGAATTTATCCTTGATTAAAGGATATGTGGATGTGGATCAAACGTAAGATTGACAAAGAATTGGATAACTAGAATATTCCTTTTTTATCCTTGGTTGGAAGAATCCATATATGCTAGAAAATTTTATCTTCATACACTATTTACTACTCTTCTATTTGGCTCTTTAATGGTCATCAAATTAATGATATTCAAAATAAAATTAGGATATTTCTTTTGTTTGATGGAAAAGACAAGAAGAAAAAAACTATGTCAATTGGGCATAGTGTTGTATTGACAAGATGCAAAGTGGTATAGGTTTGAAAGAGCTAAGAAATAAGTGGATAACTTTTGTTGTCAAATGGATACTGAAAGTTTTGGAAGGTAATTAGCCTTGAAAGGTCCTTGTCAGAAACAATATCCAACTTGTTGTCCCTAAACAAGCTAAGACCTGGAAAATGCTTTCTTTATGTGGCATATTGTCTTGCAAATACTCAGTAGTTCCTGCAGGGTCCAATTTTTTTAGAAGTATTTGGAAGGCTTGGGAATTGATGAAAAATAATGTTGAAAATAGTGAATTTATTGACTGTAGTAATAAATATCTACATTCATACAGGTCTATTTGGTGGAATCTTGAACATAAAGGTAAACCTTTAGTATTTCTATAAGATGGTCTTCTAAGAGTTCATCCTCTAAAAGGATCAAATGTTTTAATAATATCCTCAATGATAGCCATCTAAAACCTATCTTCATTGAGTTGTGAATATGATACCCCCCTTCAAATTGGAGGACATAATATACTCTTACGAAGGCTTTTATAGTTATTCTAGTTCCTACAAATTGTATTCAGGATAGTGACAATTTTAAGACTTAAATGGTTTGATGGCTCCTCTCTTCAAAAAGTAAACACTAGGACTTGTGAGTGGTTGATCTAGACCTGCTCAAACATGATCAAAAAAATGAATGTTAGTCATTAAACACATCTAAAACAATCATTCCCCTTGCAATTCATTCAAATGCCAAGAACAAGAAACAAAGTGAAATTAAACAAATGAAAGCTACTAAATCTTGCTCAAAACATTCAAACCATCATCCCATAGAGGAATTGGTGCTACTTTGATGTGGAAAGTAGCCCTTTCCCAATTCTTTGCAAGCTTTGATGACGAAAAATGTGATCC
>VDFB02086081.1:31288444-31438027 GCA_007258455.2 Sequoia sempervirens | reverse complement strand
AAACCCAAAACCCTTCATTAATGCCAAAAACCTAGGGTTTTAATGGAAACCACACATCCAATCCTTAAAAAATCTTGTAACCACATCAAAAAGGTTCATTTAGGCCTGTAGAAACTCAATTCAACATCAAAAAATTCTGCCCCAACAAGATTCCCACTTTTCCATACTAAAACCATTCAACTTCCCTTGGAAAACTCTAATTTTCACTCCAGGGCTTCATGGCCAACACTCCACTTTGCATCCCATGCACACAAACAACATTTCCCCACCTAAAAATAACTATTTCCACCCATTCCACCAAGGTACAAGCATCATAGAAGGTGGAATGGGTTCATCTTTCCATTTAATTCAACAAAACCTTCAAAACTGCCTTACATAGGCAGATTTAGGAAAACCTCTATAAATTTTGAAAAATTCAATATAAATCCATCAAACTTGAAAGATTTGATAGTTAATTCACTATAATATAACGTCCAATTCAAATAATAATGATTTGAGGTCTGTACGGGCTGTACCAACCCCTGCATGTTCACTATTCATAGAGAAATCTATAGACAATTGGAGGAATACAGTGTTCTATGAATTGAAACGATTTTAGAAAAAATTCAACAAGCATCCAACAAGTTTTCACACTTTTTTAAATATTTTCTTCCCAAAAAAACTTCCTACAACCACCTATCTACCTTTTAAAATGTTTTGAATGTTGGTATCCCCCTAGAATGCAATTTTACAACTTTTTAATTGACAACATTTTGCAACAATGTGCAAATTTGTAAAACCAACATTACTGACCCCCTAAACACTTAATATGACTCAATCATGACTAAATACAATAGTGAATGGTCTCAATGACCTTATTTTATGCAAAAAATCCAAAATCCTAAAGCCTACACAATAACCTCTTGAATTGATAATTTTTATTCAATGGTGTTCCTGCACCATACACCCCAACTTGTAATTTTTTGAAGTCTCTTGGAAAAGTTACTGCATCTTGTACTCCTTTGTGTTCTTCATAGCTCTAACCTTCTTGATCACTGTCCTTAGGCTCACCTTTCCTTGTCTCTTTACTTTCTTTGACATTCTTACACTTATCTTCACTTGAACTTGGCTTGAACTGGGTGTACTGTTCTGTGAGGTGTTCTTCCATTCTTCCATCATCAAACACTGTTGTCACACCTTCTTTTACACCTGCACACAAAGTATTATCAGCTGTCCTCTCATTTATACACTTGTCCTTCTTTGTTTCAGGCTTAAAAATCTACCAAGTACTCTTTTCCTCATCCTTTTGTCTGTCAGAATTATTACCAACTATACCATCACTCCTTTTAGTCTCTATCAGACCTACAAGTACCTTGTTCACTATCCCATCAACTTTGCAAACCTCTTCTCTCACAATATCCACCTGCCTCTTTACTATATTCACCCCTACCAGGCACATGATAGTCCCAACAAGTATTCCATCACTTAATTCTTTCCTTTCCACATGATTTTCCCTCTTACTCTGCTCTATCTCAGACCGAGACACATTTTCATTTACTTTCTTCTTCCACATGAAGACATTCTCCTTCACAACTATCTGCAAATCATTTTTATTCTTTTTTCATACTGTCTTATCTTTGTCAAGCCTTGTATTGGCTACCAATCCCTTATTCTCACCTTCATCAACATTTACATATTCCTTTCTCCCAATCATGATGATTTCATCCTTTTCTTCTATCTCCTCAACCAATGGAGTTAGAATAAATGTCTTCCCATCTTTTTCAATGTTATATGTATTTTGTCTCCCATGATAAACTGCAGACCTGTCAAACTACCAAGGCCTTCTGAGTAGAACATGGCAACTCATTGGAAAAATGTCACAAATAAATTTATCTCTGTATTGACCAATCTCAAATTCGACTATGGCTTGTTCACTCACCACTATAGATTGATGATCACTAATCCAAGACACTCTATAAGGATTTTTCTATAGGAACTCTTGCAAATTCAATTTTTCCACCATATCACTAGATACCATGTTATCAGTGCATCCAAAATCAACTACTACCTTGGATACCTTATTTTTTCATCTACAAGCTATCCTAAACAACACTCTTCTTTGGATTATCTCTTTCTCCTTGGAGCTCTTCAAGATTTGTCTTTTCATCATCAACATCTCACCTACTTCAGGAGCAACATGAAGTCTATTGGAGTTTGAACTTTCAGCCTCACCTCTTGAACAATTTGTGCTCTCCTTTCATTTTTCTCTTCTCCACCACTTGGTGTGGTTCCAAACTTCTCTAGACACTTGAAGAAAGGGTGACCAAACTCACCACACTTGTAACACCTACTTGCAAAATTATTATAATTTCTTCCTTGCCTAAAGCTTATTCTTCCACCTCTCCATCCACCTCTTGATTCAGGTGCTTATTCTCTACTCTTATAAGCATCTTCAAGATCTTCTTTGGACTATCTTGGTGTTGAAAATGTACCTTTGTCCCTAGAAGTAATGCATCTTCCTCTTGTTTCCTTCTCTTGTCTCCTCTTTAGTTTTTCTTCTACTCTTATTGCCATTTGAAAACATTGTTCTACTATTTTTGGTGCCATCAAATTGATTTCATCTTGAATTTTATACCTTAGGCCATTGAGATATCTAGCTACTATTTCTTCCTCATCCTCCTCATGCTTTGATATTATACTTAGCCTATAGAATTCCTCGTTGTATGCTTGTACATCTTGTTCTTTTTTCCTAAGATTTTGTAATCTTTTAAGTAATTGAACATTATAATCACAAGGAAGGAACTTACCTTTCAGTTTTTTTTTCATTCTCTCCCAAGAATTGATCTTGTTCTTTCCATTTTTTTTCCTTTCATCTTGCACAAAATTCCACCACAACAAAGCATGTCCTTTCAACTTGGTCTTGAATTTCTTCACTTTTTTTTCTTCACCTATCTCTTCACTATCAAAGTAGTTTCCCATGGCTCCTATCCATTCGAAGAGCTCTTCACCATCTAGCTTATCCCCATACATAGGCACATCCATTTTTCTATGTCCATCTTTCTTCACAGCCTTCAAAAACTTCATCATTCTCATATCCTTTCGATCCATCGCTTCCTCTTCACTAGAAGTTTCTTCTTCTTCTGTATCACTCTCATCCATATCCACTCTAGTTTTAGATTTCAATGCAGCCATCTCCCTTTTCAAGGCTTCTATTTCTTTAGCCTGCGCATTAATCTTTCTTCCAACTATACTTCCTTTAGGAGGAATCTTCAAAATCTTGCCTCTTCACCTTCCAACCTACAAAATCCAACCAAATCACCAAAAAGATATCTAATAATTGATATCTGATACCACTTGATGTAATCAAGGGAGGTACTATAGCCACACAACTCAAAATCATCCAAATTAACAACTTATCAGATCATCAAAACCCTTAAATTCTCACTATCTCTTCAAATTCACTCAATTCCTTGTAGCATTGCAACCCAATTTAATCGGGTATATCTTTTCAATGGGATCCTTTCAGATGAAAACCTAAACCTTCTTAAAGACCCATTAGGGCACAAAATAACATGCTTACAATCCACTATAGGTTTCTTTAAAATAACTTTCTCGAAATAGGGTTTCAACGCCAACTAGGCCTTAAATTAGCCCTCTTTTACAAAGGACTTTGTCTTAGAACTTGTCCAAACCCTACAAAATTGTGTGGGAAGAAATTTATAGGTGTCGAAACCTAGGAATCCATAATCACTTGTCAAAAACTCATCCATCCAGGTGCCAAAACCTAAAACCCTCCTTTAATGCCAAAAACCTAGGGTTTTAATGGAAACCACACATCCAATCCTTACATAATATTGTAACCACCTCAAATAGGTTCATTTAGGCCTGAAGAAACTCAATTCAACATTATAAAATGCTTCCCCAACAATATTCTCACTTTTCCAAACTAAAACCATTCGACTTCCCTTGGAAAACTCTAATTTTCACTCTAGGGCTTCATGCCCAACACTCCACTCTGCCTCCCATGCACACAAAAATAATTTCCCCATGTAAACCTAATTATTTCCACCCATTCCACCAAGGTACAGGAATCATATAAGGTGGAATGGGTTCATTTTTCCATTTAATTTAACAAAACCCTCAAAAATTCCTTACATAAGCAGATTTAGGAAAACCTCTATAACTTTTGCTAAATTCAATATAAATGCACCAAACTTGAAATATTTGATAGCTAATTCACTATACTATAGCTTCCAATTCAAATCATAATGAGTTGAGGCATGTATGGGCCGTAGAAATCCTTGTAAGTTCACTTTTCATAGAGAAATCTATAGACAATTAGAGGAAAATAGTGTTCTATTGATTGAAACGATTTTACAAACTTATTCAACAACCATCCAATAAGTTTTCACACCTTTTAAAACATGTTCCCTCCAAAAAAAACTTCTTAAAAATTCCTATCTACCTTTTAAAATGACTTGACTATTGGTATCCCCATAGAATGCAATTTTACAACTTTTTAATTGACAACATTCTGCAACAATGTGCAAATTTGCAAAACCAACATTATTGACTCCCTAAACACTTAATATGATTAAATACACTATTGAATGGTCTTAATAACCTTATTTTATGAAAAAAATCCAAAAAATCCTACACAATAACCTCTTGAATTGACAATTTTTATTCAATGGTGCTCCTACACCAGCTATGCAAGCGAGAATTGGAGAGTGGAAGGCTAGAGCCAAAGCTATAGGGAAGTTAGAGTGAAGCTAGAAGTAGAAGAGAGTTGTAAATGATGTGAAAAGATAACATTTAAGGAGGGAAAATAATCTTCCCGATCCATTTCAGGGAATCTCGAGCCATTACCACTAAAAAAAGGAGGTGGCAAGCATGAATGAAAATGATCATTTTAATGTTAAAACATCGTAGGATGCTAGCACAACATGTAGATGTCTGTGCACCACGCTAGTGTCTGGACACATCATGCTACAAAACAACACGAATGAGAAAAAGCACAAGGTTCGATGCAAAACTAACACATGAGCGTAGCTGTTGAAAAAGGGGTGTTGGAGCATCTTAAAAGGGGAAAAAGGCTAATGCAGGGGCTAAAATGAGCCTACTCAAGATTCTAAGGGAGTGGACACTAAATCGGATACAAAAATGTATGTGAAATTCCAAGGTGTGCAATTTTATGACTATACATATACTAATTGTTGAATGAACAAGACAACTAAGAGGGGGGGTGAATCAGTTGTAGAAAATTAAAACATAAAACCCTTAATAGTAATGAAATCCACATGCATTTATTAAACCCTTATTCTATTAGTGTGATTAATCATGAAATTGAAATTAACATAAACAACACCATACACAACACAATACCAAATTTATATGAAAAAACCAATGAGGGAAAAATCATGATGAGGATTATCTCACAATATAATTAATTACAAAATTGGTACAAGAGCTCACTTCTAGAATAGGATAGACTATCCAAAAAGACTCATAGCTAGGGTTCAATATCAAAAAAAATAAATACAAGAAGATAAAAGATAAATGTTACACAGAGAACAAATTCTCAATGTAATAGGAATATGCCACAAATTTTGCAACACTTTCGTAGCCTAACATGAAAGATCTCAAACACCTTCAGCTCACTGCCTTCAGGAATCCAACACTTTGAATTTTGAATTTCTCTACTCAAATTGTCTTCACACATATCACTCTCATCAATCTTGCATCTATCTTTCTTCTCTCTTACATCTCACAACATCAACACTCTTATTTATATCAAACTCAACCTTGAAAACCTTCTCCAATGTTGGAAACTATCTGCCACACTTACAAATTCAAATTAGGTCGGCATCTAAACATTCCCACAATGGATAGGAATGAAGGAGACCCAATATAAATCCTTAATTAGGACCCAAATAGATCCCAAAAAAATCAACACACTTCCATAAGCTTTGCAAGTAGTGCTAACACAAGGTCAAACAATACTTGTGCTAAACATCATAAAACATTAAGTACATGCTTCCTAAAATTAATTTGAAAGTTTCAGACAAAAAAATTCACTTGAACATGATGTAGAATAATCCATGAATCACTTGAGATTCATGAAACACTTTATCCAAAGTTGGATTGTATAAATACTTCAACTCAGAACAACTGGTAAACTTTATTCGCACACTGACACATGAAACATACACTATACTATACTAAATCAAGTAAAAACTTGAATTAAGAAATATACAAACATTATAAGCAATTTACCAAATATTCAAAACCTAAAGCCAAAAAAGGGAGAAATGTGGAGCAATTACATTTCTCCTAGGCCATAAGAAAACCAATAAAAAATTGGTTCACACACTGGTGAAAATATCTCACTCTATACAACGATCTAGAATCCCAAATTCTGAATATATCAACCTTTAACAAACTTAAACAACATGTCACATCCATAGAGGCATAGACTCAACACATAAGAAATGTGGAGCACAATACTAGAGAACATTTTGAACACTTGCACAACACTGTTTTCACTGTTTATCAAATTTTCTCAAAAGCACTTGGAAACCAAGTAGCAGAGACATCATTTTAGCTCATTACACTATTCCAACTCATCTCTAGACACTGAAACAAAACATAGCTCCATGTACTCACAACACTTCCTCAACATCTCAACTATACATGCATAACCTGCAACAACCTGTTTTTCTCTTTTCACAATTTTCTCAATATCCTCAAGATCTTCATCATGCAACAAATTTCCTCAACACATAGTTGACATCAATGATAGTAACAATCTGTAGAATTCTATTTGACATCAATGAAAATACCTTCATACTTGCAATGCATATATCGAGCTCATCTATTTCTAGAGTACAAACATTATAATGCTTTTAAGTAGCTTCATTAGAGGAGGCCTGCTGAAGGTAGGCACTTGCTTTTTGTCTTTGATTATCAATATCAACCATATGTGATTCTTCCTTAGAAGAACATTCTCCATGTGCAAAGTCAGAAATGCTCATAAGGACATTTATCTCCTCATTATGGTCATGAGATGAACTATAATCAGTAGATACAATTTATTCCTCCTCTAAGGACTTTGCAACTACACATTGGTGAGGAGAATGTGGCAATTTATAGGCCAAACACCATGGAGTCTCATTAGAAAAATTATCAAAATGTTTCTACTATGGATCAGGTGGACATTGACCTTGTGCATTTTTCTAATTGTTATGAACTGGCTTTCCATTATGCTAGTTTGTATTATAAGGGAAATCTTGTAATCTTGGGGGACTTTCATTTTTTTGGAAATGTTTCTTTTCATTTCCCAATCCTTTTTCATTTTTCGCAATGTTATATTTTATGTCCTTCAAGGTTCTCATCACCGCGTCCCATTTTTCATCAGATGTAGAAGCCTTTTCTTGCTTATCCTTAGGATTCTTTTGAATATTCACATACTCTCTTCTTCCTACCTTACCAAAAGCTCTCCTATTACTCTCTATATGTAATGCAATTTTGAAATCATCCCTCAAATTTCAAGGGTCCTTATCCCTTAAATGATAACTCATCTTTGAGCCAAAGGAATTACAATAAGTAACCAAACATACCTGATCATTTGGCCTCAAATCAACATGCAATCTATACATTTCTTTCTAAAATCTAGTGTTAAAATCAGACACCATTTCATTTGATCCTTAGCAATTTTTTTGAATTCATTAAGCATAGATATGGTATCGGTCTTGTCACCATATTTTTCTTTGAACAACCTTTTAAAATCTTCCCATGATCAAATACTAGCCTCTGACAGGCCTCTGTACCAATCTCCTACATCCTTAACCAATGATTACATAAACAATTTCATTACCACATCTTCATGCTCAAATTCACAATCATCAAGTAGATTTAGGAAATTCCTCAAATGATCCTCACTAGAAAGTGCATTATTTCCAATGAGCTTATTTAACACAACCCTGATATAATTAGAGATGGGATTTAGGAAACCAAGTATCCCATCATAACACAACTTTCTATACCTCTCCAACTCCAAAGGTCTCCTATGAAATTGGTTTTATCTATTTTAATGTGCCTATTATTTTCATCCCACGTTGTGGTTCACATTCCTATCTCCGGACTAGTTGTAGGTATGCTCATTTTTATTTATATTTAGATGATAGGAGGTAGGGATGGACTAACCTATATGAGATGAAGTGTTTATCTCAATTGTAGGTGTAGGTTGTGATGAGGAATGTTGGGGATCTTGTGAACTAGATGCTATGGAATTTCTAACAAGGTATGAAGATTTTAAGAAGTCAATATTCTTATGCATTTCAACGTTATCTGCCAAGATTTTCATTCTTTCCAATTCCTTCCTTAGTTCCTCATTTTCCTTTCTCAACTTGGATTCTATTGTTTCTGACTTATCAGGCACATGAGCCTTTAGAGATGAGGCACCTTCATTAATGAACAAACTCTTCATGGTCTACTTCCCTTTTTCAATAGGTTGGTTCTAGACATTTGATGTATTATGTGGAGTAACAATACTTTTAACTTTGGAACTGGTCCAAGTAGTGGCATTTGTATTTTTGGGATCATTTTGTTCCTATCAATGATTTTAGAAATGACAGGGCTTGTTTTAGGTTCTTCTTGGTTCATGAGTTTCATTTTCTCCACTCTCCTTCTCAGCATATCTCTCTCATATACAACATTTCTAATATTCTCCTCCTCTCCTTTTCATTCTTCCTTATCTCACTCTATATCTGAGATTCCTTTTGGAGAGCATTAATTTGACCAAAAACATAATCATGATTTGGGAGGGTAATGTTAGAATCTAAGGTATCTGACAAATCTACAAGGTTCTGAACATTGTTAGTGGATCCAATTAGTAGATCAAGAGTAAAAGGGGAATAATCATTTGAAGTGAGTGGGAATAAGACCACCATAACTAGAATTTGTAGATGCAACATTGCATTGAATACTTCTACTCCTACTTCTTCTTTCCCTAGCCCTAGGTTTATGTATACTTAAATTTGATTTGTTTGTTACATCTTCTTCATCTTCATAATCTAGTCCTAGAAAAATTTAATGGCTCTCATGAATACTATGATTGTTGATACAAGAATGAGCGGGTTCATGAATAGGATGTGGGGTAGAATTGAATTGGTATTCTTTTTTTCCTTGATTGTTTGGGATTCTTTTGAAGTTCACCTTCCTACTTTTCATTAGGGTGCTTCATATGAGCTCTAGTCTACCTCATCCTTCTTTGCAAATTATTCTCTTCTGTTCTTCTCAACTTCTTATGATGAGTTCAATGTCTAAGAGACTCAGAGTTGCCACCCAACTTAATGGGAATTGTAAAAATATTTATGAATCTCAAACAGATTTGAAAAAAATTATGAGTAGAGAGACTCTTCAAACAAGCCTCTAACAATTTAATGAAAACTTGACAAATAAACACAAATACTGCATGGATCTTTGGTAGACCAACTTTAGTTTGAAAAATTGTAGGACAAATCAATGAATTATCTTATGGATGAAAAAATATTTGCAAAATGTATGACTCTAAACTTAAATTTAAGTGATCTCAAACTAAAGAATTTACACAAGTTATCCCCAATAGAGTCACCAATCTATTGGTTTTTTTAAATATCAAACTAATCTAAAAAATAGCCTATATAATTTCCACCTTCCAATGGTTAGCTAATTGGAGAGATTGGACAACGAATGTGTGAAATCTACAATAACTTTCCTCCTTTACTTTCAGCTCTGCAAGGCCCAGGAGGGTGATCCGACACAATGTAATTAATCGTGATCATGTGTTTCAACCAATCTCATACATTGTAAATAATAGATTCATTCCCATAATGAATACTTGACATGTAAGAACTTAAAAGGCTCAGAAGATCTTTAAGTATTTAACATTTAATGCAAGGGAATGTAGGTTTCAACATGAAACTTCTAGAAATAAAACCTCAACTGAAATAGAAAATTGATAATTGTTCTTTTCACTATGAATGACCCTAGAGTTTGTGAATTCAGACACTAATTTAATACCAGTGCCTTATCTTAGGGAATATAGTGGAATTTACTAAAAACCATGGTGCATAACAATATTTATACCAAACATTGAAATCTATTGCAATATTGCATCACAACACTACACTCTATGTTCTAAACCCAAAACTACAGTTTATCAAATCCAAACATTACTTGCACAAATCTATTCTTCTATTAAGGTTATTTAACTAATTCTTTGAATCAGAGACTTAATAAATAACATACACCATTAGAAGCACAATGGAGACTAGATGAAATATCTTTGATTGTATTCATTGAAAATTTGTGTGAATAATAAAATGGAGAGAAGTGGCTTGAAAACTATGCCATTCTATTCAAAATATGTTGGTACTATTATACAACACTAAATCTTGCAAGAATTATAGAGTCTATAACCTAAAATAGGACTCAAAATTTATTCTCTATTCTTTAATTAAAAATCCTCTCGAAGATCAATCAACAACCTTATCAATGGCCTTCAATTTCCTTTTATAAAATCAAGGAAGCAAACAAGCTTTGCACCAATTGAAAAATTTCATATATTTATTTGACAATTACAATTACATCCCAAAATACAATTATATTTTAATTCTATGGGAGGAATATCCATATGAGACAAAAACTATTTCCATTTGTTGATGAAGATATTCAAGTTCCTTCCAAAAGGAACTTGGGCAAAGAAGATACTTGTTCCACGAGCAAAACATTCTTTTCATGTGCTTCCAAAAATGTAGGACATAAAGCATAAAAACAAGAAAGGAAAGTGAAATAGATTCCATGTCAGTATTATGCATCAACAACTTTACTTGAGGCTTAATTTGTAAATTTTTTGAGCCATGCATTGTACTCCTCCTCGGTGGTCAATTTAGTATCCAATAACCTCTATACTTTGGAATTATGCAGATTATATTTGGCATCAATTATTATTCTAGACTCTTTAACAAATACATCAAAATTCACCTCAATTCTAATCATATCATCAATAGAATTATTCATAGCTACATAATAAGGCTTCCCAAAGAAGTCAATAACTTCCTAGAAGGGAGAAAGCCTCCAAACTCTTCCTTCCATGGAGTGAATTCTTTCTATACCCCTTCTTCATTCAAAATATTTGTCAATCCCTGTCCTTCCATTTCTCTAAAAAAAATTATCTTGCTTTTGAGTTGTATGCCCAACTTACCATAAAAAGCTAATATCTCTCCCAAAAAATCAATTTCCTTTACTAATTATGTAAGATGTGTAGGTGCATTAGGATTATCTTTCATATTTGGCACCATTTCCTTCAAAGCACTAACCCTTACACTCCATTTTCTCCAAAAAATTTGAAAGTCACCTTGTACTTGAGAGTACCTTTGATGGGCCTCATGAATGCTCTTATATAGATTCCATACATTATCTAACTTATGCAAAACATGAGAGATCCTATGCCCTAAGACATAATCAATTATTTCTGTTGTAACCCTTGAAGTTTCTATCTTAGCGTTTTCCTTACTCTCCTTTTCCATTTGCAATTTCTCCTTCAAACTCTTAATTCTAAGAGATAGTGTTTCTCTATCTTGTGTTGAAAATATAGGTGTAGGAGTGGGATGTGGTAAAGGTTCTTTTGCTAAATTTTCCTGAGCAACAATATCTTTCATCTTGTTATACTCATCCAAAATCCCATTGTTCTTGACCAACAATCTATCATACCTTTCTTGGGTTATTTATGCAGTTTATGTGCTCAACATTGTTGCATGAACTATTAGCTTAGCGACATGTATTGGTTTCATCTCTATAGCCCTTTTGACCATAATATCACCAATGATTTCACTAATGGATCTCATGACTTTTGGATTCCATGTATTTGGTGTCATTGACCAAATTTCCATAGTATGTAATTTATGGTTGAAGATTGATCCAAAGACTTTATTATCATAGTGTTCCTCTGAAATGAAAGACTTTGGGTCATTCCTTATGGAATCTAAAGAAATTTTTGAGGTAAGGTCCCAACTAGGTAGTAACAAAATACCACTATCCTTTACCAATCTCCTTCCCTTCAGTGGGGTACTATTAGCAATCTCCTACATTATTTTTCTTCCTCCTTTTTCTCAACCTCTTCCTACAATGAAGGATCTACTTTTTCCTTAGCTTTCTCAATCCTTTCTTTTGACCTAAATTAAAAATTCTCTAAATTCTTTAGTTTGGACAAAAGAATCATCATCCATGAATTTTCTATAAGCTTTCACCCTTACATCATCATCAACATCCTCATCATATGTCCATGGAACAATTTTGTCATCTAGAACAAATAGATCCAGTGCATCATCCATCACAGGGGAGGGGAAACTTTGTTCCACTTCTTTCTTTGTAGGAACATATTCTACTAACTATTCCTACATCATATCTCTTCCTCCCTTAGTTTCCATTGAATAATCAACCAAAGGATCAACAACTGGTCCTTCCAACGGCTGCATTTGGGTGCCATGAGCTGATGATTAGGCCGGTTGGATCCTTATTTTTGCATCATTCTCCCTTTTGGAAACTTTATCTTTTTCCTCAGTCTCTTTAACCTTTTCAAGAAAAGTTACATCCCTATATGCATCCATCATTTTGATAGCCTTCTTGTAGGGTTCTTTAGTTTCAAAACGAGGACTACCATAGAATGGATTTTCTTTCAATATTTTTTCTTCAATACCACATATCATCATCCACTACTTCTTCCTCTCACCAACAACAACATTCGAGGGAAAATTTCTAATGAAATCTTTAGTATAGAGAAAGTGATGATAGAAACCAGATCTTCCTTTAGCTTTTCTCTCCTTATCAATGAACCCTTTTGGATCACAATTTCTCATTCCCTCCATTTTCATTCTATAGTTTCTTAACATAGTGCTAAATTTATCAAGACCCTCTTTTGATGTAACCACAAAATAAAAAAAAGGTAAATTGGGCATATATAAGAGACCCCTTTATAGCATTCCTAAAGTTTTCTTTATCCATGGCATCTAGTTGCCACATTATTTCCATGAATACTAACCTACCACAAACATAAATTGGTAAATGATGGGGCTGCACTAAGGCTCCATAGACCTTAATTACAGTGTAGTGAGTATGCAAATACCAATCACCCTAGTTATGATCATGCTTAGAATTCTCCCTAAACTCTAGTGGCCTTAGAATTTCCTTAATGCTCCTAGAAATCCTATACATGAGCTTCAAACCTAAATGCTCCAAAACACCAAATTTAAAACCATTATAGAATGTAGCATAATTGGACTCGAGGTAATTTTGATCCCAAATGTAAGTTCATATTTGCATAGGTAGCTCATTGTCTTGTTCATCCTTTTCCCTTAATCTCATAAAATTTCTCCAGGCCTTGCAACCAATCCATAATAACATATGCATTAGCAATGAATAATGTGAGAAATGTAGGGATGGTTTTGTATCCTTTAACTCTACTAACTGTTTTTGTATCTCCTCTACAATGTAGGTTGCATAATCAAAACCTTTGTTTGAAAGTTTATCCTCAATGTCCATGGACATGATCATTAAAGGAGCATTCATCTTCACATCATATCTTCTACCAAGGACCTAACACAAACCATGTAAAAGTATTCCTGATATAATCTTCAAACTCATCACAATCAAATGGTTCCACCTCCTTAGGTGAAAACTACGCATCTCTTTTCTTTTGATCTCTTATTATGTGCCTTGGTAACACATGTCTCCTATATCCATATTCTTTCCTTTCATATTCTTGAAATAGTGCACTAAAATTGATTGCAATGGTCGCAAAATGATTTAACTTGAACACTAGGGCTCAACTTACAAAATTACACAAGTTTTCAATCTAAATTCTACAACTGAACCCACTGACATTTCACCAAATTAAACTAGGGCCTTTTAATTTCTCTTTTTAACTCAATCTAGAAAATACTATTACAATAGACCATAAATCCTATTGAAAATACCAGTTCCCTTTTTAATTTTGTTCCTACTTTTAAAAATTGCATAGAAAGGCCAAAAATCACTTACCTAGGAAACCCTAGCTTTTTTTTATTCAATAATTTCTTATCTAAAATCCTCTTCATGCTCGCCTTCAAATTCTTGCAGAGATAGTGTAAAAATGAATAATTCACCTCTTAATGATCTTCAAAATTGAGCAAACACTCCATTAATGGCGAAAGACAGCTCACGCGAGTGAACAAGATTACTCTAATAGTCAGCCTCTCATGTTTAAATTTCCACTGTTGATCAAATTGTTTTAAAATATGATCAATGGTGATCCATGATCTTTGCATATCTCTAATTTCTTTTTGATACCTCACCATGAATCCATGTTGTGAATAATTGGTACGATGCTCTAAGACACTACCCCGTACTTTCTTTAAAACTTGCCGCCAACTCTATTAGTGAAGCCATCCCACATCGCCTTTATGTCTCCAGCTTGATGAAATGAAACCACGATGTGAAGACTCCTTACGATGGAAAGAATATTCTAGAGCATATCCTTCATCCCTCCATCACATATCACTCTTTGGGAACCATTTCTCAAGTTCATAATTGTGATGTATTAAACCTGTGCAATGAAATAATAGCATAAGATTTTCATCGCATATTGCTATTTCCCTTGTCTTCAGTAGAGTGTATTCCACAATATAAATGATGTATGTGATGCACTAAAAATATGACACCTGTTACATGAGAATACCCTTCTAGCATATTCACACTCTTTTAGACTTCAAAGAAAACATATCGCACATTGCATTTTAGGTGCGAGCTTGTTGATATGAAATTACGATGCAAGGAGATTATGCGATGTGTTTATAGTTGTCCAAAATCTCTCAACATATTATCCTTTATCTCTTATCGCTCATCACTCATCACTCTTTAGTGATAAGGTGGTGGATGCATATCAGCGATACAATGATAGCAAAGGATTAATACAAGTCGTGCAATCATGTCTGCTAAATGGATATTGCTCAATGTTTTTAAAGTACACGAGGCTATAATCCATAATGCAAAGAGCCTCAATGATGGGACAAGAATTAGACATGTGTCCTTTTCAAAATCAATTAATATATCACATATAGTGTTTATAGTGCTGGCGAGTAGTAAGCAATCAACAATGTGAAAGTATAGTGTGATGTAAAGGATTAACAAAGGCATCACTCATCACGCAAAGGAATTTAGCAAGTGTTATCACATTAGTGATATGAAGGAATCATGCGATGTGAAGGAATATAAGGCATCGCATAGTGCAGATGTGAGGCCGGTGGGATGGAAGCAAAGTGCGATGCATATGTAGTGCACGATGAACACAAGTGAAGGAAAATTTGCACATGTCTATAAGTTGTTTTTTAAAAGAGGGGCCACACAGGCAATATGAATAAACATGACATACCAAATCCTAGGAAACTAAAACTAGACATAGGATATGAATGAAATATTTTAGTTGACATAACCTTGGAAGATTTTAATATCTCAAACCAAAGAACACGAGACATTCCAATCAATAGGGTGAACCAATAACACTAGACATAAAGGGTCGGTCAACGCATGGACCCTAATGACTCAAGTGATAACTTAGGTGATCAGAAACCGACGACAATAAGTCAATGACGAATTATACTGAAAGGGCACAAAGGACTAAGGTTTTACATGAAAGGTTGATAAACCGTATACCCTGAAGAATAAACCTTAACCAATGGACAATCATCATGACCTAGAAACCTTGAAATGTATTAGAGAACTGCAAATTTTTTGTAGGGGTTCTATCTAGGACCAAGAATCTCTACCATTTCTTGCTCTTGTGTGATAATGTCAAGAGTGGGAGACACTTGTTTTGGATGAACAACATTTATATGTCCATCAAAAGGAAACATATCATGGGTGATATTAGAGATATCTTTGAAGTTTTGAATGGATTGAATTTTTTTCATCAATTCATGATATTACTTTAGTAGGTATGGATATAGTAAGGGATGCCTCTTTTTTTCTTGGAACTTCTTCAACATGTCCAATCAAGAAATCATATGAGGGAGGAATATTACTATCTGATACATATTTGATTCCTTCTCGATATGAAACATTTCTAGACACTGTTGACTGATTTGGACTTTGTTTTAAGATAATATCTTGATGCATGCTTGCTTCCTCATGTTGTGATGAATGAATAAAATGAATGTGTCCCACTATGTTATCATTGGTATGGTTTACATCATTGTATCAGTGAAATTCACAATAATGTTCCTCTCTATACCCAGTTGGTTTAACTTGCGGTTCTTGGTAGTTTCTGAAATCTACAAGTGTGATGAGATTCAATTGGATCAACTTCTTCTATAATATATCCATAGGTTCCCCTAAGGGAGTGAATTGTTGTTTAGGAGCATTGTTTCGTGGGGGTGGTCCTTTTTGAGTGTTGATAGTGTTAATTGATTGTTGGTTATTTTGTGGCTACGTGTTTGGTTGTTGTGTGTTGGTTTTTTTTGGAACACTTAGGACCGCTTTTGCATCAACTACACCATCATTAGTAATGTTTTTTTTTAGACCAAAATTGGGATTTATCATTGGAACTAGATGATATTCGATTATCTTTGTATGTTTGTGTTGCTTCTTGTGCGATGAGGACTCTTTCAATGTTAAGATCCCTAGCGATGAGTTCTTCACATGATGAGACACATATTTTTATTTAGAAGGATAGATTTGTATCCATGTTGGCAATAATGATATCTATTTGTTGCTTTTCGAGAATTGGTCATTTGCATTTACTAGCTCTATGGCTCCAACGTTGCAAGAAATTTGCAAATTATTCACCCTTACTCTATTTTAGGGTATAAACTTCTTTCAAACTTACATCCATATCAAGGTTATAGGAGAAATGATCCATAAATCGATCTATTATTTCTTGAAAAGTTTAGATTCTAGGAGGTAAATATGAGAACCATTCTATTGCTTGGCCTCCCAAACTACATGGGAAAAGACACATCAAATAGGAGTCATTGTATGCTACTTCCATACATGCCACATAAAATTCCTTGATATGATCTTTTGTATTTCCATGCCCTTTATATTTGTCAAATTTGGGGATTTCAAATCCTGGTGGGAATGGTTTCATTGCAATGTTACGATCAAAATGATATGGACACGTCTCATTATGTATGTGATTTCTTCATTTTCCCAGCTTGAATATCTTGAATTTGTTGTGTAACCATTCTGATTTATGAGGAATGACCATCTTGAGGATTGTTTGGTGGTGGAGCATATGTGTTGTATTGTGGGACGGTAGATGAATTGTGTGTTAATGTTGAATGTGTTATATGGTGTGTATGGTGGATTTTTATATTACGGATTAAAAGGTGATAATGGTGGTGGTGTGTTGTATGCTCCTTGTGAGTTTTAATTCAAGACATTTTGTTGTGAATCTGCATATGGTTGTTGTTGGTTGTAATACATGCCTTCTTCTTGTTGTTGTTCTTGTAATTGATTTTGTTGTTGCACTTGTAATTGGGCTTGTTGTTGTTGTGCTTGAAATTGAGCTTGTTGTTGTGCAAGAAATTAGGCTTGTTATTGTTTATATGTAATAGATTGTTGATAATCCAAAGCATTTTTTCCTTGAGGTGATGGAATGGTGTTTTGATTTGGGACAAATTGGTTTGATTGAATGTATTAGCTTGATGAGATGTTATGATTTTGTGGTGGATTTTGAGGTATCATGTTGTGAGTGGCTTGTGATGGAGGATTGAGTTAATTTTTGGGTGGTTGATGTGTGATCAAATATTGATTATTGGACACTTGATTTTGATTTGGTACACATTGCATTTGTTGTGAAACTTGTCCTTGATTTTGTTGTTCTAACAATCCTTGCAAAATTTAGGATTATGATGGAGGAATGCAAGTTTGAGGACCCATTTGATTTTTCATTGTTTGAGGGACTCCTTAATGTTGAATCAAAGGTTTGGATACTTGATATGATGCCACTTGGTGTTGCAATGTTTGTGGCATACCTTGATTTGGGACCAATTTATTTGGAGGATTACCTTGATTGATTTGATTTGGTAATTGATTTTATGTATTTCCTTTATTGATTTGATTTGGGACCAAATGATTTGATGTATTTCCTTGATGTTGGGGGACTTGTGGAACCATTTGATTTTGAGGATCAATTGGATGATTTTGGGATGATTGAACTTGTTGTGTTGATGATTGACCTTGCAATATTGTGTTCACTTGTCCTTGTAGATTCACTTGGGGTGTTTGACTCACTTGGTTTTATTGAACATTGGGAATATTTTGGGTAATTGTTGTGATTAAAGAATATGGTTGGTTAAGAAATTTTGGTGTCAAGTTTGTGTTGTGGAATGGAGATGTTTTGGGGGATGTTTGTTTTTTGAGTACCCAAATTCTTCTTGTTCCCTATCTTTTGAGTGAGACCAAGTTGAGTTCCTTGTTGAGTTTCAAGACTAGATGAAACCACCCTAGAAGTTAAAGTTTGATCTGGTACATGTGATGGATTGAACAATGTTTTGGACTAGGGGTTGTGTGCTAAATGTTTGAGGAATTGATGTAACATTTCCCAGAGGTTGTTCCCTAAGTGTTCAAATTGAATGAGGAAGAGAGTTTAGCTTCTTATTTTTCCAAGGATAACATGTATTGGGTTTGATTTAACTTTGTCATGGTGTTGATAAGGTGGTGAACCTTTGGATCTTATTGTGTTTCGAGTAGTTCATCTATGGTAAGTTCATCAGGATCATTGGTAACATCCTTTACTTGGTACCCCATTTCTTGTGAAGTTTGAAGTGGATTTTGTGATGGAGGTTGTAGTGGATTTTGTGATGGAGCTGTGAAACCTCTAGGATAAAATTCTTTCATTGTAAGTTTTTGTTGGTTTGGATCACTCATGGTAGATAAATTTTGGATTTTTTCCATGTCTTGTGTTTTGACCTTGTTGTTACCATAAGACTTGGATCAAGTTTTAGAATAGTATGATGGGATTTGCGTTGTTGAAACTCTTGAGTTGACTCATTTTTTTCTAAAATTAAACCTCTAAGGGATTTAGGACCAATGATATTATGAATGATGAAATGATGAGTGATGTGGATGATGAGAAACTCTCAATTTTTGACAAAACTAGACTTAGGTTTTGATAAATGTTTGATAAGGATGCTAATAAACTTGTGAACCCTAGAAGTAGAATTGTAACTTTAGGATTTAAACTTGTTCAAAATAATGTGTGCTAATCCAACTAAATGTGTGAAAAGGGATGTCTTTATAAACATGTAGCTAGGTTAGATGATGTTTTGATGAAACTTTGGTCTGGGATATTTGATTATCCAAAATTTAAATTTGTTGGTGAGATGGTTTGATGTTTGTATTTTTTGATGTTTGATCCTAATGTATAGACCTATGAGGGACTTGTGACAAGATCAAGGCGTTGAAAGACATGCCTTTTCCTTTGAGTTTTTAAAATTTAGAGATCAATGTTTATTTGATGAAAGAACTTTGGTATGATTTTTTGAAGGTGTGATGGTTTTGATAAAAACAATTTAAGTATGCATTTCCCCTCTTGCTTTTGTTGGTGTAACCAATTTTTTTGGAAAATAGGACCAAGGTGTACCTGCTTTGCAGTTCAATTCTTAAAATTTTATTAATTTGAAATTGCTTTCACCACATGGAGATCTTGATTATGTTTGAAACTACAATGTCTACAACCAAGAAAATTATTTTCCACAAAGCTCAAAATTTGTGAACCCAAATACTAAGAAGCCACAGTCATAGTCCCCTAGGTTAACTTTGAAGTAATGAGTAGAGATATGAACCCAAATACTAGGAAGAAACTAAGATGTTTTAATAAAAATAAGATATACTTAGGGTAATGTAGCAATGTAGTTTTCTTCAAGTGTACTCCACTATATTCAAAGGGTTTGAAATTTTGTGACAATGTTGATGTTCATTTTTTAGCTTAAAATGTCAATAAATGTATTTACCAACTAATGGGTGAGGGGGATATTTTACAAGCCTTCTTCCATAAGACTTACTAGTTTAGCTCAACACAATTAGTTAATAACAATCCTAGAGGAATAAAGGTATGATTTTCCATAGCAGGCTTACCTCACCCCCAAAAGAGTGATGTAATCTGAAATCATGGGGGGTCAAATAAGAAATACCAAGGTCATGTACCACCTTGGTACTCCTAGCTTTGTAAAAGAGAATTAAATCTTAAGATTTATGCCTCAACCATAAAACAAATGTGGTATATAACTTCTGGGAACAATGCTATTTCGGTGCACTACTTTGAAGAATCATTTCAGAAAACTTGGTTGGCCTCTAGATTCGAAGGTTTTTAGTGACACTGTGAACACCATATGTATAGTTCATATGAGAGACACTAAATTCTCTAGCTTTCCCTAAGTGACCCATTCTTTCGCATGAGAGTAGGCCCACAAGGTATAACATCTACAAATTTATGCTACTTACTTTGGTTTTCACATACTTTATATAGCCTGCTGGTAAACATGCTTGAAGGTCACCCTGAATTCTCCATTATGGGATGTATCTCAAGGTAGGAACTCTCTAATAAAAGAAAAGGAACTCTATCTCTCTTCACCCAAGATTACATGAAGCACAAGGGGAGAGGATACACAACAAGCCTTTGGGTGACTCAAAAAAGTTTGCAAAATGAGATTGTTTCTCTTCACCCAAGATCGCACAAAGCACAAGGGGAGAGGATATGCACTAAGATTTTACCAATAATGGAAGGAAAATAAGACAATGGTTCATTTTAGACCACCAAAAGATAAGTGTTATGTTCATTTTAAGTACCAAAACTGAGTGTGAGTTTGTCTTGTTCAATTTTAAACCCAAGGGAAAATGATGTTTGGTTCAATTTTAATCCAACTTGAAAATGCAAGATAGATTGTTCATTTTTAAATTGAAATTGAAGTGTGAATTTATTTTGAGCCCCAAAATGAAGTGTGATTTAACTAAAGCATGAAAATGAAAGGCTCTTAGATCATGCTTCTCATAATTATTTAGAAATACTTTGAAATTTTATACAAGTGTTGATGAACACATTTTACTTCACTCCATGCTTCCAAATGATAGATGAAATCAAGAAAACAAGAAGATGTTAGGGTTAGAAAAATGATTAAGCATCAAAACCCTACAACCTAGACCAAATTCCAATGTGATTTGACTTTAGGTGCACAAAAGGAAAAATTTAACTCTACCAAAATTAAAAAACACCTACACCATTGTGAAGAGCATGAAATTATACCCCATTCAAAAAGAAGCTCTAAAAAATACCATCGTATGACCAAGATATGACCATTTAAAGATGGAGTACAAAAGAAAAATACAATTGTGTCACTCTATCAAACAATTGCATCACTCGATCAAAAACAAGTGCACTGAAGTTTAACAATTGTGTCACTATATCAAAAAAAAGTGTGTGGCTCTACAATTGCACCCCTTTGCAACAATTTCATTGCTCCAACTCAAACAACTATGTCATAATACAAACAACTATGCACCAATGCACACAAATGTGTCACAATGTATCAACTACATTGCTCTACCTCAAAAAAATATGTTGTTCGACCCTAAAATCTGTTCAAAACACATAGAAATACCAAGGAAAATTCATCAAATTTTATTAGTAAGGCCCTCCTTCTAGTGCCAAAATGTGAACATGATTGAATTATACAATTAAACAAAGCATTAAGCTAATTAAGTCATGCTCCCAATCAAATTTTTGAAATATTAAGCTAGGAAACCATTAAAGATAAAATACCAATGAAATGTTTGCAAGGGAATCATAATTAATACATCAAACCTCATCCCATTGGGGGATTGGTGTTGAATTAATGTGGAATGTCAGCCCTTTCCAAATCCCTTAGTTGAAACAAGCTTGAAGATGATGCTCCAATGAAGAATTGATGAAAATTGAATGCTACATTGACTAAAATGAATGCAAATGGATTAAATTCTCATATGGATTGCTATGAAAATGACTATAGTGCAGATACTCTAAATGAATGTGGATGAATTGCTCAAGAAATTTAGGTTGTTTATAGGAAAATTGAGTGAATCAATGGTCAAGATCAATTTGATTAATCAATGGATGCAAATTGATTAGAAGAATTAGCATGGATCAATGATTCAATCCATGGAGATTGGATAATCACATGGATTGATGTAACTAATCAATGGTTGAAATTGATTTTGAAGAAACACAAATCCTAAAATTTAGGAGGAATGTACAAGATATTTCCATTTAAGAGGGAAATTGTTTGAATTTGAAATAGAGGAATATTCTATGGGAATATTCCTTTGCAAGTGGGAGAAATTGGAAGGATGAAAAAAATTAGTCAATTAAATAATTAGAATATTATTCAATTGTGCAAGATAAGGAATTTGAGGATTTAATTAAACAATTATCTCATTTAATTAAAAAAGGGAATTAATGGCATTTAATTAAACAATTTAGATTGTTTAATCAAATGAGAGGACATAGGGAATTTAATTAAACAATTCTCATTATTTAATCAAATAGGATGAAAATTAGTATGAAAGGGGTGAATTAATCTAATAATATCAATTATTCGATTAATAGAAGAAAATGATGGATTTAATTAAACACCTAGGATAATTTAATTAAATGGACAAAAATAGTCAAATTAGGGTAGAAATGGTGTTAGTAAGTGAGATTAGGTATGCAATATTGATCATGACAATTTTAATTGTCTACAATAATATATAATATAATATAGTATATACTATATGATATATAGTATATAATAAAATATATAATAAATACTATATTGTATATTATATATTATATAATATATAATACATAATAAATATAATGGATATCCATTTCAAACATATATCTATTTTTTCTAATAAAATTTGTAGCCTCGGGATTTCCCTCAAGGTTGCCTTGGGATTTGGTTTGGGGGTGTCATACCTGGAAAGTCAATTGTAAAAATGTGTTTAAAAAATTTCCTTAGCTTTCCAGAGTTTTCCCTTGTGGATGATGAATTTTTTAATCCAAATTTGGTAAAAAAAAGGTGTTTATTGAGCAAATTTTTAGCTTTCCACCAATATAAGATATGGCTTATTTTGAATTTAACAGATAACTATTATTAATTTCCTACATGAATTATGACTAAAGTCTTGGTTGATAGGTTGATTGAAAAACATCAATAATTTTAAAACTATTTCATTATTTTCAAATTTGAAAGATGCAACACATTCTATGGTTCCCATACTATAGGATAAAAAAATTGAATTTCATAAAATTTTGACCAAGTTATTGTGGTCAGAAAAAAATGTTTTAATATTTTTAAAAAGTTCTAATAAAAATCATAACTAATTATTTATTTAGAAAAAAGATACAAAAAAAGTGTGGCACATCCAAGCATGTGTTCTCTACTTATATTGAAAGTTAAAAAAAATATTATTATTTTCTTGTACTTAAGTTGGTTAGACGTACATCTATTTTTTATTTTTTCCCTAAAAATTTAATACTATTGCATTGAAATTTGAAATTTTCACCAAATAGATTTACATTTTTCTAAAAAAGGACTAGTATCTTAGAAACTACATTCAATTTTCTACAAATTCTATTCTTACATATTTTTGAAATTACGTTAATAACCTATTCAAATTTTTATGTCAAGTTTCCTAACTCCATTTTTCTAGATTTTCATGGCCACTTAAGGGCCTAGTTTGGACCCCCATGATCCTTCACTGACCCCACCCCTCTCTCTCTCTTAGGTCTCTCCCTCGCTCCCTCCCCCCTCTCTCTTAGGTCACTCCCTCTCTATCCCTCCCACTCCTCTCTCCCTCTCTCGGGTCTCCACCTCCTACCCTAACTAGATAACTCCCTATCTTTTAGGTCTCTCCCTCCCTCTACCCCTCCCACCCTACCTAGATAAATTTCTCTCACTCTCTCTCTACCTCTATACCACCCACCCTACCTAGATAACTCTCTGTCTCTTTCAAGTCTCTCCCTCCCACCCTACCTAGATAACTCTACCTCACTCCCTTTGTTCCTCCCTCTATCTTTCTATCCCTCCCTCCCTCGTCTCTCTTAGGTTTCTCCCTCCCACCCTACCTAGATAACTCCCTCTCTCTCTCTCTCTCTCTCAGGTCTCTCCCTCCCTTTATCCCTCCCACTCCCCACCTCTCTCTCTCTTAGGTCTCTTATTCCCTCCCTTCCTCCTTCCCTCTATCCCTATCTCTCTATGTACCTCCCTCCCTCCCTCTCACATTTCTTCCTCCCACCATACCTAGATAACTCCCTCTTTCTCTTAAGTATCTCCCTTCCTCTATCCCTCCTATCCACTATCTCTTTCTCAGGTCTCTCCCCCCTCCATCCCTCCTAGCCCCCTCTCTCTCTTAGGTCTCTCCCTCCCTCTATCCCTCCCACCTTGCATCTCTCTCTCTCTCTTAGGTCTCTCCATACCTCTATCCATCCCACCCCCTCTCTCTTAGATCTCTCGCTCCCACCCTACCTAAATAACTCCCTTTCTCTCTAAGGTCTATCCCCATATACTACCTAGATAATTCTCCCTCACTCTCTCTCTCCCTCTATCTATCCCTCCCTCTATCCATTACACTTCCCCTATCTTAGGTTTCTCCCTCCTATCCTCTCTCTCTCGTAGGTCTCTTCCTTAGGCACCCTACCTAGAAAAATCTCTGTCTCTCTTCGGTATGTCCCTCCCTCTAGCCCTCCCAACCCCCTATCTCTCAAGTGTCTCTCTCCCACCATACCTAGATATCTTCCTCTCTCTCAAGTCTCTTCCTCCAACCCAACCTAGATAACTCTCTCACTACTCCCTCTATCTCACTCCCTCTCACTATCCCACTCTCTTTGGTCTCTCCTTTTGTTTGTCCCTCTGATGAGGGCAACACCGCCCAAAGCCCAAAAAATCACAACACCAGATAACAACATAGAAGATGCGAGACAAAAAAAATGACCTACTTTCAATTATTTTCATAAAATGAAATTACAAATTCAAAGCTTACTTGTTTCAGCCTCATGGGCTTGATTCATTACAAAAAAAATCAACTTTGAAAAGAAAATCTACTATTCATAGCCACAATCTGTACTATTAGGGCCACCTTCTACAACCCCCACTTAACCTTTTTTATTTTTCCCAATAAACGCCCTAGAATGTTGTAGAAAGTTCAAATTTCCCCTTTTGATTTGGCGCCAAAAGACCCATCATTTGATTTCTAACCTAGGAAGTAATTTTTATGAAATTCACTTTTTAGAGGACCAACTTTGCAGGGCCATAACTTTTGATATGGTATCCGATTTTCTATTATTTTATATCGTTGGAAAGCTCTCGACGATATCTACAACATGTAAACCTACCGTAGGTTGGTTTGGCAACTTTTTGAGTTGTTTCAGGGCCTCTAAATTTTATATCTGAATTTGAAGTTGCATTGGAGAAATTTCCCAATATGGAAACTTGAATTTCTCCTAAACCATGTAGGTTATTGAGATTATTCTTTCACAATCATAAATGTGTTTTAGCTTTGCACCTTGGGGTAAATTTTCACATCCATACGAGCCCATTTTGGCTGACTTACTAAAAATAGTAAGTGCTATTTTTTCTCTATTTTTGACACCTAACAGTCTTATACCCCTTAAGTGCCACCATGTGACTCAAAACAACTAAAGAAAATAAAGAAAACAATTTTTTTGGGTGATGCAAGATTGCCCTACACCGATGGATGCTCCTACATCAGACACCCAGGGTAATTTGAAAAGTGACCCTGTCACTTCTCAGGAGTTAGAGGGTAACCAAGACGGTTAACCTCAACCTTAGATAACCATATTGAATCTTTAGCATGCTTTCCTCTCCATTTCACCAAGTACTCTACATACTGCATGTTTCTTGTGCTTCTACCCACATGGGTATCTAGGGTTTCGTATATCTCTTCCTTCTCTAAAGTAGGTGCTGGAATTTTCAACTATTCATTTATCGGCCCCTCCTCTATATCATCTTCACGATACTCTATAAAATCAACAATGTTGAACACATGAGAAATGTTTATTCCACTAGGAAACTCTACCTCATAAGCATTTCCTAAATCATGCTTCTTCAAGATCTTGCATGGTCCAAACTTCTTCATCTTTAACTTGTTGTATGTACCAACTAAAAACCTTTCCTTTCACAAATGAACCATGACTTCATCTCCTACCTAGAACTCCTTACACCTTCTTTTTTGATCTTCCTAAGCCTTATATTGTGAGTTCATCTTATTGATATGTTTCTTCACCTCTTTATGCACATTCTTTAGGTGCTCAGCAAAATCTTCAGCCTTAGCACTACTCTTTTCCCCCTTGTCCATCTTCTTCAATTCAAAAGTAGTTATTGGACTAATCCCATATACAATCTGGAATGGTGATTTACTAGTGCTCCTATTGACAGAATTGTTGTAAGCAAATTCCACCTATGGTATAATCAAAACCCATCCCTTGGGCTTATCTCCAACTAAGCATCTTAGCAGGTTGCCTAATCTCCTATTCACCACCTCCATTTTTCCATTAGTCTATGGATGGTATGCAGAACTAAAATTAAAATCTATCCTCAGCTTCTTCCATAATGTCCTCCAGAAATAACCAACAAATTTGGTATCTCTATCTGAGACTACACTCTTCAGTAGACCATGTAGTCTCACCACTTCTCTGAAAAACAACTTTGCAACATGAACACCACTGGTCTTATGACACGAAATGAAATGTTCCATCTTTGAAAACCTATCCACCACCATAAATATGGAATCATTCCCTCTTTGTGTCCTTGGCAATCCAAGAAAAATTTCCATGCTAATATCCTCCCATGGCCTCTCAGGTATAGGTAATGGCAGATAAAATCTAGTATTCTAACTTGTTCCTTTCACCATCTGAAATACTCTACAACTTTGTACAAACTTCTTCGCATCTTGTTGTAACTATGGCCAATAATAATTCTCACTAACAAGAGCAATGGTCTTATCTCGACCAAAATTTCTATCCAATCCTCCACTATGCTTCTCCTTGATTATATTCCCCCTTATAGAACTCCTTGTAATGCACAATTGGCTTCCTCTAAACAACATCCCATCTTGGATTAAGAAATCCAATCATCTCATCCTATCCAATGTAAGAGGTTCCAAACAAGCCTTCTAAGCTTCTACAAAGTCTAGATCTTCTGGATACAAACTCTTGAGTTCATTGAACCCAACAACCTCTATATTCATTTCTATCAACAAATTTTTCCTTCTACTCAAGGAATCTACAACTCTGTTTGACCTTCCACTCTTGTGCTTCAAAACAAAGGTATAACTTTGCAAAAACTCAACCCATTCTAAGTGCCTTTGATTCAACTTTCCCTGACTATTGAGATACTACAAAGCCTGGTGATCAGTATATAAAACAAATTATTTTTGAAACAAATAGTGTCTCCATTTCCTCAAAGCCTCAACTATAGCATAAAAATCTTGATCATAGACAAAATATTTCTTCTTAGCATCATTTAACTTCTCACTAAAATAGGAAACATGCTTACCTTCTTGACTCAAAACAAATCCTATGGTAGTTCCACTAGCATCACAATCTACTTGAAAGACCTTATTGAAATATGGAAGGGCCAAAACAAGTTGCTTTGTAACTTTCTTCTTCAACATATCAAAAATTTTGGTTGCTCCTATGGTCCACTTAAACTATTTTCTATCCCTTCTCATCGCTTCAGTTAGAGGTGCACAAATACTACTAAAATTCTTAATAAACTTTCTATAAAAGCTTTCTAGACCATGAAATGATCTTACCTTTGTAACACTCCTTGGATTAGGCCATTCAATGATAGCTCTCACCTTCTCTGGATCCATTTTGAGACCCTCTGGTGAGACAACAAATCCTAAATACACCAACTCTCTTTTCACAAAACTACATTTCTTCAAATTAATCAACAACTTAACTCTTCCATTAGTTTCTCAAAAACTTTCCAGATATGCATCAAGTGCTCCTCCAATGTCTTACTAAAAATTAGAATATCATCAAAATAAATAATAACAAATTTTCCTAATTTTTTTTTCAATACCTCATTCATAAGCCACATAAATGTGCTCGGTGCATTGGTTAGCCCAAAAGGAATGACTAACCACTTGTACAAGGCCTCCTTGGTTTTGAAGGGTATCTTCCATTCATCTCTTTCTCTAATCTGAATCTGGTGATATCCACTCTTCAGATCTATCTTCGTGAAGTACTCAGCTCCACTCAAACAGTCCATAATGTCATCCATTCTTGGCAAGGGAAATCTATACTTGATGGTGATCTTGTTGATGGCTCTAGAGTTTGTACAGATCTGCCATTCCCCATCCTTCTTTGGTGCTAGTACTATAGGTACTGCACATGGACTCAAACTCTCCCTAATCAATCCTTTTCACAAATCTTGCCCTTGTTTGTTCAACTCTTCACTCCCTGCTAGAGTCATATGATGAGCTACCTTATTTGGAAAACTAGCTCCAGGAATCAAGTCCATTTGATGACTAATTTTTCTTACTAGAGGAAAACCTTCAGGTACATTATCTAAAATAATAGCTTGAAACTCATTCAACAAATCTAAAACCTCTAGAGGTACCTCAATAGTATCTTCTTTATCAACTCTAAGGATCAATGCAGAAAAAATATGCTCATGCTTCATACCTTCTAAGAAATTTCTTCCATCAACCAAACAAATTCTTGCATTACTGCATACCTTTTCCTCTGCCTCTTTCAAGGGCTTCAACTTATGATGAATTCCATCCTTTGTCAAAGAATAGGTGTTGGAATGTCCATCATGTATTGCTCATGGATCAAACTACCACAGCCTGCCTAACAACATATGAAAAACATCCATAGGCATAATATCACATAATACCTCATCATGGTAATTTCCAATCTTGAAATTTACTAGACATTGTTCATTTACCAAGGCTTTATGGTCCTTCTACAACCAAGCAATCTGGTATGTGTTCGGATGCCTTCTTCTCTCCAACCACAACTTACTAACCATTTCTTCTAAAACAAGGTTATCAGTACTACCTCCATCAATAATAACATTGCAAACTTTACCTTCACACTTATATTTGGTGTGAAACAAATTATTCCTTTGAGTTGGCTCATTCTTCTCATTCAGCAAGGATCTTCTAGAAACAAGAACCTCTCCCCTTTCTGCATCTTCAGAATGTGAAGACTCAACATCTTCATCAACATGTGCAACTTGTGTATTACCCTCAGGTCTTCTATTTGTCCTTCCTTGATGTTGATGACACTCATAGGCTCTATGTCCTTCTCCACACTGGAAACAGGTTCGAAAAAATCTTCCTCTTTGGTCTCCATTATTCTGATCATGAGGACAGTAGGTGTTATCTCCTTTATGGTTCTGGCCTCTACTAATGCCTTCACCCTTCTTTTAATCTTCATTTCAACCTCCATATGACCGTCCACCAGCCATTCCTCCACAACCTCCACCTCATTTTTTGTTCTCAAACCTCTTGTTTAATCATTGTTCAACCTCTAGAGAAAACTGATAAGCATCCGCAATGGTGGTCATTCTTACTAGTCCCAATTCTTCTTGTATGCTTGGCTTCAACCCGTTAATATAACAAGAAACTTTCTCTTTATTCACCTTAGAATGCCCTATCTAAATCCAGACCTTGTGAAATTCCTTTGTGTATTCTTTCACTGCCCTTGTTCCTTGCCCAAAGTTCTGCATCTTCTTGAGTAGCTCCAATTTGTAATCAATTAGGATAAAAAATTTCTTCAATTTTGACACCATTTTGTCCCATCTAGAAATTTTATCCTTCCCTTGTCTTCCTCTTTCTAACTGGACCTCTTTCCACCATATACTAGCATGACCTTTCAACTTTTTCTTACCAAACCTCACTCTATTAGGATCTTTAATCTCCTCAAACTCAAAAAATTCCTCCATGTCATTGATCCAATCAATCAATTCTTTAGTATTCAAATTTCCACTAAAAGTTGAAACATCCATTTTAGGTCTCTTCCCAATGCTTGAGATCGCTTGCAACAATCTTGTTTCTCTAGGACCCATTGGATCATGCTCTTCCTCTTCCATTTCTTCTTTCATTTTATCTTCACTATCATCTTTTTCTCGTTACACATCTCTCCTTCGAGCCTCTTGTTGCAAGGTTTCTAATTTCCTTTTAAGGGCTCTGACTTCATCTCTAGGTGGATCTCTTCCTCCACAACCTTGGCCTCTACCTCTTCCATACTAAGCAAGTCTTGGAGGTATCTTGAACTCAACCCACACTTGTAGGTCTTGCTGCAACTGCCTCATGTTCGAAACTATGTTATAGGCTCAAGAACTCTTGCTTTGATACAACTTGATGAGGGCCACACCACCCAAAACCCAAAAAAATTACAACAGATAACAACATAGAAGATGCGAGATAGAAAAATGACCCACTTTCAATTATTTTTAGAAAATGAAATTATAGATTCAAAGCTTACTTGCTTCAACCTCATGGGCTTGATTCATTACAACAAAATCAACTTTGAAAAGAAAATCTACTATTCAGAGCCACAAGCTGCACTATCAGGGCCACCTTCTACAACCCCCACTTAACCCTTTTTATTTTCCCCAATAACTTCCCTAGAATGTTCTAGAAAGTTCAAATTTCCCCTTTTTCTTTGGCACCAAAAGACCCACTATTTGGTTTCTAGCCTAGGAAGTAATTTTTATGAAATTCATTTTTTAGAGGACCAACTTCGTAGGGCCATAACTTTTGATTTGGGTGTCTGATTTCCTATTATTGCATATCATTGGAAATCTGTCAATGAGCTCTACAACATGTGAACCCACCATAGGTCGGTTTGGCCACTTGTTGAGCTATTTTGGGGCCTCTAACATTTATATATGAATTTGAAGTTGTAGTGGAGAAATTTCCTAGGATAGAGACTTTAATTTCTCCCAAATCGTAGGATATTGAGGTGATTCTTTTGCGATTGGAAATTTTTTTCAACTTTGCTCCTTGGGGTAAATTTTTATGTCCATACGAGCCCATTTTGGCCAACTTACTAAAAATAGTAAATTCTTGTTTTTTGCTATTTTTGATGCCTAACAATTTTATACCCCTTAAGTGCCATCATGGGACTCAAAATAACTAAAGAAAATAAAGAAAAGATTTTTTTGGGTGATGCAAGATTTCCCTACACCACTAGATGCTTCTGCATCACCCTCCCACCCTCCCTAGATAATTTTCTCTCTCTAATTCCCTCCCACCCTACCTAGATAAATCTCCCTCTCCTTCTTAGGTCTCTCCCTCCCTCTATCCTTCCCACCCTACCTAGATAACTCTCTCTTAGGTATCTCTCCCACCCTACCTATATAACTTTCTCTCTCTATCTCTTTCTCTCTCAGGCCTCTTCCTTCCACCCTACTTAGATAACTCTCTCACTCTCTCTCTCTTTGAGCTTTATCCCTCTCTTTATCCCTCTATCTCTAGCCTCTTACTCCCTCTATCCCTCCCTCTCTCTCCATCCCTCTCTCCCTCCTCTCTCTCTCAGGTCTCTCCCTACCACCCTACCTTGATAACTCTCTCTATCTCTCAGTTCTCTCCCTCCCTCTATCCCTCCACCCCTCCTCTCTCTCTCTCAAGCTTCTCCCTTCCTCTATCCCTCCCACCTCCTCTCTCTCTCTCTTAGGTTTTTCCTACCCTCTATACCTCCTACCCTCTCTATTTCTTAGGTCTCTCATTTCATCCCTTTCTCCCCCCTCTCTCTCTCTTCCCCTCCCTCCTTCCCTCTCTCTCTCTCTCTCAGGTTGATCCCTCCCACCTCATCTCTCTGTTAGGTCTCTCCCTCCCACCCTAACTAGATAAATCTCTTTATCCCTCCCACCCTACCTAGATAACTCTCCCTCCATTCATATATCTCTCTCTATAATTGTACCTCCCACCATACCTAGATAACTCTCTCTCTCTCTCAAGTCTCTCATTCCCACCCTACCTAGATAACTCTCCCTCCCTCCCTCCTCTTCTCTAAAGTCACTCCTTCTCACCCTACCTAGATAAATTTCTCTCCCTTAGTCACCCTACTTAGATACCTCTCTCTCTCTCATCTCTCTCTCCTTCTATCCTTCCCACCCTACCTAGAAAACTCTCTCTCTCCCTTTATCCCTAAGCTCTACGCTAATTCTACTAAGTTCTCATTCTTTTAGATAGAGGTCCAATATTTGGGTCACATCATTTTAGGTGATGGTATCTCAATAGATCCATAAAATATTAGTGTCACCATGGATTGGTTGGTACTCACCAGTGTTACATAGGTCAATATTTTTATGGGGATAGTTGGTTAATGCCATCATTTTGTGGAGGGTTTCTCTAGGATAGCACATCCCATTACTTCCCTTCAATTAAAAGAGAAGAGGTTTGAGTGGACTAAGTGTGAGAGGGAATTTTAGACCCTCAAGGAGCATCTCACCAGTTCTCCCATTATAGTAGTGCCTGATACAACCTTAGATTTTTCATTGTTTGTATAGATGCATCATTGGATTTTATTGGAGAAGTACTTATGTAGGAGGGTTGAGTGATTGTGTATGAGTCACAAAAAAATCAAGAACCATGAGCTAAACTATCCCACACATGATTTAGAGCTTACATCAATAGTTCATTCTCTCAAAAGGTAGAGACACTTTCTTCTTAGCCACCACTTTGGGCTTCAGTTCGATCATTGTAGCTTACAATACATTTTCACATATTCAAACTTGAATGCTCTGCAAAGGCGTTGCAGGGAGTTCTTGTGTGAGTATGACTTTGATATACATTACATCAAAGGGAAGGAGAATTTGCTGGTAGATGAATTGTGTATACAATGACATGAGGTGATGGATTTGACAGTGGGTATAGACTAGAAGAATCGCATTTTATAGTAGTTACCAAAGGATGTTTGGTAATATGAGGTTTAGAGTGAGATATAGTCTCAGCGAACCCTTAAGGGAAAATATTCAAGTTACACCTTATATTTATATGGGTTGTTACATCATAGAGAGCATATATATGTTCCACTGATTAGGGATCCTCATATGGTGGTTTTTTCAAAGGCACATTGAGCTCCATATGCAGTACATCCAAGGGTAAAGAAGATGCATGCTAATATTCATCAACTATATCACTGTGCAGGGATGTGTCGAGATATTGTAGAGTTTTTTACTCGATGCCTAGAGTGTTATAGTGTTAAGGCCAAGCAACAACATCCAACAAGACTTCTTTACCACCATGAGATTCTAGAGTGTAAATGTAACCCCATTTCCATGGACTTTATTATTGGTCTACCTTTGTCTTCTCGATGTGATACCATTTTAGTGATGGTTGAAAAGATGACCAAGGTGGCCCACTTATCTCTAGTTTAAACTACCTACACAACACCAACAGTAGTGAGGGTGTTCTTGGATAGAATTGTCAAGTTGCATGGGATCCCTTATAGAATGATATCAAATAGAGATTCAGTATTCACTTCAACCTTTGGTGAGCATTATAGAAGGATTTGGGCACTTAGCTCAATTTCAATATTCTGTATCATCCAAAAACAAATTGATAAACATAGAGGGTTAATCAAGTATTGGAGGATATGATATGTATGTATGTGATGGATCATTATTCTAGATGGAAGGATTATCTTTAGTTAATCAACTTTTACTACAAGAATAGTTATCACAATTCACTTGGTATGGAACCGTATCAGGATTTGTATGGAAAACTATACAGGATTCCATTGAGTTGGGACAAGATTGCAGATAGGTTTTCCATTGGTCTAGAGTTGTTATAGGATATGGAGTGATAGTTGGTTTTGATCAAATAGTAGTTACAAGAGGCTCAATATCGTCAAAATATGCATGTAGATGCTAAGAGGAGATATCAAAGTTTTACAGTGGGTGATCAAGTATCCCAAAGAGTGTGGCCACATAAGAGTCTAATCTAATATGGAAAGGGCTCTAAGATAGCACCTCAATTCATGGATCCCTTTGAGATTTTAGAGTGGATAGGATCAATTTCTTATCATCTAGCCTTGCCTCCTAGCCTATCACATATCCACATTGCTTACCATGTTTATATTTTGTGACATTATGTGCATGATCCACCTCATGTTTTGGATTGGGGTGCCTTACAGGTGGATTTTGATGGCCAGTTGGAATTGGATCCCATTCGAATCTTGGGTCATTAGATGTTGGCCCTTTGAGGATGAGAGCTAGACCAAGTTAGGGTCTAGTGAGATAGATATGATGAGGTTGTTACCACCTAGGAGGAAACTTCAAAGATGAGTAAATTATACCCTCACCTCTTTGAGGACTTCCAAGAGGAATTCCAAACCTAGGGGGAGGATGTGAGACCTATCTATTTTAGTATCAGTGATTTACATGACTTATGTGATTTTGTGTGATCCACATAGACAGTTTTTCCTATTTTGGATACTTCATATCATGGATTTTGACGTTGACATAATTTGATGTTACCATAGATACATTATACTCATGTATGTATGCTATCCTCATTGATATGGTTTTGTGGTATTATGCAGCTCATCGAGCTAATATAGTGATCTTATTATTTTCTATTTTATGAGTGAATGGTTACATGATTAGATGGATTTTGATGGATACCTCTTGTAGTGGATTCTTGTTCATTTATCTTTGAAGATTGATATTATTAATGTTAAGATATTTGTGGCATGCTATGAATGAATGTAATGAGATGTTTAATTTTGAAATGTTATTATAGAGATATCATGTTGTACATTTCATGTTTTAATTTCATTATGGATGATGAATTAACAATTGTAATTAAGTGTGTAGGTTTATTCCATCACTAGTCGACCATGGGAAATTCTAAGGTGAAAAATGTTCCTTTCCTATGAAAACCAACCTAACATAGTTGGAGAGTTTAAGGTTGTATATGTTGTGATTTATAAAATTTGGTTATTGTGTGTGAGGTGCTAGTAAGGTTGTTGTTTATAATGTTAAGTGCAATTTCTTGACTGAATTGAATGAAGTTGCATGATATTCCCTATTTTAAAGGTTGATTCAATGTGTCTTGTTTATATATTACTGGGATTTTATGACCCTAGGTCATAATGCTAAGACTTGGGAATAATTTTATGGGTTGAAACATTGATTTTGGAGTCATATGACCCTCTTTTTGGAGCCAATTTTGGTTGTGACTAAATTTAAAGTTGGTCAATGTCTTTAAAACATGCTTGGAGAACCCTCACACCAAAATTTTGAAGGGTAGAGTTGAGGGAGATAAATTGTGAAGGTGACACTTGTCACCTTCACAACTGAAGATGAAGGATTAGGGTTTTGTATGAGTTTTATTTTGGAGAAGGGAGAGCATTGAGATTGATTCATTCTTGTTTTCTATCAACATTGAAGAAAGAGTAGAAGTTTGGGAAGGAGAGAAGATTAGGGAGTTGCTACTATTTCTACATCTTCATTGCCAATTTGAGGGTTGAAAATAGGTTGGTGTGTCTCCTAAGATTCTTATGAGTTATGTGTAAATGCATTTTTATGAAGTTTTGTTTTTTTTGTTTGTTTCTATGTGTGTGTTCTTGTTGTGAAGAAGAGAAGTTACCATCGATTGGGAGACTTTCTTCATGTTTAGGGTATGAGTAGGTGAGATGTTCTTAGAGGGGCTTACTGGAAGGGTATGAGTACCCATGGGAAACATGTCTATGGCTATGTGAAAAAATATTTGTGTTATATATTATGGTGTGGGGTTTGATAGTATGCAATAGAGGATGGGATTGTGGAAGTGTAGAGTGGGAGTGTTTTATATGAAAAATGAGGAGATATAAGGTTTAATATGTATGAAATTATACTATTTACTCCATCTTAGTTAATGTCCCTATTCTCATATTTAAGAATCTTGAAGAAGAGCCTTCATGATATGTTTCTTATGTTGTTCAAATGAGTTAATGTGACTATTGTGTTGAATGCTATAGTATGTTGTTGTATTGTGTTATAAATAATATCATGTTGGTGTTATCTATAACATATTGTGTTGTACAATATCCTTGTTACTATTGGGTTTCCCATAGCGTGGGGATGGACTACTTTAGCCTTATGGATGGGAAGTGAGCTCATAGTGGTTATGGAGAAATAATTTTTTGTTTATGTGTAGGTAATTCATTCAAAAGAGTCATGTCATGGGGAGATTCTGGTTTTGTATTCTTCTTAATATTAGTATGATGGAAAAATGTTTCATTGATGTTGGTGTATTTGTAATGTAGTTCCATGAGTCGATGAGATATGTTATTATTGTAAAGGATGTACTAAATAAAATATGTAAAAACTTTATGATTCTTGCATAATTGCACATCATTTAGCTAGTATTTACTTTTTAGGATGGCGCAAACCTGCAATGAAATAGTGTATTAAAAAGTATGTTAAAAATCGGTAAGAAAACTAATAAAGGAAAGGGGTGTTTGATGCTATAAAAAAAATGATGTACCCATGTTTACCTATCAATTGTACAAAATTATATTTCATAGTAATCTCATTTTTTTCAATTGTTTTTTTATTCTCATGCTACTTGAATAATTAATTAAACTATTTCAATGATTCCTAAATCAGTAATTTATGTTATTTTTCCTTTACATGCATCCATAAACAATGTTGACCATAATTCTCTATGCTACTTATTGTCAATTCATTTTCTATGCTACTTATTTTCAATCATATTTAGAAGAAATCAAAGTATAGGAATAAAAGTAAAATGTCATCATCTTTGGCTTCTTTGAAAGAACAATGTTGTATGATATTTTCAGAAATGGAGAATAGAGGATAAATACTAGGTTGGGTTACTTCTTGTTTATATAAGGATAATAGTTTAGATACACCAATTTGAGGGGGATTATAATTCAAAATTAATGTGCTCAAGGAAAATCAACAACAAGAGTAAGCATTATCTGAGTATTAACTAGGTAGTTGTGTTGAAAAGAGGGAGTTATAATCAGCCTGTTGAAGGAGTTCATGCATTTTTCCTTATGAACCTCATATGCTTGTAGTAGCATATCAAACCCTCGCTATTAAATTTTCTTATGCATCAAACAATAAAATGATGGGGCATAATGTGAAAGGTAGATTTTTTTTACAAAAATGTGTATTCTATTAATAATATAAAGTTTCCATAATCCATATTGTAAATTGTTCAATGAATTTTGGATTTGATTGTGTCCAATATTTTTGCATCAACATTTCTGATCACACTTCATGATCCATCATCAAGATGTAGAAGAGATAAAAAGGGATAAACAAATTATGAATGAAAAATAACATAAAAGTAAAAATAAAAGGGAAATGTGTTATTGAATAGAGGAGGGGTTCGCTTCTTGCAAATGCATTGAATGTTCCTACAACAAATGATGTGTAGCATTGAAACCATATATTTCACCCTTCTAAACCTATCATGGATCTTTAGCCTAGTAAGAGATTAAATGTGGTGCAGTCAAGGATGGAGGGTCCAAGAATAGGACTATCCAACCTTGTAGCAAGCGTAAGCACAACAAAAACTCAATGAAAAAGAACATAATCACATATGGAAATATAGACAATGCTCAATTATTTTCTGGAAACATGTCCTACCAGCTTACAAAATTATAAAACACAAAATGATATGGCATAAGCCCAAAAATACAATGCGGGTCGAAACCCTTAAAACCCTAGAACTATCTTCCTACTTGAATAACTTGATTCTAACTGATTCCTAATGCAACTACATAATGCCTATATATATATATCAGTTCCCAACTCTAGAAAAGGTCCACATCAACCTCAAGAGGTCTTAAACCCTGAAATTGATGAAACATGTGAAGGTCGGCCAAAAAAATTGAATTTCCTTTGATCCTTGGAAAAACATGTTGCAGGTAAGAATTAAGGTTCCTCAATGAATGTGCATCCTTATGAAATGGTCTCTTGAGCTCTGCAAGTCATAGAATAGGTCTGCACCCTTGAAAATCCAAGACTGGTCGGTGAACATTCTCTGTCCAAATACAATTGATATTTTGTTAGTGATAACTTCGTACTAGAATCTCTAAAACACTTAAATTCTGGATATGATGTAGATGTATCCATGAAGCTAAAATATCTTGCTCCATGAGATTTGATGTTACAATGCAGTCTAAAACATTGAGACTCGGTCCAATAGATAACTACTAAAATTCAAACATGAATTTAGATATTTTGGTTGATGCAAGATTGCTTGAAACCTGGGATGCTCCTACATCAGACACCCAAGGTTGATGAAAAGTGAGTCTCTAACTTTCCTAGGGCTAGAGGAAAACCAATGCGGTCCTCCTCTGCCTAAGAAATCCATGATGAATATTCCTTCGATCTTCCTTTCCATTTGACTAGATATTCCTTGTATTTCCTCCATTTGGTACTAAATTCAACTCTAATGTCTATAATCTCCTCAATTTCCTCCAGATGATGTGCTACCTAGTCTGGAAAACCAACTTCTCTATCTTCCAGTGACTTTGCTTCATGATATTGGTATAGGTCCGCAATATTGAATATGGATGATATGCCAAACTCCTCCGATAGTTTTCACTTCATATGCATTTCCAGAATCAAATTTCCTGATGATCTTACAAGGTCCAAACTTCTTCATCTTCAACTTGTTATATTTCCCAACTGGAAATCTTTCTTTTCTCAAATATACCATTACTTCCTCTCAACCTACAAACTCCTTATGTCTCCTCTTCTTATCTGATATCTCCTTGTATGTATTGTTCATCTTCTCCAAATGCTCCTTAATTTGAGTATGTGTTGTCTCCATGAATCTTGCAAATTATTTTTCCTCTGCACTCCTTTTATTCTCCATACTAATATCCCTTAATTCTACTACTCCTCTAGGTTGTTTTCCTGTCACTATCTCAAATGGTGTCTTCCTTATGCTCCAATTTACTAAATTGTTATATGCAAATTCTTCTTGCAGCAGTATCAAATCCCAATTTTTGGCTTTCCCTTCAGTCAAACATCTCAACAAGTTCCCCAAAATCCTATTTACTACTTCTATTTGACCATCCAACTGTGGGTGAAATGTTGAACTATACTTCAAGTCTTTCTTCATCTTCTTCCTCAATGTCTTCCAGAAATATCCAACGAACTTAGTGTCCCTATATGATACTATGCTCTTTGGTAAACCATGTAATCTCAAAATCTCCTTGAAAAATAGGTCTATGACATGCATTGCATCATTGGTCTTCTTACAAGGTATGGAATGCACCATCTTAGAAAATATGTCCACAACCACAAATACATAATCAAATCCCCTTGGTGTCTTAGGTAGGCCCAACACAAAATCAATGCTTATGTCCTCCCATGGTCTCTTCGGTACTGTCAATTGTGTATACTTCCTAGTGTTATGACTGTTTCCTTTTGCAACTTCACAAATCCTACAAATCTGAACATACTTCCTTACATCCTTATACAATTGCAGCCAAAATTAGTTCTCACTCACCAATGTTATAGTCTTATCAATCCCAAAATGTCATGCTAATCCTCCACAATGCTTTTCCCTGATCAAATTCTCTCTCATTTAACTCCTAGGAATACATAGCTAGTTATTCTTGAACATCATACCTTCCTGAATGAAATAATCCAACCATCTGCTTCTATTTATATCTATCAGTTCCTTGCAAGCTTTCCATTCCTTTGCAAAATCAATGTCATCCTCATACATATGCTTTAGTTCCTCAAACCCTAATAGTGCAACTTTCATCTCTTTGAACAAACTCCTTCTCCTACTCAATACATCTGCAACCTTTTTTGACTTCCCACTTTGGTGCTTCAACACAAATGTATAACTTTGCAAGAACTCTACCCATCTCATGTGTCTCTGGTTCAACTTTTCTTGACTATTCAAATATTGCAAATCTTGATGATCCATATATAATACAAATGCCTTAGGTAATAAGTAATGTCTCCACTTCTTCAAGGCCTGTACAATTGCATAGAACTCCTGATCATAGACTAAATATCTTCTCCTACCATCATTCAATTTCTCATTGAAGTAGGCTACTGGTCTCCCTTCTTGACTTAACACATCTCCTATTGCACTCTCACTAGCATCACAGTCAACTTGGAATACCTTATCAAAGTTTGGTAATGCAAACATAGGTTATTTTTTCACCTTCTGCTTCAGCAACTCAAAACTCCTTTGTGCTCCAAATGTCCACTTGAATTCCTTCTAGTCATCCCTCATTGCTTCTATCATAGGTGTGCAAATATCACTGGAATTTTAGATGAACTTCTAGTAAAAATTTCTAGTCCATGAAATGATATCACCTCTCTAACATTCATAGGTGTAGGCCACTCAACTATTTCTCTAACCTTTTCAGGGTCCATCTTCAATCCTTTTGCAGATGTCACAAATCCCAAATAGAACAATTCTTCCTTCATGAAACTATACTTCTTGATGTTTATCAACAACTTCTTTTCTCTCAACCTATGAAATACTTTCCTAATATGCTCCGAGTGTTCTTCCTTAGTCAAGAGTTCATTCATCAGCCTCATAAATGTACTTGGTGCATTATTCAATCCAAATGGCATGACCAACCACTCATACAATCCCTCATTTTTCTTGAAAGCAGTCTTCCATTCATCTCCCTCTCTGATCCTAATCTGATGGTATCCACTCTTCAGGTCTATCTTGGTGAAATAATTTGCTCCACTCAAACTTTCCATGATGTCATCCATCCTAGGCAATGGGAATCTATAATTCATTGTGATCTTATTGATAGCTCTTGAATTTGTACACATCCTCCATTCTCCATCTTTCTTAGGTGCAAGTACAATTGGTACCGCACATGGGATCATACTCTCTCTAATCAATCCCTTCCTCAACAATTCTTGTATCTATCTATTTAGATACACATTCTCTCCTGGTGTCATCTGGTGTGCATATTTTTTTGGAAAACTAGCTCTTGTGATAAGATCTATATGATGACTGATACTCCATATTGGTGGTAATCCTTCTGGCACATTTTTTGATACAAGATCTTGGTACTATGTTATCAGTTCAGTGACTTTCTTCTCTGGTGATTATTATTCTCCTGTGGTTCTCTCTGCATCTAATTCTCTACACTTCCTTGGAATCAAAGAAAAACACATGTTCTCATGTCTCAATCCATCCAAAAATTTCCTTCCATCTACCAAATTGATTCTAGTTGTTCCACATACTTCACTTTCTTGTTCATCCTCCAAAGGTTTCAAAGTGATCCTCTTTCCATTGGACATTATGGTATAAGTATTCTTTCTTCCATCATGTATAGCCTTCTTATCATACTGCCTAGGTCTACCCAACAACATATGACATACATCCATTGGCATGATATCGCACAATACTTCATCATCATATGATCCTATCTTGAATTTCACTAGACATTGCTCACTTACAGTATCTTGTGCTCATCTTGAATCTAGGCTATCCTATATGGCTTCAGATGTTTCCTCCTTTCCAAATTCAAAATTTTCACCATTTCCTTAGAAACTCGATTATTCATGCTACCACTATCAATGATAATCTTGCAACACTTACCTCTTTCTTTGCATCTAGTCTGGAACAAAATTTTCTTTTGTGGTGCTTCCATAGGTATTTATTTCTCTTGAAACAATGCTCTCCTCATGAATAACAACTCTCCCTTCTCGGTACTTCCTCTAAAACATGATGATTTGACTAGTTCTTCCTCAACATAAATGGTTCTTGGTTGATTTTCATTTTTCTTACTTTCTTGGCGATACTCAAATTCTTTATGTCCTTCACCTCTGCACTTAAAATAGGTTCCTCTAAAAGTTATCTTGTCATATTCTTTCTCATCTCTCTGGTATCCATCATTGTGGTAAGAATTGTAGCCTCCTCTATTGTGGTGGTAAAAATTTATTTCATTTCTCCCCTTTTGGTATGAATTGGAATCCTTCTCTTCCTTGTGGTATGAATCTTTGTCCTTACTTTTATTTGTCTATGATCTTTCTCCTATGAAATGTGATCTTCCTTTCTGAAATCTACCTTCTCTATCTCTCTACCTCTACTCATGCCTTTTTTTATCTTTTCCTCCACTTTAATGCAAACTGATATGCTTCCTCTATTGAATTCATCCTTACCAGACTCAATTATTCCTAGATGTTCATCCTCAACCCATTGATATATCTTGCCACTTTCTCCTTTCTTTCTTCACTATGTCTAGTCCTGATGATGATCTTATGAAATTCCTCAGTGTACTCCTTCACAGTCTTCTTCTTCTATCTCAAGTTTTGTAATCTCTTTAGAAGCTCCATCTCATAGTATGTAGGTATAAACTAGTTCTTCAATTTTTTCACCATTCTATCCCATTTCACAATCTTTTCTTTGCCTTTTTTGTTTCTCTCAAACTGAACTTCCTCCCACCATATTGCAACATGTCCTTTTAGCTTATTCTTTGCAAATATCACTCTCTCTGAATCTTCAATTTCTCCATACTCAAAGTATTCTTCAATATCATTTATCCAATCAATCAACTCCTCAAGATTTAGGTTACCGGTATAGTTCACAATCTCTATTATAGGTCACTTTCCCATCTTCAAAATAGATTTCAACATCTTCACCTAATCTGATTCTTCTTCTTCATAGGTCTCTTTAGCTCAATCTACTACTTGAACTTCATTATCATCACTTTCATCATTCGGTCTAGGGTTTAGACCTTTTCTTCTATCTTCCTCAATAGCATCCAATCTCACTTTCATTGTTTGCATCATTTCCATCATCTCATCCATGTTTCTAGCAACAATAACAGTAGTATGAATTCTCCTTGATGACATATTTTCCTAGGATCTAGTGCAACTATCTCAAGTCAGTGATTTGGCTATAGGGTCACAACTGCCTAACAATTGGTGATCTGTTGACAAACACTAGTAGGCTACTTCAAGTCAGTGATTTGTCCACACAAAGATCTTACAGAATTCCTTTGCTCCACTTCTAAAACTTTCTCCGGTGCAACTACCTCAAGTCAATGATCTATCCACCTTCACTCCCAAAAGTTTTCAACTTCACTCTACTCTTCAAAAGGTTCACAACTTTGCTCTGATACCACTTGGTGTAGTCAAGGAAGGAGGGTCCAAGAATAGGACTATCCAACCTTGAAACAAGAGTAAGCACAATGGAAACTCAATGAATAAGAACATAATCAGATATGGAAATATAGACAATGCTCAATTATTTTCTGGCAACATGCCCTGCCTTCCGGCTTACAGAATTACAAAATACAGAATGATATGGTGTTAAAGCCCAAAAATACAATGCGGGTCAAAGCCCTTAAAACCATAGAACTATCTTCCTACTTGACTAACTTGATTCTAACTAATTCCTTATGCAACTACATGATTCCTATATATCAATTCCCAGCTCTGGAAAAGGTTTGTGTCAGTCTCAAGAGGTCTTAAACCTCGAAATTGATGAAACATGTGAAGGTTAGCCAAAACAAATGAATTTCCTTTAATCCTTGGAAAAACATGATGCAAGTTAGAACTAAGGTTCCTTGATGAATGTGCATCCTTATGAAATGGTCTCTTGAGATTCATAAGTCACGGAATAGGTCAACACCCTTGAAAAGCCATGACTGGTCGGTGAATGCTCTCTGTCCAAATACAATTGATATTCTGTTAGTGATAACTTCGTACTGGAATCTCCAAAAAACTTGAATTTTGGATATGATGTAGATGTAGCCATGAAGCTCAAATATCCTACTCTACAAGATTTTATGTTCCAACACAATACAATTTAGTGTGAAACATTGAGATTGGGTCCAACAAATAACTACTGAAATGCAAACATGAATGCAAATATTTTGGTTGATGAAAGATTGTTTGAAACCTGGGATGGTCCTGCATTAAAATGTTGTACTATACATGCCTCCCTCAATCATCTACTTATAAAATAACAACAAGGATAAAGCATAGTAGGATATGAGTCTAGAATAGAGAAGACTATGTGCAGGTGTTTTCTATCCTAATAATGCAAATAAAAACTAAATTCAAAATTGAAAAACAAGAGCTAACCTTCAAGACTGGGCCTATGATAAAAACTCAAACTAGCAAAATATACCTTCAAAATATTCCAAGAAAGAGTTTGATGAGTAGTTTTTCCCTTTTGATAGCTTGATCTGTGTTCTCACAGACTGATTTCAACAACATAACAACTTGTTTTTTCTTGATTTGGATCACCAAATGGAAAGGATGCAAGGATTTAGCTATGGAGGATGAATGTATGCTTTGGAGATTGAGATGATGAATAGATAGTTGAATGGTTGTTTGTTGAATGTGGTAGCATGCCAAAAAAGACTAAGTGATAGTCATTTAGCCAAGGGAGAAGGGAATGAATGATGGAGATTGAAAGAGAAGAGGAGATCAAGGGTTGAGATGCCTTAAGTAATCTCAACCCACAAGATGATGACACTTTTCATCATGTGGATGCATGATACAAGAGGTTTGACAAAAATAACTAAAAATTTCTTTTTAATTTGCATGAGAAGCATAAAAATAATTTAATATTCCTTGGGGAAAGGGGTACTTGGAAGTACCATACATAATGGATGTGAAAAAAGGGAATTAAAAATTACCTTAAATCCTCATGGGGAGAAGGAAAAGGAACTAAAAATTCCTTTGGGGATGGGAGAGGAAATAAAAATTCCTGCAAGTACCTTGAGAAAATAAAGTGGAATTTAAAATTTGATTTGGGGATGTGGGTAGATTATAATGGAATTAAAAATTCCATTAGAGTATGGGTAGTGTTTATTACGGGGTTGAACATGGGTTATATTAGGATAATTAATTAAGGATTAGATGAAGGTTAGGTGGCTAATGAGGATTAGGATCCCACTTGCAAAAGTTGGAGGTTGTGACAACTGCTAGTCATGGATTAGGAATGTGCACATCCCTAATGTTGGGATTAGCAAGTGGATTAGGAATAGGTGTAGATTATGGGGGATGAGACATGTGAGGAATTGAATATATTATTTATTTAATTCTTTGAGGAAAATAATAAAGGGAAAAGTATTTAATTATTTAATTAAACACCTTAGGGATTTAGAGGAATTTAGGGGTATTAATTAAATAATAGAAATATTATTTAATTAATGTGGATAAGAGGATATTTAGATAAAAAAGGGATAAATTTGACCAAGCATAAGTGGTCAAATTTAGGTGTCTACACTTTTCCCCTATTTGAGATGGTGTTATGAAGTGGCATCATTTCAAAGAAGATTAAAACACAACACCTGGAAGAAGATGGTTAGATTAGGAAATATGTCATAGCCATTCATAGGAGTGACTAGGAAGAAAGATGATGAGAGTTAAGATGAGGATTAGGATTGAGGATGCCCCCTTGAGAGGACATGCAAGTTTGGGAGAACATGGGTGTGCTCTCAAAATGGATGAGATGATGGAAGATGAAAGAGGAAGATGATACAAGATGATGAATAGAATACGGGATGGGAGGAGGAAGAGATAGTGGAAGGAGAAGATGATAAGAAAGGAAGCATAAAAGGATTCAAGTATAAACATGATATATCACAATACATCCCAATGATGATGATGATTGGATGAAGGCTTTCTACATGATTTAGAACAAGACCAAGGATGTAATTAGATTATGGAGAAAAAGATTCTTAGAATACAAAATTATTATTATCCTAAGAAGATTGAAGAGATGATAAAATGATAAGGATGGATGAAAATATTCTTAGAATAAAAACTCTATATTATCCTAAGAAGATTGAAGAGATGATAAAATGATAAGATGGAGGAAGTGGATTGAGGAAACAAATAGGATAGATAGATGAGGGAGATTGATGAAGGGTGAATGGAATAGAAATATATAGGGTGAGTGGATGAGGGATTTTGATAGATGAGACAGTGAGGGATTGAGAAATTTTATGTTATGTGTTATGCTGCCATGAAATGAGCACCAAATTTTATATAGCATGAGATACTATGCACCAATGTATGAGAAACCAAGGTGATGTCATATAACATGCATGGGAAAGACAACACATAAAAGGTTAGTCCAACATCCCAAAGTCACAAAGGGATTTGGTGGGGCCAATGTTGGAAATCCACAAACACTAAGGATGACCCAACATAACACAAGACCACAAAGGATCTTGGTGGGTACAATGTGGGACAACCAAGAAAACAAAATCACATAGAAAACCAAGATATGCCCCTAGTTCTACTAGTCAAAGTGCACCATGATATGATGAATTGTCACAACCTTCAGTAGGTATAGTAGGAAGCTCAAAAGATTAAAAAAAATAAAAAAGAACCAAGAAATTGCAATAAATATAAAATGTCCTTTTCCATGGGATGATATGTGGATGGGATTGATGTGGTATGATGTGAGGAAAAAAATATCCTAGTAAGACAAAAGATGGATGGGATAGATTGGAAGATCAACATGATGCTAGATAATTAAGATGATTTGAAACCTGTGTGGGGCTAGTGAATTTTTTTATTAGGAACTAGTTGGATAGGGGATCTTTGTGACATGATAAAGAAAAAGAAACACCTTAAAGGATAAAAATAAGACTCAGGGGCTCATAGATGATGGCCTTGCCTACATGAAAGTTCAAAGGCAATGTAGTTCGATAAAAATGATGGATGATGGACAAAGGATGATCGATGAGGAACCTATATGAGGACACAAAATTGAATGTGTGGATAGGGGGATGGTGATTGTGTGAAGCTTAGGAATGGTATAGATATCCAAATCATCAAAATATGAATTGGGAGGATGATATTAGATAGATGAGTGATGAAAAGTGATATGATATTGTCAAGATATGTGAAAGAGGTGGGAGTGATGATAGTGAGATGGATGGAATTTGATTGCATGGGGGTAGCCTATAGCTAGATACCAATGACAATGGATTATGAGATGGAATGAGGATAGAGATGAATGTATAGATAGATAAGGATGGGAGGATGGAAGGGATGATAGGACAGATAGATAAGAAGATAAAGATGTGGATATGGAAGGTATTTTTTAGATGGATGGGAAGATAAGGATTTGGAAGATGGAAGGGATTTATGGATGGATGGGTTGGAAGATAAGGATGGGGATATGGGAAAGATTAATGGATGGAAGGGAAGATAAGGATTTGGAAGGTGAAAGGGATTTTTTAGATGGATGGATGCATGCAAAGATAAGGAGTTGGAAGATGACAGGGATTTTTTGGATGGATGTATGGGAAGATAAGGATGGGGAAGATGGAAGGAATTATTTGGATGGATGGATGGATGAGAAGATAAGGATTTGGAATATTGAAAGTATTTTTTGGATGGACGAATGGGAATATAAGGATGGGGAAGATGGAAGGATGAGCATATGACATGATATAAAGACAAGGATGGGGATATGTAAGGATCATGGTATGAAGGGATTAAGGTTTTGAAAGGATTAATGGAAGGAGGATGGGGAGATAATAACAATGATATGGAAGGGATGATAAGATGGATGAATGATTTCTCCAAAGACTATGCTACAAAGCTAGAATATGCCCCACTCTAGATATGTCATGTGTGATGAGGTAAGAGGGCTGGTAGATAGGAGAATGGATAGATAAGGAAGGAAGCTAGATAATAGCATGATGGATAGACACAGGAGGGAGATGGATGTGGATATGATTCATGGGTGGATAAGGGAGAGAGATGGATGTGGATAGGACACATGGATAAGGAAGATAGATGGGGAGGATAAGGAATATGATAGTGTATGGATGAAGGGAATGTATGCCAAGAGGTGTCCAAATCATGTATTCATACATATTTATTTTTATCTATATCAATATCATAAGGATGATGGAGGGATTGAGATAAATGGGATATGATAGGTGGGATGAGCATGATAGGCTAGACGGAGGAGATAAAGGAAGGGGGTCCTTAGAATGAATTTTTCCCCAAGTGTGGAGAGAATAAGATGGGGGATTTGCACATGACACCTATTTTCGAGGCTTTCATCATGGTACTTGTCCAAGATGCTTGTTTTCCAAGTTTTCACCATTGGATAGATTTTTCTCTTAAGCTTTTTTTTGACATTTTTTTTTCCTTTTATTTTTCAATTTTTTGTAAAGTGTTTGGATGGAGATGGGTGATAATAGGTGTGTGGATAAATGGATTTGGAAGATATGTGAGATGGGGATAGATATAGGACTCAAGCATCAAGTTCTATAAGAGGTAATGTGATCCAATGATTGAAGTTACCATTAGATGTTGGTACAACCTGATTAGGATGGATGGATTATGTAAGAGAATGAATTAAAGGGATTTGATGGGGGACATATGTGGGATAATGAATGGGATTTTGGAAATTATATGGATGGAATGATGAGGTGGATTTGTGATGGGGGAATTTTTTCAAGACCAACATTGGAACATATGGTGGTGGATGTGAAATGATAGGAGGATTAGTGGATGGAGGATGTTGTGATGATGGAGGAGTTGGGATAGTGAATTTTGGGAAATAAGGCCCCAAAATAGATTTAGGAGATGGAAAATGTGGATGATGATCATTTAGGTTAGCAACTTTGGATATTGTTATGGATGTTTCACTTTCAATGAATTGCATCCTTTTTCTTTGGGATCCACATAGTTATGATATTTTCTTTGTTGGGCCTTTGTGGCCTTTGGGTTTGATTGGGATTATGTATTTGATTTTTCTTTTCTTCATCATGTATTTTTTAGGGCATCCAAAGTGATTTTAATAGAAATGGGATGGGTATGAGGAGATGGATGATGTGGAGAGACTATGAATGGAGTCATAGAGGTATGATTTTGGAGATAATGTGTAGGAATGTACCTTTTTTTATCTTGATTATGGAATATGAGAGTGGGATGTCTATGATGGGTGATAGGGATAGGTGATTGATGGATAAAGGGATGAGTAATATCAAATGGAGGAGGTAATTTTGGGATATAAGTTCCTAAAATGGAATTAGTGTATGGATAATGTGTGATGGTGGATGGAGGCACATAAGAACCTAAAATAAATTTAGTATATGGAGGATGGGTGTTGGTGGATGGAGGGACATAGGGACCCAAAATGGATATGGAGGATGAAGGAGGGATATGGGTGGTTTTTTTGAGATGATATGATGGAGGGGGGTGGCAACAAATGGTTTGGTAGAGTGATGGGAAGAGCCTATTATTCTTTTGGATTGTGAGTCTTGAGATACATATCCAAGACACTGTCCATGTGGATTTTCTTTGACATAGATGGGCCCCAATATAATTTTCTCATGAATTCTTAAGCTTTTTCCTTGATAGTTCATGGTCTTGAGAATTAAGTTTATGGTAGGATGCTTATTATTTTGGAAACATTATGCAAGTCCATTACTATGTGGAGGATGATGGGTGGCGTATATACTTCGTTATTTTGTTGTAAGAGAACCAACATGGATAAATGTAAGAGGACCAATGGGATATGGAGTTGGTGTTGGGATAGTTTGGATAAGTGGTGGTAAAGGATCATGAGATGGAGATGATAGGATGGTAGGATATTGATTTGGAAGAGTGAGTGATAAGGGATCATAAGAGGGGTCATGGGATGGAGTGGAGGGGATTTTATGATCTTGAGATAGGGTGGATGAGATGGTATGATTGTAATGTGGATAAGTGGGTGATAAGGGTTCATGAGAGGGATTACATGTAATGGAAATATCTCAATTTAGATGAGGGGATGTATTGGTGAGCTCTAGAAAAATCTCTTGGCATGTTTCAAAATGTGTGGGTGGCATGATGATGGAGTGTTGGATGGAATCATCAAATGGGGTGGATTGAAGAATAGAGGAGTCATGGAGCTCATGTGAGTGGATTTGGTTAATGCACTAGGAATGGGATAATTGGATTGGATTTGGGTTTCTCTAGGAGTATAAGATGGGGATTTAATGGATTTAGTGGGTTTGATAGTTTCAATAGTTTGGATGGTTTTAGGAGTGGGGATAGTAATGATAGGTGGAGGATTGAGAAGGGCCTCATCACTAGTGATTGTACATGATGGATTGGGATGGCACAGCTCCACATATTCAAGATGTAGATTTTGGGATGTCTTCTTTGTCATGAGTCCTTGGATAACATCTAGAACTAGATACTTACATATTCTAGGAAGATGGGATGGTGAGAGTAGATGAAGGATTCTTAATGGGCGATGGACTAGGATAATGAAATGGGGGATTAGGACTAGATGGAGGATTGGGAATGGATGGAGGAATAAAATTAGGTGGAGGATTATGATTGATGAAGGGATCAATATTATATGGATGGTAAAGGTACGATGGATTGGAAGGAGGATTAGGATATGATGGAGTGGAAGATGAAGTGATATAGGAGGATGTGGATGGTGGATTGAGATAGGAGAATGTGGATGGCAGATTGAGATTGGAGGATGTGGATGGTGGATTGAGATAGTAGGAAGTGGATGGTGGATTAAGATAGGAGGATGTGGATGGTTGATTGAGATAGGACATGGATGGGAGGATTAGGATTATGGGTTGGGATATGGTTTGGAGGATAATGAGATGGTGGATCTGGACTAGGGATGGAGGTGATAATGTTGATGTGTTAAGATAGAGCTTGAGATGTTTGATAAGTGGGAGAAGATAGAGGTATAGACATTGCATGATAAGGGTATGTAAGGGATAGATAAGAGGGAGATGTGTATGAGGAATATGATGGAGAATGTGATGGTAGAGATAATAGATTTCCCTTGTCAAAGGTAGCATTAGTATTGCTAGTAGGTGTAGATGGAGGCATGATGGGATATCTTGGATGAGGGATTGGATTTTAGATGATAGTTGTGGTGAGCTTGCTAGAAATGATAGCATCAAGGGGAGTTATTTCATATTCATCTTGATCAAAAATACTTTTAGTGTCATCTTCAAGGTAATTGGGATCTCCCGTGATAACTATTTATGGTTGCATTGATGGAGGATAGTGATTCATGATGGTAGATTGGATGGGAATGGATAAAAGAGAGGGGAATAGATTATTAGAAGAAAAGAAGGGAGGATGAAAAGATACATGGACGAATTAGAAGAATGTGGAAGAATGGATCATAAGATTTTTTTCAATATTAGAAGATCTTGGATGTGGATGTACTAAATATTATATTAGGATCTAGCTTAAGCTTAGATTAGGATTGGATTTAATCTCAAATTAGGATTTTATTTAAGCTTAGATTAAGATTTGATTGGGAAGATATGATGGGAGAAACTCCTAAGTTCAATGATACAACTAAACTAAAGAGATGATCATTGGATAGATGAATGATAGTATCCTCTCAACTATGGTTGAGATCCTATGTCAAAGCTTGATTGAATGGATTTCCTACTCGAGATAGGATAATTTCTCAAGAAATATAAGATATAAATACAAAATATACCTCTATCTTGAGGTGAAATAGTTTGGATGAGGGATTGCTAACTTGGGATAGGCCAAGTTCCTGAGTAAGCATTATGATGGATGATTGATTTAGGATTTAGGATCTTAATTAAGTGTTTGAGGTTGGATTTTTCATTGTGGATGATTTGGATGTTGATTAGGATGGGTTTAGCTTTGAATCATTCAAAGGGGATGACATTTGGATAGGTTGATGGTAGTTGATGAGATGGAAGAGATTGTTTGGAGATGCATATGAAGAGGAAAAATGATTGGATTATGATTTTGGATTTAGGAATATGTACACTAATTGTGATAAGAAGGATTGAATATTTTCATTTTCTATGGTAAGAGGATTTGCACAAAAAAAAATTACAATCACCTCTATAGGTAGTGTAGATGCCTAAGTGCAGAAACACCCATCAGAGTAATAGATTTTCCTATGAGGGAATAACCTGGATAGTGTATGGATGAGGATAAACGGATCACCCAAGGATAGAGTGGATACACCTATGTGGGATTACCAAGTGTATAGATGGGAAACACATACACCTATCGACTGAGCAAAAAAACCTATGAGGGATGACACCAATCTGGACTAGAAAGGTAGATTTTCCTATTGAGAATGATGATTGTATGGACTAGAAAGGTGGATTCACCCATAATAGAGTAGATTCATCGATCAAGGATGATGAATGTGAGACTAGAAAGGAAGATTAACCCAAGAATATAGTGGATTCACCTATTAGGGATGATAGTGTGGATGAGAAAGGTAGATCTATCCCTGAAGGGAGAATGATCACCTATCTAGGGATGACTGTATGGATGGGAAAGGTGGATTATCCCCTGAAGAGAGTGATATCACCTATTCGAGAATGATGTTGTGAATGGGAAAGGTAGATTCACTCCTGAATTGAGCATGATCACCTTTATAGGAATGGTGCTATGGAGGGGGTGAAGTGGATTCACCCTTGAATCTAGAGTGGAATCACCTATCCAAGATGATTGACTAAAATGATTGAATTGGATGAGAAAATGTAAATGCCCTTTGGAGAGCAGATTCACCTCTATATAGAGTGGATATGCATTTGTAGGATAGATAGAAAATTAGATAAGAACAAAGACTAAATTAGGACTAGACAAGCACTAGTCTCACACAAGAAGACAACCCAGGTAACACAAACCTAGAATTAGTCAAGAGGGTTTAAAAACTTGATGTAGGACCACCATCCCTGAGGGGTTAATACTCCATGATACTCAAGTGGAGTATCCTTTCTTTTGAAGGAAGGTAGGTAGATATCCAATGACATAGGGTCATCAACGGATGCCACATACACACCTTCTCTCTCCTTGATAACTGTCAAAGTTCACTCGAATATTTCTACCTCAACCTAAGGGAGTACATGGTGAGTAGCTTTAGGGTACAACCTACATTCCCTGCACTACACTAAGTCATGGCTAGAACATGAGTCTTAAGCTAGTTTGAAACAAGGAAATCTAGGGAGTCCTCTAAACACCAAGAGGGTGTGTGAGGAATGTCTATGAACACTAGCCCATCAAAAGCATGGGTAAATAAATTTTGATGGGAAATATTGGACCAACTATTCATGCTTAACTTGGAATTACCCAAGTATCAACCCTCTGCCAGACATGACATGACTAGATTGGGGTAAAACTTTTGTTCTCCCTCCTTTATATACCCCACTAATTCATGTGGTTGAGGTCATCCCCTGGGTGATGAAATCCCAAGAAGGCCTCCTAAAGGGAAGGAAATTCTAGGTGTTTTTGATCCCTAGGCTTGTATGTACCAAAAGGGGAGGGCATATGTACAAGCTAGCACTCCTAGGTAGACTCATTGATGGACTTGGATTGATTCATATTTTTTGATCCCTACGCTCACACATAATACAAGGGGAGAGCATATGCCAATGGACCAATCCCAAACATAGAAAATAGATTAATTGACAACTTTGGAAAACCAATTGTACCTAGCTAGTGTGAAAGATACACTTGTTTTCAATTGATCATCATATAGAAGATAATTTAGTAGTTTAATACTTTGGTCTTAGAAAAATGATAACAAGCCGCATAGGAAGATGATTGGATGCCAAGAGTGATGAAAAAAAAATTTACTGTTAGTCTAAAAGGGGGGAAACAATAACTCAACAATAAGTAAAGTGTATAAAGCATTATAAAAAAATATCAAAAATTTGATGCTTTTATAGCTTTTTTGTTTGTTGATGTAGAGAGTGAAATCATCTAAGAACAAAGAGTATTCACCTTTGTAGACCATGCAAATTTGACACTGTAGATCACAAATTTTCCCCAATAGTTTTTTAGTGCAACCACCTTTGTAGATCACATGTTTTCCTCTAAAGGTCGCGGGTACGCCTATGTAGTCTCTTAGCAGATTCACCTTTGTACTTTCATGGGTCCATCTCAGAACTATCATAGGTCCACTTGTCTATTAGTGAGCCCCCTATATGCAACAATGATTGGAATTTGAGCATGTGTCTACCTTTGATCTTTCATCGGTTCATCCATCTATTAGTAGGTCCACCTCTGTGCAACAAAGATTGGAAGCTAAGTGCACATATTCCTTTGATATTTCACGGGTCCACCTATCCATTAGTGGGTCTACCTCTATAGGGTGAACATCGAAAGCTTAGCATGCATCCACCTCTAAAATTTCATGGGTTTTCCTATCTATTAGCGGGTCCACCTTTGTGTAGAAAAGATTGGAAGCCGAGTGCACATCTACCTCTATAAGATATGGGTTCACCCCTATAGGTCACGAGTCTACCTGTTGGATGGATCCACCTTTGAATCTTGAAAGAACCCAAACCTACAAAATGTGAAACAACAATAAAGCGTTAAGGGCTTGGGACATGGGTTCCAATGGGCATGCCAAATATGTGTGCAAGTATTTTCTATCCTAATAATTCAAATAAAAATTAGATGCAAAATAGAAAAACAAGAGCTAACATTCAATATTGGGCCTATGATAGAAACTCAAACTAGCAAAATATACCTTCAAAAGATGCCAAGGAAGAGTTTTATGAGTAGTTTATCCTTTTTGATAGCTTGAAATGTGTGTTCATGGCCCGATTTCGACAACACAACGACTTGTTTTTGCTTGATTTGGATCACCAAATGGCAACGATACAAGAATTTGGCTATAGAGGATGAATGTATGCTTAAAAGATTGAGATAATGAATGAGATGGTTGAATGGTTGTGTTAAATGTGGTAGCATGCCAAAAATGACTAGGTGTTAGTCATTTATTCAAGGGAGAAGGGAATGAATGGTGGAGATTGAAAGAGGAGAGGAGATCAAAGGTTGAGATGTTTTGGGGCATCTCGACCCACAAGATGATGACACTTGTCATCAAGTGGATGCATGTGACAAGATGTTTGACCAAAGGAATTAAAAAATTCTTGTTAATGTGCATGAGAAGGATAAAAATAATTTAATATTCCATGGGGAAAGGGGTACTTGGAAGTACCATAGGTAATGGATGTGACAAAAGGGAATTAAAAATTCCCTTAAATCCTCATGGGGAGAAGGAAAATGACTTAAAAATTCCTTGTGGGATGAGAGGAATTAAAGATTCCTCCAAGTACCTTGGGAAAATAAAATGGAATTTAAAATTCCGTTTGGGGATGTGGATAGATTATAATGGAATTAAAAATTTCATTAGGGTATGGGTAGTATTTATTAGGGGGTTGACCATGGATTAGATTAGAATAATTAATTAAGGATTAGAGGAAGGTTAGGTGGCTAATGGGGATTCAAAGCCCACTTGAAAAAGTTGGAGGATGTGACACCTCCTAATTATGGATTAGAAATGTGCACATCCCTAATGATGAATTAGCAAGTGGATAAGGATTAGGTGTAGATTATGGGGGATGGTACATGTGAGAAATTAAATAAATAGATTATTTATTTATTTCTTTAAGGAAAAGGATAAAGCATAAAGTATTTAATTATTTAATTAAATACCTTATGGATTTAGAGGACTTTAGGGATATTAATTAAATAATAAAAATATTATTTAATTAATATGGATAAAAGGATATTTAGATGAAAAGGGATGAATTTTACCAAATATAAGTGGTAAAATTTAGGTGTCTACAAAGACAAATAAAAGAAAGAAAAAATTCATATATACTATAACTTTAAAAAAATTATCATGGGGTGTGGCCCCATTGAGGGAGTCACGGTCCTCTTTTGAAGCCACAACCTCCTCAATGGGGATTGCCCCCCTCTTGCACCTGTCATGGATATTGTAATAACTACAAAACTATCATACTTTCCTTGTTCAATGCCTTGCAACAAACATATCTCACCTCAACCTTCCTGTTGCACTCACATAAGTCCCATCTAAACAACAATGAAAAAAAAAAGATAGGGTTTTAGGAAAATAAAAGGAGTTGAGAACTTAGGGAAAAATTAATTCAATTTAAATATTTTTATGTTAAAACATTGTTAACCCAACCCAATGTAGAGGAGGCCCAAAACATCATTCAAAATGGATGTGAAAAAAAAATTCGTAAATAGTGAAACCATTACTATAATCCCCTCTAGTGAGTATTAGTGATATTATTATTCTGGGCACGTGATATTATTGATATTTAATATATGTTGAAATTATATTAATGTCAAATATCAAAATTTATAAATTAATGTTATTCTTATCATTGATGAATTCAATTTCTAGCATTGAATAATAATATTTGTAGATTAATGTTAATGAAAACAATAAAAGTATTATAATTAAGGGTTAATCTATTGATACAGATGATACTGGTGTTTTTTATTATTGCTAATAGAGTAGTGTTAATATGCAATATTAATACTTGTAAATTAATATTAATATCATCTAATATGATTTAGGAAATAAGAGCTATGCATTGAGAGATTCATGAGGTATTATTAAATTGTTCACCGTGAAACCTATGTTACATCTTTGAACAAAATAAGAGCAACATGGTTAGTGAAACAATTAAAAAAAATTAACATTGGTACAATAGTAATAACAATAATATTAAGAAAAAGTATTTTTTTGGATAATATTAACATTTAGTATTACTACCGATAGAGATAAATATTAATATTGATAATAGCAGAATGGATACTAATATAGGTGTTAGTGTTATTAAATTTAATATTAATATTAATAATGTTTCTAATATTAATATTACTAAAGGGTGTTAAAATTAATAACAATGATGGGACTAAGTTCAATAATCAACGTTGCTAACTTTATTATTTAATGTCAATATTAATAGGTCAAATACTAAAATTAATATTAATAGATTAGATGTTAATATTAAAGGTTGGTATCACTAGATTCAATATTAATTTTGATATTAATATTGATATTACTATTAATATTAATAGTAATAGTAATATTACAAATAAACTTAAAAAAAAAACTAATATTAATGGTAAGATTGAGTTTAATACTATTATATGTAATGATGACATGGGTAACAATAGGTATGAAAAAATTATAAATGTGCCATCTACTAGACAATAATAAATAGTAATTTGATGTGAGAGCCCATGTTAGTCCTATAAGTAAATAATGATATCATAAATATTAAAGGAGATGTTTGTAATACTAGTCATACTAGTATTAGTTTTTTGGGAAATATAATAGTGATGTGAGGAAGATCTAATGAAACCACATTATTTAGTAATTGTGAATAAATATAGTTTCAATTTTTGAGAGAGCCTTATAGCAAGTAAGAGTAATGTTAAATGTTAAAGTTTATCAAGTTCAAAATTTAAATGACTATTGATGCTAAAACAAGAATCAATAACATCTCAAGGGTTCACCGTTTCAACCCACCTTAGTAGTATTTTGAGAATGTGAAAAGGACTATAGAAGTTTCCCTTTTGATCTACTACATTATCTCATTTCCAAGGTTGAGTGTCAACCTGAATGTTTATAATTTCTACCATCCACCTTCGAGCGATGTGTCGGCCTTCAATGTTGCTTACACAACATTATCGATGTGTGTAGTTTTAAGACCAAGTGTATGTACATGGATATTAGTGAATTTTTTTTTTGCATGTTTAATAAAAAATTTGTAGTTTTTTTTTGTGTCTTAAGTGGAAAATTTAGGGCATGACATTTGGTATTAGAGCCTAGGTTTTTCAAACACTAGGATATTTTTGGCTAAGTTAAACAATAAACTAATTAAGTTATACTTTGGAATCTGTAGGATGCCTTGTAAGGTGAGGAGAGGAACTCCATGAGGATCTCATGGATGTGAGGTGCCATTGGCATCACATTATATGGAGGATTCTCATTAGGGTGAGTAGCTAGAGCTAGGACCAAATATATTGTAGGTACTATAGAATCTGATAGGAGTTATCAATTAATGATAGTAGATTTCCACAATCCATAAATTTTGATTAGTGATGCAAAAATCTTACACAATAAAAGTCTAGAAATAATTATTAACAGGAGCTATCAAGTAGAGACTATTGGCAGTAGCAGAGATACTGCACCTGGATTAACTTGAGATCGAGGCACCGTATGTGGATCAAACTAAGGTCAAGGTACCACATGTGGATCATCCTAAGGGTGAGGTGCCATATGTGGATCAACTTGAGGGTGAGGGAAGAATGTAGGGTCACGTGAGTGCAACAAGAGTCCCCCACGCCATTGAGGGGCATGAGCAGGGGAGACATATGAGGAGTTAGTGCATATTCCACCATCACCTCATCAAATTCAGATGTCACCAATAATAGGGATGACACCTAGGGTCTTGTGAGATGCAAAAGACTAGCTTTGTGATCTACTTCACCTCAAGCCACCAGATTTTTTAGGATCCACCAATGGGGCAGAGGTAGATTCATGGTTACTTAACCTTGACCAATACTTTGGGTTGCAACCACATTGGAGCAATATTAAGGCTAGGGTGGCTATTCACTTGTTGAGAGGATTCGATTCTACTTGGTGGTGCCAAGAGTAGCAAAAATACAACTTATCTATGGACACAATCACATGGGATACCTTCTTCGAGTGCTTTAGAGCACATTATATTTCAGAGCACTTTCATCAGAGGCATATTGATGAGTTCCATGATCTACAACATAGGGGCCTTATAGTAGTTCACTATGAGAATTGATATCTTGAGCTTCTATAGTATGTGAACTATATTTAGGATGATAAGTTTATCATCAATTGGTTCATTAGGGGATTGAACCCCAAAATTTTTAGGACCAATGTGTATGGCTAATCCAAAGGACCTTAGGGTTGTCATGGAGAAGGCATACATAGTAGAGGAGGTTCATAGTAGGACATAAGAGTCTCGAGAGTGATTTCAAAAATAAAATTTGGGCCATTAGGAGCACAATTTTCATAGACCACCCCTTCTAGTGAAGGGGGATTTAGACCTTCATTTTGGTCTCCTAGAGAATAACAATAGTAGCATCAGACACAAAGGTCTAGGAAACAATAGGGTGCATAGGGTGGGAATCTAAAAGCATGGAATAAGCAGAACTTACGTACATATTAGAAACCATAGGTTCAACATACAACTCCTCCTAATCCCAATAGTATTTTAGAGGAAGACATAGTAGTTTTGGGAGGCCTATATCTTCTCAATTCAGTAGAACCTAGCCAACATAGGGGAAGTCAAGAGGACCTTGTTATATTTTTGGTGGTGTAGGTCATTTAGCCAAGGAATCTCCATAGGGTTTTGCAGTAGGAGGACCCTATCCTAGAGCCTCTAAGCTAACAATTGGTGATGTGGGAAAGTACCATTGGGTTTTCACGGTGGTCAAGAACTACTAGGCTGAGTATCAAGCCACCATTATTCAGGCAATAGGTATGATTGGTCATGTATTAGTTAGTGTATTATTTGACTCAAGAGCATCATATTCTTTTATTTCTCTAGCCATAGTGGATCATTTTAGACTAGTGGCATCTAGGAAAGATGATAGGTGGGAGGTAGAGTTGTCTTCATGGGCTAAGGTGGTCATTGATTTAGTGGTTCATGGTTGTTAGGTGACTCTTGGGGCTATCACCTCCATGATGGATCTTCATATTACTCCATTACAATCCTATGGCATAATGTTGGGTATGGATTGGCTTCATGCACATCAAGCTAAGATTAATTATTTCTATAATACAATTGAGTGTATTGATGATCAACGTACATCATTGGCGATCTTAGGAGTACATAGGCCCATTTATCTTTGCATGAGAAAAGGATGTTAGATGTTTTCTATCATAATCAGTGATAAATCACAGGGTTTAATAGATGTTTCATTCGATGATCATCCTATTCTTAGAGAGTTTGCAGATTTTTTCCCTTCAAAGTTACCAAGGATGCCTTCCCATAGAGAGGTGGGATTTCAAATTGATTTAGTCCTAGGAGATCAACCAATATTGAGGGAACCTTATAGGATGACAACATAGGAGCTCAATGAGCTCAAGATTCAATTGGAAGAGCTATTAGAGAAGGGGAAAATTTTACCTAGCATCTCACATTGGGGTGCACCTATCGTCTTCAATAAGAAGGATGGGTACCTTTGTCTATGCATTGATTATAGGTAGTTGAACAAATTGAAAATTAAGAACTACTACCCTTTTCCTACGATTGATGATTTGGTTGATTAGATGAGGGGAGACAAGGTGTTCTCCAATATTGACCTAAATTCCAAATACCATCAGTTGAGGATTATAAAGGTAGACATCCATAAGACAACATTCAAAACTCGTTATGGGAATTATGAGTTTACAATGGTACCATTTGGGTTGAAAAATGCCCCCGCAACATTCATAAGCTTGATGAATGGGGTATTTCAGTACCTTCTTGGATTGATTCATGTTGATATTCCTAGATGATATTCAGATTTACTCAAGGAAAGTAGAGGAGCATGAGGAGCATTTTGATATAGGTTCTACAATGTTTGAGACGACATCAACTTTATGCTAATTTGGCTAAGTTCTCATTATTTCAAATAGAGGTCCAATATTTGGGTCACATCATTTCAAGCGATGGTATCTCAATAGATCCATCAAATATTAGTGCCATCATGGATTGATCGACACCCACCAATGTTACAGAGGTCAATATTTTTTATGGGACTAGCCAGTTACTACCGCCATTTTTGGAGGGTTTCTCCAGGATAGCACATCCCATTACTTCCCTTCAACAAATAGGGAAGAGGTTTGAGTTGACTGAGTAGTTTGAGAGGGAATTTCATTCCCTCAAGGAGCATCTCACCAATGCTCACATTCTAGTAGTACCCGATACAACCTTAGATTTCCTTGTTTGTATAGATGCATCATTGGATGGTATTGGAGCAATACTTATGTAGGAGGGTCGATTGACCATGTATGAGAAACAAAAACTCAAGAACCATAAGCTTAGCTACCCCACACATGATTTAGAGCTTGCAGTAGTAGTTCATGCTCTCATGAGATGGAGACACTTTCTTCTTAGCCACCACTTTGAGCTTCATTTTGATCATTATATCTCACAATACATTTTCATGCAGCCGAACTTGAATTCTTGGAAAAGGTTTTGGATGGAGTTTTTGTGTGAGTATGAATTTGATGTACATTACATCAAATGGAATGAGAATGCAGTGGTAGATGCATTGAGTAGATGATAGCATGAGGTGATGGCTTTGATAGTGGGTATAGACTTGAGGGCTCACATTTTATAGCAGTTGCTAGAGGATGTTTGATATTGTGAGGTTCAGAGTGAGATACAATATTAGTAAGCCCTTAAGGGAAAATATTCAGGTTACACCTTAGATTTATATGGGTTGTTACATCATAGAGGGAATATGTATGTCCCACGAATTGGGGATCCTCAAATGGTGGCTTTGTTAGAGGTACAAAGAGGTCCATATGCAACACAACTAAGGGTAAAGAAGATGCATGAAAATCTTTGTTAGCTATATAATTAGGAAGGGATGCATCAAGATATTGTAGATTTTTTTGCTGGGTGCTTAGAGTTTTAGAGAGTCAAGGTTGAGAACCAGAATCCAATAAGAATCCTTTACGCCCATTATATTCTAAAGTGGAAATGGGATACCATTTCCATGGACTTTATTGTTGGTCTACCTTTTTCTTCTTGGTGCCATGATGCCATTATGGTGACGATTGAAAAGTTGGCCAAGGTGGCCCACTTCTCTCTAGTATGGACTACCTACATAGTGCAAGCAATAGTGAGGGTGTTCTTGGATAACATTTTTAGGTTGTATGGGATCCCTCATAAAATCATATCAAATAGAGATTCAGTATTCACTTTATCCTTTTAGCGAGCATTACGATAGGATTTAGACACTCAACTTAAGTTTAGTACTATGTATCCTCTAGACATAGATGGATAGATAGAGAGGGTTAATCTAATATTGGAGGATATGCTAATATTTATGTGATGGATTATCAATCTAGATGGGATGAGTATCTTTACTTAATTGAGTTTTCCTACAACAATAGTCATCATAGTTTACTTGGTATGGCACCAAATATGGCTTTGTATGGAAGACCATGCAAGACTCCATTGAGTTGGGATAGGATTGAGGATAGGGTTTCCATTGGTCTAGATTTGTTATAGGATATGGAGCGATAGGTGGTTTTTCTCAGGTAGTAGTAACCAGAGGCTCAAGATCATCAAAAGGTGTATGAAAATTCTAAGAGGATAGATTAGATGTTTGTAGTGGGTGATTGAATATTCTTGAGAATGTGGCCACATCAGAGTCCATTCTAATATGGAAAGGGATCTAAGCTAGCACCTTGATTTGTGTATCCCTTTGATATTTTAGAGAGAATAGGACTAGTTACTTATCTTCCAGCCTTGCTACCTAGCCTGTCACATATCCATGATATTTTCCATGTTTTTATTTTGATATGTTATGTGCATGATCCATATCATATTTTGGATTGGGGTGCCTTATAGGTGGACAAAAATGACTAGATGGTGTTGGAGCCCATTCACATCTTGGGTCATCAGACATTGGCCCTTCAAGGATGAGAGTTGGAAAAAGTTAGGGTCTAGTGGGATAGATATGATGAGGTCATTACCACCTAGGAGGATGCTTCATGGATGAGGAAATTATAGCCTCACCTCTTTGAGGAATTCTAGGAGGAAGTCCAAACCTAGGGGGGAGGATGTGCGACCTATCTTTTTTAGTACCAGGGATTTATATGACTTATGTGATTTTGTGTTATCCGCATAGATAGTTTTTTATTTTGGATACTTCATACCATGTATTTTTACCTTGGCATACTTTGATGTTACCATAGATAGATTATACTCATGTATGTATCCTATCCTTATTGATATGGTTCAGTGGTATTATGTAGCTAATAAAACTAATATAGTGATCTTATTTTCTATTTTATGAGTGAATGATTACATAATTAGAGAGATTTTGATGCATACCTCTTGTAGTGCATTCATGTTCTTTTATCTTTGAAGATTGATTCTTCTAATGTTAAGATATTTGTGACATGGGATGAAAAAATGTAATGAGATGTTTAATTTTGAAATGTTATTATAGAGATATCATGTTGTACATTTCATGCTTCAATTTTATTATGCAATTAAGTGTATAGGTTTAGTCCATGACCAGTGGATCTAGGGAAATTCCAAGGTGATAAATGTTCATTTCCAATGAAAATTGACCTAACCTAATTGGAGAGATTAAGGTCTTATATATCATGACTTATGTAATGTGGTTATTACATGTGAGGTGCTAGTAAGGTTGTTATTTATAATGTTAAGTATAATGTCTTGACTGAATTGAATGAAGTTGCATGATATGCCCTAGTTTAAAGGTTGATTTTATGTGTTTTATTTATATATTAATGATATTTCATGAGCCTGGGTCATAATGCTAGGCATTGGGAATAATTTCATGAGTTAAAAAGTTAATTTTGGAGTCATATCACCCTCTTTGTAGAGCCACTTTTGGTTGTGACGAAATTCAAATTTGGTCAATATCTTTCAAAAATGATTGGAGAACCCTCACACCAAAAGTGTGAAGGGTGGAGTTGAGGGAGATCAATTATGAACGAATAACTTGTCACCTTCATAAATGAAGATGAAGGATTAGGTTTTTTGTAGTGGTTTTATTTTAGAGAAGGCAGAGCTTTGGGATTGATTCATTCTTTTTTTCCTATCAACATTGAAGAAAGAGTAGAAGTTTGCGAAGGAGAGAAGATTGGGGAGTTTTTGTTATTTCTACATCTTCATTTCCATTTTGAGGGTTGAAAATAGGTTGGTATGCCTCCTTCTAAGATTCTTATGAGTTTTGTGTAAATACATTGTTTTGATGGTATGGATTTTTCTTTGTTTTCTTGGTTTTGTTTGTTTTTGTGTTTGTTCTTGTTGTGAAGAAGAGAACTTACCATATATTGGGAGTCTTTCTTCATGTTCAGAGTATGAGTAGGTGAGATTTCCTTATAGGGGATTACTACAAGGGTATGAGTACCCATGGGAAGCATGTCTATGGCCATGCGAAAAAAATCTCTATGTGATATATTATGGTGTGGGGTTTGATGGTGTGTAATGGAGGATGGGATTTTGGAAGTGTGGATTGGGAGTGTTTTATATGAAAAATGAGGAGTTATAAGGTTGAATATATATGAAATTCTTCTATTTAACCCCTCTTAGTTGATGTCCCTACTCCCCCATTTAAGAATCTTGAAGAAGAGCCTTCATGGTATGTTTCTTGTGTTGTTTAAACTAGTTAATATGACTATTGTATCAAATGTTGGAGTAATTTGTTGTTATATTGTGCTGTAAATACTGCCATGTTGGTGTTAGCTATAAGATATTGTGTTGTACAAAATCCCTATCACTATTGGGTTTCCCCTTGCTTGGGGGTGGACTACTTTAGCCCTATGGCTCGAAGGTGAGCTCCCATTTGTTATGGAGAAATAGTTTGTTGTTTCTGTGTAGGTAATTCATTTAAAATAGGCCTATCATGGGGAGATTTTGGTTTTGTAATCTATGTTCTTGATATTAGTATGCTAGCGAAAATTTTTTGTTGCTATTCTTTTTGTATATGTAAGGTAGTTCAGTGAGTTGATGAGATGTGCTATTATTGTAATGTCTACACTAAACAAAATATGTAAAAATGTATGACTCTTGCATAGTTAAATATCATTTAGTTGGCATTTGCATTGTAGGATGGTGCAAACCTACAATGAAATAGTGTATTAAAAAGTATGTTAGAAATGGTTAAGTAAACTAAGAAAAGAAAGGGGTGTTTGATGCTATAAAAAACATGATGTATCCATGTTTACCTATCACTTATATAAAATTATATTTGATAGCAATGGCTTTTTTTTCAATAGATGTATTATTCTCATGCTACCTGAATCAATAGTTAAACTATTTTAATGATTGCTAAATCAGTAATTTAAGTTATTTTTCCTCTACATGCATCTATAAACAATGTTGACTACCATTCTTTGTGCTGCTTATTGCCAATCATTATTAGAAGAAATAAATTTATAGGAATAAAAGTAAAATGCCATCATCTTTTTCTTCTTTGAAAGAACAATGTTGTCTGATATTTTTAGAAATGGAGAACACAGGATAAATAATAGGTTGGGTTACTTCCTATTTATATAAATAAAATAGTTTAGTTAGACTAGGTTGAGGGGGATTACAATTAGAAATTAATGTGCTCAAGGAAAATGAACAACAAGGGTAAGCATTATCTAACCATTAACCAGTTAGTTGTGTTGAAAAGGAGTTATAATCAACCTAGTGAAGGAGCTCATTCATTTTTCCTTATGAACCTCATATTCCTATTGTGAGTATAATCATAACACAAGCTAAACACACTAGATCCAATATATTCCAAACAATATCTAACTAGTTAAGCTATAGTACCAATGAGATACTTGAAAACATAGAATGAAGAAGCCATTTAAATATAAACTATTAAGAAATGCATAAAGGAACCTAGTTAAATGCCCCAAACCTCATCCCATTGGGGGATTGGTGTTGCAATGATGTGGAATGTCAGCCCTTTCCCAATCCCTATATTGAAAGAAGCATCTAAATAGATTTCATTGATGAAAATAAGCTAATATTGATGAAAACTAAGCTAAAAGTGGATGAAAATCTAAAATAGATGCAAGATGGATGAAAGTGGGTATTCAAATGTGTAGCATAACTTTTCTAAAATTGAAGTGGATCCTTTTCTCTCCAAAATGAGGTGTATTTATAGGAGAAAATGGTGAATCAATAGATAAGATTGATTTGATCAATCAATGGATGAGAAGCAATGATAGGTGAAGGCATGGATCAAGGATTCTCATTAATGGATGAGAATGAAAGTTGACATGGATAAAGGAGCTAATCAATGGCTCTCATTGATACAAAGAAGCACACTTCCTAAAAGTTAGGATGTTGTTAGGAATTTTGTTAAAAAGAATATTCTATTTTGAAGTTCAAATGGAAGAATATTCTAGTTGAATATTCCCTTGCAAGTGGGAGGGTGAGAGAAAATAGCAATTTAGATAATTAAAGAAAAGTTTTAATTGTGCAAGATGAGTGGAATTAGGATGCTCATTAAATAACTAATTTATTTAATGAAAAAGGGGGTTAAAAATTGAATAATTAAGATTATTTAATTAAATGTGAGGACATGAGAAATTTAATTAAATAATTCACATTACCTAATTAAATAAGATGAAAATTAGTGTGAAAGGGGATGAATTAGCCAAATAATATTGATCATTTGACTAATAGGAGAAATTGATATATTTAATTAAATAACTAGGATTATTTAATTAAATAGTCAAAAAAGAGGTGAATTTAGGATGAAATAGTGTTGGTAATCAAATTCAAATCTACAATATCTATCAAAACAATTTTAAGTGCCACAATTTTTCCCCTCTTTGGAGCTCGGTAACTATTACATTTATTCAAAGATCGACACTTTTTAGATTTACACTGTTGCTCAGATAAAAAATTTAAAATTTCCTATTTTTTTGGATGCCCTACTATTGCCCCAGTGGAAGGAATTAAGCTGGTACCTTGCCCCCTTGAGAGATCGGGCAAAAAATTTACCACTAATTCAAGTGTAGGACTTTGGTGGGATATGAGATGAATTACTCATCCATCAAAAAGGCATGCCTAGTAGTAGTCTTCACTTCACAAAAATTCAAACACCATATGTTGTCATAAAAAATAAAGATAATTTCTAACATTGATCCACTGAAATAGTTGTTTTCCAAGGAAACTCTCATCACGCAAATGGCTAAATGGGTGATGATCTTAATGGAGTTTGATATAGAGTATGTGGAGTGGAAGGCTATTAAGGGATAGGTCATTGTGGATTGACTAGCAGAGGCACAATAGAAAACCCATTGATGTACAAATTTCCTGATGAGTCAGTATTTGCCCTTGACATAATGAATGAGTGGAAGATGTACTTTGATGGATCACATATACAACACAAATCAGGGGCATGCATTCTCTTCATCACCCCTCAAGGTGATTGTATTCCTAAATCATATCGACTATCCTTTCCATGCACCAACAACATTGTTGAGTATGAATCTCTTAAAATAGGAATGAGAATAGTAGTATAGTAGTAGATACATGAGTGAAAGGTCTACAGTGATTCACAACTGGTCATAAATCAAGTCAATGATGGTTATTAGATGAAACATGATAAGATCACACCTTATAAGAAGATGGTAGAAAGTCTTAAGGACTTATTCATTGATATAATATTTGAGAAAATACCCCTTGTTAACAATCAAGCCGTTGATGTCATGGAAACCATTGGGTCCTTGTTAAACATGTAGCACAACATTCTTCAATATGAATTCCTTGTAGATTAGCTTCTCATACAAGCTTTTGAGGTACTAGAATCTAAATTTGTGTGCAAAATTTTTGGTCTCGATTTCCCATGGTATCATGACATCTTCACCTACCTAAACAAAGGTATCCTTCCAATTGACATCACCCCAAACCTTAAGATAACCTTTGTTAAGAAAGCATCTTGATTTGTTATCCTAGGTGACACCCTATACCATCGAAGTTTCAAAGGGACATTATTACAATGTCTTGACCAAGAGGAATCATTGACTGTGTTAATGAAAGTACACAAAAGAATTTGTGGTTCACATTATATTGGTATGACCTTATGTAAGAAATTGTTGAGGACAGGGTACTACTAGCCCACCATGGAACAAGAGACTCATCAGTATGTGAAAAAGTGAATGCAGTGTCAACAACATGGGGACCTTATCCATTCTCTATCTCAAGAACTCCAAAAAAATGTTACACCTTGGCATTTCTCATGGTGGGGACTCGACCTCATAGGAAAGATCACCCCCACCTCATCTAATGGTCACAAGTTCATCATAATAGCCAATGAGTATCATATGAAGTGGGTGGAAGCTATCCTATGACTTGCATCATGGGGAAAAAAGTCTCCAAATTCATCCTAAGCTACCTTATTTTTTACTATGGTGTTCCACAAGACCTTATCTCATATAAAAAAACACCTTTCAAAAATTAGGATGTATGCGAGTTATGCCAATGATTCAATATCCAACACTAATTATCTACTCCCTACTATCCCCAAAGCAATGGTCAAGATGAGGCTACAAACAAGACCATACCAAAAATCCTCAAAAAGACTGTCAATGAAGTTGGTCATGACTGGAAACTACAATTAAATCCCTCCTTATGGGCCTACAGAACTAGTATTTTCCCACCTATAGGTGTAACACCCTTTCCCTAGTCTATGGATCTGAAGCCATCCTATCCATCACGGTCGAGCTCCCATCACTGAGAGTGTCATTGAAAAATCTAATTACTAATGAAGAATACAGGGTGTCTTGGTTGAATGAGTTAGAGTTCCTAGATGAGCATTTTCTTGATGCTTTGAATCATTTGTAGGCATATCAAAACCAACTAAAAAGGAGCTTCAATAAGAAAATAAAAATCTAGTCCTTCCAAGTAGGGGATCTTGTACTCAAGGAGAATCAGAAGAATGTTCTAGATCTAAAAAGAAAAGGTAAGTTTGATCCTAATTGGCCAGGGCCATTTGTTGTTACAACTAGCTATGGTTTAGGAGTGTATCAGTTATCAACACCTAAAAGAGAACCCTTGCATAAACCAATTAACAACTTATCAAAAAAAATATTCCTAGGCTTGAAGGGTATAAATCCAAAAATCCAAAAAAATTAAAAGTATAGAAAAAATTAAAAAAAAAATAATTTGGTTATTGAAGATTGGTCCATCTTGAATACTGCATTTTTCCCATGACTGTACTTAGGTTTTAGATTTAGAAATCTCTCTAAACCCTTTCCTTTTGATATTTCTTTGAGATTATTGTTAGATTAGGAGAAAAACGTCATTAGAATTGCTATACTTGATGAAAGTATTATTTTCAGATCACAAATATGGGAAAATTATTGTTAGGTTTATTATTGTGGTATCATAACATCTTCACCTACCTAAGCAAAGGTATCCTTCCAACGAACATTATCCAAAACCTTAAGAAAAAATTATCAAGGAAGCATCTGAAATCGTTATCTTAGGTGACACCCTATACCATCAAAGTATTAAAGGGATGTTATTATGATGTCTTAACCAAAAGGGAGCTTTGATTATGTTAATGGAAGTACACAAAGTAATTTGTGGTTCAAATTCTAGTGATATGACCTTATCTAAGAAACTATTGAGGATAGGGTACTACTAGCCCACCATGGAATGAGAGGCTCATCAATATATGAAAAGTATATGTAGTGACAAAAGCATGGGGACCTTATCCATACTCCAACTTAAGAACTCCAATCAATTGTTACACCTTGGACTTTCTTTTAGTGGGGAATCAACCTCATAGGAAAGATCACCCCCACCTCGTCTAATGGTCACAAGTTCATCATTGTAGCCATTGAGTATTTTATGAAGTGGGTGGAAGTTATACCTATGACTTACATCACAAGGAAACAAATCTCCAAATTCATCTTGAACTAACTTATTTTTCACTACAGTGTTCCACAAGCCCTTATCTCAGGTAATGGAACACCTTTGAAACAAAAATGTACTTATGCCAATGATTCAATATCCAAAACTGGTTCTCCACTCCCTACTATCCCCAAGGCAATGGTCAAGTTGAGGCTACAAATAAGAATATACTAAAAATCCTCAAGAAGATGGTTAATGAAGTTGGTTGTAATTAGCATCTACAATTAAATCTTTCCTTATGGGCCTATAGAATGAGTATCTACACACCTACAGGTGCAACAACCTTTTCCCTAGTCTATGGATCTGAAGCCATCCTAACCATCGAGGTTGAGCTCCCATCATTGAGAGTGTCATTGAAAAATTTAATTATTGATGAAGAATATAGGGTGTCTTAGTTGAACAAGTTAGAGTTCATGGATAAGTGCCATCTTGATGCTTTGAATCATTTGTAGGCATATCAAAACTAACTAAAAAGGAGCTACAATAGGAAAATGGAAAGTTAGTCCTTTAAAGTAGGGGATATTGTACTCAACAAGAATTATAAGAATGATCCTGATCCAGAAAGAAAAGGTAAGTTTGAGCCTAATTGGCTAGGTCCATTTTTTGTCATAGCTAGCTATGTTTCAAAAGCATATCGATTATACAGACTTGAAGGAGAACCCTTGCAAGAACCAATCAACATCTTATATCTCAAAATTTATATACCTAGTATTGAAGGGTATAAAACCAAAAATAAAAAAAATAGCAAAAATCCAAAAAAATAAGAAAAAGGATTGAAAGCTCTAAAGAAAAAAATGCCCTGTAGTGAAAACCACTTCAGTGGTGCTTTGGGAAAGTACCTTGGTGAAAAGCTAGAAAATAGTCACCTTGCATAAATAAGCATCCTTCATCCATTAGTGGCTCTTCGGCTTATCCTGCTTCACTATCTGTCACATTCATCCATCACATCCTATTATCCTATGTATTCCATCACCCATCCAAGTTTGTGTCATAGCTAGATGTTATGTAAGTATGATATTCCCCTTTAATACTACTTGGCACATTCCTACAGTCTTTTTTTCCTACCAATATCGAGGTAGTCTATCAGATAACACATGGGGAATTTCACTATACTTGTATTGGATCGAGTTCTTGTATATCTATTAACATTTCATGCCCCCCTTAGATGACCCATCACTGATATCCAATTTGAGAGATCCTACATGGGCCATATTGCATGAGTTTTACTTGAGGGTTCCTAAAATTGGCTAAGTCCCAAAATTTTAGTTTTTCAAAATGTCTCTTACCCACTTCCTTCATACCTTCTCCATCACTTCTCCTATGCCATATTTTCTCTAAGTGTTTCGGGTTTTAGCCTTTGCCCTTACCCTTTACCCCTTACCACCTCTCCCTTCTTTCATTTTTTCCTTTCTTCTATTAGCATTCAGTTGTCAGCCTTCACCCTGACACCTTACCTCTTACCTTCAGAGGTAAGACGTAAGGCTTCCCTTTGATTTTTGAAGGTTGGTTTCCTTCAGGGTCAGTCTTCCCCTTCTCCTCTTCCCTTTTTCCACCCTTCTGTTAAGTGACTAAGTGTCAAATTTTTAATCTTAAATAGTAAGATTTCCCCTTACCTCCAATTTTTCATAGGTAAGGATTCCCTCTTACCCCAATGTATTATTTCTTCATCATTATTCTTTGCTCCTACCTTCTTCTGAGAAATGCAGTAAGCCGATGGCCCAACGCCCGACTCCTAGCCTTTGACGACCCAATAACCAATGTCTAAAAAACACATTTTTGGGGGTTTGAAGCATTTAATTCAATGTTTGCAAAAGCTTCCTTTCGGCTTGATGCCCTGACCTTCCTATGTTTGCCATTTTTTCTGGGAAATGTCGTTAATGCTCAACAACTCCCCAATCACCAAATCCAATTTTTAGTGTTTCAAGGATGAATTTAATACATTCTTTTAACTTATCTAAGTGGATCTGTGGTGGCCATACTCATTCATTGCTGTTGTGTGTCCCTTCTGACTGATTCCATGCCCAAATCATGGATTTCATGGAGGATTTTGGATGGATTTTTGAGGAAAATCTTCATGGTAGGGTGTATGGCATGCAAACCTTGTCTTCTCTAGGCTCTTCTTGGCATGATTTTAGCAAGTATGGTGACCATGCTTGTTCTGGGCACATATTTTTTGGATAGATCTCAAGCTTCCTTGATCAGATCTTGTAACCTTAGTTGGGTTAGGTTTTGGTTGATGTTCATCTTAGTTATGCCTAAACTATAAAGGAAACACTTGTATATTTTTTGAGGGTTCTTCCGCTGGCTTCTCTAGGATTTTTCTATTGTAGATACTACATTCTTTGCATTCAACCATTGTAAAGATTGCTTCTAAGATTTTATGTTGATAAAATTCAACTATTATCAATGGTATCCCTTGCATGTTTGAGTAAAATCCATTTACCTTCATTTTTGAGTATGTGTTTTAGTTTTTTCATTGATGTATTATGTTGTTCTAAAGAAGGAGGAAACAAATTTCTATCTTGGAGTTCTCTTTCTATCCCTTTTCCTTTGAGATTTGTTAGATTAGAAGTAGAGATAGGTTTCATGTGTTGGGTTAGACCAACACATTTGCACTTAGTTTAGAAGAGGAAGCCAACCTTCTTTGAAGATTCAACCTCATTTGTGCAAGGTCCCACACCTTGAGGTTGTTTCCATTGTGTCATTAGAACACTTATCTCTTGTTCAGTAGGGTATAGTTTTATGTAAGAATAGTTTTTGGCACACCTGGTAGGACACAAGAAGAAGTTTCACCTTATTTTGTTAAGAGAATGGTGTTTCTCTCAACATTCTAGCCTTGAAGATGCTATTAAACAAGTACCTAACAACTTTGCAATCAAGGGAGGACTCTACATATGAATTGGTGACCCTGCCACTACTCAAAACTCTTGGTTCGAGACCAAACTTGCACATTCATGCCAATAATTGAAGCAAGAGCATCTTCTAGAAGTAATTTCCAATACATCTAGCTCTCATTTTCTACTTCTAGAAGAAGAAATAGATAATATCTGTCACCTATAAGAAGAAATAGGAGTATAAGTCCTCCTAGATCCCTATCTATGCCTCATATGGGTAGATTATTTCGAGCTAGAAGACCCACTATCCATACAATTTTTTTTATTCCATATAGCTATACCCAAAAATCAACCTTTTATATCTTTTATTGGTGGAAGCCCCTTGATTCTAGCCCAAAAAGATGATATACCAGTCAATGACCTCAAAAGTATTCCCCACTTTACTGGTGAAACATCTACAACTCTAGTAGAACACATCATAGATTTGGAAAACATATGCTTAATGCATGATATAATAGAAGACAACATGGCCATTAGGTTGCTAGCCACTTCCCTTAAGGGTAAAGCCTATAGTGGTAAAGAGGATTGCCACCCAACTCCATTCATAATTGGGATGAGTTGGGGGAGAAGTTATACAAAAATTTTGAAGACAAGAGTGACCATTTGTCCCTATAAAACAACTAACCAAAATTAAAAGAGCACTTCATGAATTCATGAGTGATTTCCATTATAGATTCCAAAAGACTTGGGATAGAATTCTTGTTTTGGTCAAGCCTTCTTCTGAGCATGCTTTTCTATATTTCTTGAGAGCCCTTAACAACGATGTAGTTTTTATGATACAGTCAATGGGTGTTTTTACCTTACCAAGTGAATACAATGTTTTCATAAGGGCAGAAAATTGTTTAATTCAAGTTGGGAAAATAGCTCCTAGGCCACCAATGCCTTTATTTCTAGAGCTTCCTTCATGGCCAACAATGGCACCTATCCTAGTGGCTCCTATTCCAGTGGTTTCCACAAGACAACCTTCTACTTCTCCACTTCTAGAAGATTGGGGCACCTTGCTCCAAAGTATGAATTATGATGAGTTAGTATCAATGAAGAGGTAGCAAGCTCAAAAAAATAGGCCCTATCAACCTCAAGGTCAAGGTTATCAACAAAATAGACCACCTTATCAAGGAAAAAATCAATGGAATCATACTAATCCCATGAATAGCATGCACACAACTACTAACACTTCTAAGGCTGTGGTCCCAATGAAAAATAATTTAACACAAGAGAAGGAGTGGTGTTACCCTTCTGAGTAAGCTCATAATCAAAATGCTTGTCAAAATGGAGAGTTTGTGCAAACTTTGGTAGCTCAAAATGAATCCTCTACTTTGGAGCAGCAAATTGGAATGAACCAAATAGCTACTAGTAATCAGAATCATGCATGTGGTGTCTCTTCATTTTTCATTTGGGGTCAAGAGAATTTATGTGGGGTAAATCAAGTAGATGTTGATGTAATAGCCCATAATACAGGATCAAAGAAAAGAGCAATGGAGGGTGGTGCATCTTCCATGGTTGGGAAAGCATCAATCTCTTAGCAACCTCAATAAAGTAAAAATGTTGGACCAACATGTAGAACACCAGAGGTTTCAGAATAAAATTATCCTATTAATAGACCTAAACAAGTGGTGGAGCAGCCTAAGATCACACAAGCAATAAGAATAGACCCTGTTACAAAGGTTCCTTCTAAAGCTAGCCAACTTCATTTCAACATAGTGGAGAAAATAAATAAATCTAGTATGAATGTTACTATGTGGGAGGCTCTATCTATCCCATCACAAAGGGATTTTATACAACAAGCTTTATAGGAACATAAACAAACATATGATGTACAAGAAAAAGAGCAGACTACTCCATCAAGTAGCCTGGTGCAACCAAAAGAAGAAGGGAATTCAAGCAAAATCAACAAGAAACCTCCCTTCTATCCATCTCTCATTATTGGAAATCATATAGTGCACAATTATATGATAGATTGAGGGGCAAGTAGTTCAGTCATCCCTAAGGGAATTGTTTGCATGCTTAGTATCAAGTATGAACCGGTGGCTATAAAATTCTTACAATTGGCGGCACTATTGTCAATATAGTGGGAGTAATTAAAAATTTAAAATTGTCCTTGCATGCATGTCCTGGTTGTGATGTGTTGCAAGACATTTCAGTCATAGACCTCCCTGCTCATTTTTCCACTTGCTTATCTAGATATTTCACTACTAAGATAGGTGGGTACTTATCTACTAATTGGTCTCACATGCTATTAAGAACTAAATATGGAGCTAAAGAAATCATCAAATCTGAGCCCATAGAAAATGATCATCTAGAGCCTTACACTCATAGTCCAATAAACATGAACTATACATTGCATGATCAAAAGGAGGAGTGTTATGTTCACAAACTTGAAAATCCTATAGAGGAGGTACATTATTGTTTGTTGCATGAAAGGGGAAATGTTTTATATTTTGATCCATTTACTATTGCTGAGGTAGAGGAGAACGACCTTGGAACCTATTGCATTCATCAAGAGAATGCTCCTATCCCCAATCTCATAAAAACTCAAGAGGATCTAGGGGGATTGTGTCAAATGGTTTTTGATGGTTCTAGGATCATAAATGGTGTTGGTGCTGGTGCAATGCTAGTATCTCCAAGAATGGAAAAATAGTATTTCTCTTCCAAGCTTCAATTTAGTTCCACTAACAATGTGGCTGAGTATGAAGCACTCATCTAGGGTCTCCATCTTGCACAAAAAGGAAGCATCAAATTGTTACAAGTTTTTAGTGGCAATGAATTGGTTTTCCATCAAGTCAGAACTCAAAACTCAATGAAGAACAATCTACTCAAATCCTACAAGCATAGGGTTTGGGATTTAATTGAGGGTTTTGAAGGTTTTAACATCCACATAATTATGAAAAATCAGAATAAACAAACTGATAGACTTGCAATAGTTGGTGCTTAGTTTGACATACCAACACATATTTCAAGTAAAAAGGAGCAACATATCATACTTGTGGTGAGGTTGTTGGAATATTGTTGTCATTGATGTCAAAAGGAGAGAATAGAATTGATGCCAAAAGGTGAGAACAATGATCAAATAGAGGTCAGATTCATGAAGAGTTATTAGATATAATTTACAAATTTATAATTTGTAGGTACTTATGGTGTGCATTCAAAATGTTATACATTCATACACCATTAGGGAGACTTCATGCTTTCGGAAGGAGTTTATTTAGTGTTTCTTCAAGACTATGATGGTGGATTATTGAATTGGTGGACAAGCCTTCATCATATTGGCAGTTGTTCTTCGGTGAGAATTACTTGGCAGTCCCTTCAATATTGTGATGAGTGTATGTCGTGGCTACTAAGTTCATTAAGAAAATAGAGAGTGTTTGGAAGAACAATATAGGATGTCTCTTTGACATCTCGATTGCTACATCGATGTGAAGGATGAATATCGGTATGGTAGAGACTTTAGTCTTTTCAATTTTTTGGTAAGCGAGTTTGTGGATGTCGAAAGAAAAACTCCACCTTGCTGGGATTTTCTTTTGTGTCACTCTGAAATATTGATAAGGTGGAAGTATATGGAGGTAAGATTACTTCTTCGGAGAGATATCTATTTATTGATAAAACAAGTGCTTTGGTCTTTTCAAAGTGTCAAGATGGTGGGTTCCAACAAAAAGGTGATAACAATGTATGTTGAGGAATAAGGACAGATGGAATTTGGTGATTTCTTGATAGGAAATTCACATTCTTGTTGTGATTTCCATGATGATGACCTAGTCAAGTGGACTCTGTACATAGAAAATAGGTAGCAGGTAGAGGAGAATATAAAATCTTGGCAAGACTGTGTGAGCAGTCTCTTCGATACTCTGATAGAGTTTCATCAAAGTGGCCTATAGATTTTGCTATGAGAAGTGGCTCAGTCTCTTTGATGTGATGATGAGTGATGGCAAAATAATATCAACGACTAGGATATAAGGGAAGGCTCATCTAATGGTAGTGTTTTAAAGGATGACGATGAATGGAGAACCATTGATCTTAGCGAATAGAGATAAAATCAATGATCAGAATTTGAAGCTAGTGGTTTCAAATGGTTAAGTCTATGTCAGTAGTTTCTAACTGATAGCCAACCAGAAGAATGAAATTAATTCATCTACCTACTCCAACAATCGACTTAATTAGTGATTTGAGTTATAGAATGATGACATAGAGTACTAAGTGAATAGAGGTTGTGTTCAAATCTTATGCACATAAGAATAAATTAAATGCATATCTGACTTAGGTTTTATAGATATAGAAGATATTTTGAGATAGAAACTAATGTAGGTATGGCTCGATGCAGAGTATGCTTCCTGAAGAGGAAAGAATAAAAACCCTTATCGTAGCATCAAGTCGCATTGGTTAGAGGTGCACAGATCAAGAAAGTTTCTAGTAAAGAAAAGATAGATAACTTAGCAATTGAATAAGTGTGAGAATTAGTAGTCAAAATGAGAGAGTAGTGTTGGGAAAGAAGAGTTGGGAGCGGTAGAATGTAGAGAATGCGATTGCAGAGAAAGAATGCACTATGCCTGAATAGTTGCAAAGTGTGCACCATACATGTAAGTGCAGTTGCAAATAAGTTGCAACATATAATTGTCACTAAAATTGTAATATCCTACATTGTAAATCTGATTGGTGGGTACCATCAGATATCTGGGTAGGTGCTCAAATTAGGGAGTGAGTGCTTCCTTAGAGTGGGTGCTCCTAAAACTAGGAGATTAGTGTCTCCATAGGGTTGGTTCCCTTAAAACATAGTACAATAGATCCTAGTAGCATTTCTCACCAAGGTTTTTCCCAATCTTGGGTTTTCCACATACATTTGTTTTTATGTGATGACTACATGTGTGCTCTCTCTTGTGTTTTCTTATTAAGCTTTATCTACACATTAAGAATTCAAGCAATTAATATGCACTAAGTGTTGAGAGGTGAAAATTTCAATATCTACTGATTCACCCCCTTCTCAGTAGATCTTTGTGTTCCAACAATTGGTATCAAAGTGTTGGGTTCCCTAAGTGAAGCTTAATCAACTCAGGTAGATTTTGGTAGTGTGAACACAATGAACAATCAGGAAGGTTTAAGAAAGCCACCTTGTTTAATAGAATAAACTATGCTAAGTGGAGCTCATTCATGAAAGGATATTTGGGATTACAAAGACTTGATGTATGGATGTCAGTCAAAACCAAATACATTCTCCATGCTACTCTTCCCATTGATGATGTAGGAAAGAAGGACTATGAGAGCAATGAAAAATCTTGGTTTGTCATTATGAATAATTTTTCAGATTTTGTGCATGGAAAGGTTATGCACTATCAAACTACATATGATGTCTGGGAAAAATTGAAAAGAATCTATGAAGAAGATAGCAAGGTGAAGTTGGCAAAGATTCAAGTGCTGAGAGAGAATTTTGAAGGCTTAAAGATGACTAAAGAGGAGAATATTGTAGACTATCTTCTAAGAGTTGATGATGAAGTAAACTCTATTAGAGGATTTGGAGAAGTAAAAGAGGATGTTGTTGTGTTGAAAGTTTTAAGGTCTATGAAAAATAGATATGACCCCAAGATCTCTACAATCAAAGAAGGAAGAGAAGTGGATAAGATCACTCTTGATGAATTGCATGACATATTCAAGACGTATGAGATGTGAATGGGAGATACCGTGTCGTTCAAAAGAGAAGTTGTGTTCAAGGTTGTGAAAAGGGAAAATGATGAGGTAGATAAGAAATACAAGGTTGTAGCCTCTACATCAAACCATGAAGAGGTTGATGTTGAAGAAGCAAACCTCATTAGAAGACTAAGGAGAGGATCTAGCAATTATAAAGGTAAGTTTCCCTTTAAGTGCTTTAGTGGTAGAATAGGTCATTTTTCTTTTTAGTTCCCTTATGATCAAGGAGATAACACTGAGCAAGAAGGGGATAGCAAAAAGAAGAAACCTTACTATCATAAATGGAGGAGTTTTGGAAAGAAGAAGAAGATCCTATACATTCAAGAAGAAATTGATTCATCCAACACTATTGATAGTTTAAATGATGAACAAGATCATGCTCTTGTAATGGAGGAAGAAGAGGAAGAATTCCTATTTATGTCCAAGGAATCTAAGGATTCTCACGAGGAAGATGAGGAGGTAGTTTTTTACCTTGAAGGAGAATTGATCAATTCCCTTGAAGATCTCGATGATCAAAGGGATAAGTTTGATGATCATAAAAGGGAAAACAAGAAATTGAAAAAACATGCTCAAAAGGAGAATGAAAAGCTAACCCAGGATCTTGAGGAATCTAACCATTTGGTAGTAAGCTTGAAACTTCAAGTGGAGGAAGCCAAGATAATAGAATAAGTAATGAAGTCCAAACTAGAATATGAAGTGGATAGATGTTTGAATCTTGAGGCAGAAATAGTTGCCTTAAGAAAGGAATTGGAGAAAGCCAATGAGTAGATCAATACGAGTCTAAAATTAACAAGTGGTTCAAACATTTTGAATGAGTTGATAAGTACACAAAAACCTACGAATAAAGAAAATTTTGGATTAAGACTAGAGAAAGGAAAGAGATCATTTGTTGACGCCTTTGCAAAACTCTATGAAAGATTCAAGGATAAAGAAAATGCAATTTTTAGTGATGAAAAAACTGACAATAGGGATGTATTTGAAGCTGAAAAGAAGTCTACTATAGTAGAAAAATATGATAAAGAGAAGAATTTTATTGAAGATGAGAAAGGCAACAAAATTTCCTCTTCCTAGCCAAAGAAGAATCAAAACACAAAGAGGATAGATGATAAAGGTTTCACAAGAGTGTATAATTCAAGAAATCTAAGACAAAATATTTTCACATCTAGCTGAAGGAAACACCATGAACAAGTACTCATCATAATTTTATGGGTATTGCTATACATGCAATCATTTTGGTCATAGGGCTAGAGAGTGTAGAGTCATGCCAAGGAGGAATACAAGCTTTGTATGAAAAAAACAATTTTCTCCCTTGGTTGATAAGAATATAGTCTATTACAATTGTAACAACTTTGGTGATGTAGCTAGAGAATGTAGAAAAACAATTATTAGACCAAATGCTCATTCTGAGACAAAGAAAAACTCACCTCCCAAAGTTGAAAAGGAAACTAAAGTTCGTAAGAGAAAGGAAGGGAATGTTGAAAAGAAAACTAACAAAGTGTGGGAGGAGAAAGGGAATAATTCCACTCAATCTATGATTTCCCAAATAGAGTTGCATGGAAAGAAAAAAAATTGTGGGTGATTGATAATGTTTGCTCCAAGAATATGGCTAGAGATAAAAGAAAATTCATTGAACTCAAGAAGTGCAAGGAAGGGTCAGTAAGTCTATGTGATAATATTGTTAACAAAATTCATGGTAAAGGAATGTTGAGCTTAGATGGAAAAAATAAGACAAAATATGTCCTATATATTGATGGTTTGAAACATAACCTTCTTAGTGTTAGCCAAATGTGTGATAATGGGTACAAAATTGTATTTAACTTTGAGGGCTGCAAGATAAGAAAGAATGGTAAGATAATTACACAAGGGATAATGACTAATAGTAACCTATACAACCTTTATGAAGTAAAAGGCCATAATTTTCTAATTATCCAAGAAAATGAGAGTTGGTTGTTGCATAGAAGTTTAGGGCATGTAAACTTGAAAATTTAGTAAAAATAAGCTCAAAAGGGTAGGTTAGGAATATGCCTAAGATAGTGAAGCCTAGAAACAATCTACAAAGGATGTCAACAATGAAAGAAAACAAGGTTCATGTTTCCAACAAAGGATTATTCAACTACAAAACCTTTGGAAATAGTTCATACTAATTTATGTGGTCCAACAAGGACAAGGGGGTTGCAAGGAGATAGATACTTTATGCTGCTGATTGATGATTATACTAGAATGGCTTGGGTCATATTCTTAGAGGAGAAAGATGAAGCATTTGAGAAGTTTAAAATTTTTAGAAAGCTAGTAGAGAAGGAGACCAGAAGAAAAATTAAATGTCTTAGATCAGACAGAGGTGGAGAATTTACATCAAGTGAATTCAAAGAATATTGTGAAAGTCATGGCATTAAACGATAATATTCAACACCAAGAACACCACAACAAAATGGCATGGTGGAAAGAAGAAATAAGATAGTGAAGGAGATGGCTAGAGCTATGTTAAATGAGACAAATTTGGAAAATAATTTTTGGAAGGAAGTAGTTCATACTATTGTATATATTTAGAACAAAGCATTGCTAAGAGAAAATAGTGGTAGCACTCCATATGAACTATGGTATGTAAAGCTTGCATCAATCAAGTACTTTAGGGTTTTTGGTAGAAAATTCTATATAAAAAGAGAAGATGAAGACTAGGGAAGCTTTGAGTCAAGATGTGATGAAGGAATATTCCTAAGATATTCCACTCAGAGCAAAGCTTACAATTGCTACAATAAGAGGCTGCACAAGATTGTTGAAAGTATCAATGCCAAGATTGATGAAAATGTAGGTCAGGGTAAGTCAAGCAAAAATAATTTTGAGATTGAATCAGATGATGATGATGTAGTTCCAACAATTGAAGAAGAAGAAAAATAAGAAGAGGTTGAGCAAGCCTCTACAAAATGTGCAAAAGGATCATCCTATAGATTAAATAATTGGTGACAAAAATGAAGGAGTTTAGACTAGAAGAAGACTTGCCAAGAGTAAGGAACAAGTTAATTTTTCTCTCTTGTCTCAAATTGAACCAAAGAGCTTTGCTAAAGCCAACAAGGATGGAATCTATCTAAAGGCCATGGAGGAAGAGCTAAATTAGATTGAGAAGAACAAAACATGGGAATTGGTTCCTAGGCCTCCGAGAAAAAATGTTATTGGTACCAAATGGGTATTCAAAAATAAGTTGAATGAAGATGGAGTTGTGATTAGGAACAAGGAAAGATTAGTGTGTAAAGGGTATGCACAAGTTGAAGGCATTGATTTTGAGGAATAATTTGCACCTATAGCAAGATTGGAAGCGATAAGAATGTTTCTTGCATTTTTAGTTTATAAAGGATTTAAAATGTATCAAATGGATGTTAAATCTATATTTCTGAATGGAAACCTTAAAGAGGAAGTCTACATTGAACAACTAGAAGGTTTTCATCTTTTAGAAGAAGAAGATTATGTTTGTAGGTTGAGGAAGGCATTGTATGGTCTAAAACAAGCACCTAGAGCATGGAATTCTAGATTGGACCAGTACCTGCAACAACAATGATTCAAAAAGGGATGTGCAAATAGTAATATGTATTTTAAATCAAAAGGTGAGCACATGATTATTTTTGTTGTTTATGTAGATGAAATCATTTTTTGGAGGCATCAATGATAGATTGTGTAAAATATTTTCTATACACATGCAAGATGAATTTGAGATGTCTATGTTAGGATAGTTATCATTTTTTCTTGGTTTACAAATAGAAAAAATAGAAAATGGGATATTCATATCTCATAATAAATATGCTAAAGAAATGATTAAGAAGTTTGGCATGGAAGATATTAGACTAGTTACTAATGCCAAGATAACTAGTTGTAAATTGAGCAAATCAAATGAATGCCTAGATGAAAATTTGACTATGTAAATGTCAATAATAGGAAGCTTTCTATATTGAACTGCATCAAGACCAAACATTATGCAAGAAGTATGCATGGTTGCAAAATTTTAGGCTACACCTAAAGAGTCTCGTGTCAATGCAGTGAAGATAATATTTAGATATATTAAAAGTACTACTGACTATGGGATGTGGTACCCCAAGAGTAAAGATTTTAATTTTATAATAGATACTGATGTTGGTTGGGCAAGAAGTATAGATAATAGAAAAATCACTACTAGAGGAGCTTTCTTTCTAGGAAATAGATTGGTTTCATGGATGAGTAATAAGCAACAATCATTTACTCTCTCTACAGTTGAGGTAGAGTATGTTGTAGCAACATCTTGTTGTAATCAAGTCCTATGGATGAAGTAGACACTTAAGGACATCAATAAAGAGTACAAAGAACCAATCTCAATTCTCTGTGACAATTTACTAACCATAAACATTTCAAAGAATCCTCTGACGCATTCTAGAACAAAGCATATATCTATTAAGTATCACTTCATTAGAGAGAAGGTTGCAAATAATGAGGTTAGCATGGAATATGTCCCAACAAAAAAATAAGTAGCTCACATTTTTATTAAGCCTCTTCCCATGGAGCAATTTGAATATCTGAGGCAGAAGTTGGGATTACTTGCTCCCACATCACTTGACTAGATTCTAGTGATCAAGTATGCATCTAGGGGGAGCCTCACTTGTAATTCACTTATCCCTGGAAATGGTGTCAAAGGCCCAGTTAGGAGCAGTATTTTGTAAGGGGGAGTCTACCATTTTCTATTGATTTCAAAGAGGGAGATATGTGGAAAATGCTCGAATAGGAGCATGGAGGAGATGTATGTGAAAGGGGGACTAAACTATTGTGTAAATGATTTAATTGGTATAGAGATTAAATGCGCATTTAGAGTTTTTACATCAATGAAAAAGGGGGAGATTGTTGGCATATTTTAGTCATTGATGTCAAAAGGAGAGAATAGAATTAATGCCAATAGGTGAGACTAGTGGTGAAATAGAGGTTAGATTTGTGAAGAGTTCTTTGATATAATTTAAAGAGATATAATTTGTAGGTACTTATGGTGTGCGTTCAAAAGGTTATACATTCATACACCATCAAGGAGACTTCACACTTTTAGAAGGAGGTGCTTTAGTGTTTCTTTGACACTAAAATGGTGGCTTATTGAATTGGTGGACAAGCCTTCATCGGGGCTAACAACTGTTCTTCGATGAGACTTACTTGTTAGTCCCTTTGATATTTTGATGAGTGTATATCACGATTGCTAAGTTCATCAAGAAAACAAAAAGTTTTTGGTAGGACATTATAGGATGTATCTTCGACATCCCAATTGTTGCATCGATGTGAAGGATGAATATTGATATGGCAGATACTTTGGTCTCTTTGATATTCTGATAAGGGAGTTTGTGGATGTCAGAAGGACAACTTTTCCTTGCTAGGAGTTTATTTTGTGTCATTCTAAAATTATAATAAGGTGGAACTATATGGAGGTAAGATTACTTCTTTGAGGATATACCTACTTATCACTGAAATAGGTACTTCGATCTCTTCAAAATGCCAAGATGGTGGGGCTCGATAGAAAGGTGATAACAATGGATGATGATGAATAAGGAAAGATGGCATTTGATGATTTCTCAATAGGAAAGTCACATACTTGTTGTGAATTGCATGATGACTTCCTCATCAAGTGGACTCTACACATAGCAAATAGGCAGTAGGTCGAGGAGAAGATAAAATATCGACAGGACCATGTCAGCAGTCTCTTTGATACTCCCATGTAGATTCATCAAAGTGACCTATAGTTTTCAATGTAAGCAATGGCTTGGTCTCTTTGATGTGACAATGAATGATGGAAGAATAAGATCAACGACTGTGATATAAGGGAAGGATCATTAGACAATAGTGTTTTAAAAGATGATCATGAATGGAGAACCATGGATCTTGGCACATAGAGACAAAATCAATGATTAGAATTTGAAGTTGGTGGTTTCAAATGGTTAAGTTCATCTAGGTTGTTTTTTATTAAAAGTTGACTAGAAGAATGGAACTAATTGGTCTACCTACTCCAAAAATCAACTTAATTGGAGATTTGAGTTGTAGAAAGATGACACAGAGTACTAAGTTAACAGAGAGTATGCTTCTTGAAGAAGAAAGAATGAAAAACCTTATCGTAGCATCAAGTCACATTGGTCAGAGGTGCATGGCTTGAGGAAATTTATAGCAAAGAAAAGATGGATAACTTATCAATTGAATATGTGTGATAAGTAGCAGGAAGGAGAGAAAAGTGTTGGGAAAGAAGATTTGGGAGTGGAAAAGTGAAGAGAATGCAAATGCAGAGAAATAATGCACTATGCCTAAATAAGTTGAACCAAATAAAAATCATGAATTCAAATCTAGATTTACGTTTGGGGTAAACCCCTTGATTGTATTGGTGCTTTTTTTTTGGTTCCTCTCATTCAAATTGGTGTATTACAGAAAAGGGGATGTGTTGTTGAGCAAGAAGTAGATGCAAAGAATAGGGGTACAAAAATATAAGTGAATATAAAGTGGGTAAAGAAGTGCAAAGAAGAGGAAAAGTTGAAGAGTGTAAAATATACATGTAAGTGTAGTTGCAAATAAGTTGCAACATAGAAATTTCTTTAAAATTGTAATATCTTGCATTGTAAATCTAATTGGTGGGTACCATCAGATATCTAGGTAGGTGCTTAGATTAGGGAGTGGGTGCTTCCTTTGAGTAGGTGCTCCTAAAACTAGGATATTGTTGTCTCCATAGGGTTGGTTCCCTTAAAAATTTGTAACTAAACTTCAAGCTTGTGAGGCTAGATTATGACAGTAGATCCTAGCAACATATCTCACCATGGTTTTTCCCAATCTTGAGTTTTCCACATACATTTGGTGTTATGTGATGACTGCATGTGTGCTCTATCTTATTTTTGCTTATTAAGTTTTATTTGCACATTAAGAATTCAAACAATTAATCTACAATAAGTGTTGGGACCTGTAAAAAATTCAATATCTACTGATTCACGCCCCTATCAGTAGATCTCTATGTTCTAATATAGGACTGCTATTCCAGATAATGAAGATCACTAGGAAGTCTTTGACAATGACCAATAGATAGTGATTTTTTTGCAAGAGGAGGTAGAATTTTCTGAAATAAATCAGTCCAAGTTGAAAAATTAGTATGTTGATCAGAATGTTCAGTTGGGTAGCAACAAGCTACCAAATGGTCGTATCTCCCTTGAAGGTATTTTTGACCTTGATGATCAGGTAAAGTAGAAAAGGATGAACTTAGCTACAAAGAGGGGTGACTTCAAGCCAATAGAGATTTCAAAGGGAAAGTCTCTAAACTTTGGAAAGGTATGCTCTACCACTGAATGTGATGTTTTCATAGATCTTTGCAATAGATAAAATGATAGAGTTGCTTGGACTTATGAAGACTTAAAGGGTTTTGACCCAAGCCTTTCCCAACATACTATTGAATTAGATCCTGATGCCAAACCTATAAGGAAAAAATAAAGTCCTATGAATCCTAATATTGAACCTTTGATGAGAAAAGAGTTGGAAAAATTGATTGAGGCCAGAATCATTTTTCCCATCAAACATTCTTCATGGGTGGAAAATATTGTTCCTATCAGAAAAAAAAATGGCGGGATAAGACTTTGTGTATATTTTAGGGATCTAAATAAAGCATCCCTAAAGGATAATTATCCCCTCCCCTCCATGGAGAAGATTTTACTAAGAGCTAGTGGGTTAGAAAAGTTTTCTTTCTTGGATGGTTACTCTAGCTACAACCAAATTCTGGTCCAATAATTTGATCAGCACAAGGCAACATTTAATACAAAGTGAGACACCTATTATTATTGTGAAATTCCTTATGGTCTAACCAATGCAGGTACCTCTTTTCATATAGCCATGGATATGGAATTTGAAGGTGTGTTTAAATAGTTTGTTTTGGTCTACTTGGATGATATCACAATATTTTCAAAGCATGCAAAAGATCATTTTAGTCACCTTGAGGAAGTATTTCAAAAATCTAGGGAATATGTTATCCCTAAATCCAAATAAATGTGTCTTTGCTACTGATCAGAGCAAGCTTCTTGGGAAAATTGTTTCAAAGGATGGCTTGGTCATTGATCCTACAAGAGTAAAATCTATATTGGCCATCCCACTTCCTAGTCACAAGAAAGGATTATAGAGTTTCTTAGGCACAATTAACTTTGTGAGGAGGTTCATTATAAAATATTTCTACTTTGGTAAACCCTCTTACCTCTATGCTTAAGAAAAATATAGTCTTCAAATGGAACAAGGAAGGTAAAGATAGCTTTGAGGCTATCAAACAAGAAATTTCTCAAGCTCCGACCCTTGTTAATCCTCACTATGACAAGGATTGCATTCTTTATACCTTTGGAGGTGAAGTAAGTATATCAGTTGTCCTAACCTAGCTAAATAAAGAAAATATGGAGCAGCCCATTGCTTTCTTTAGTGAAGGGCTCAAAGATTATGAGGTAATGTATAACTACATTGAAAAGAAAGCTCTTGCTACTATTAGAGCATTGAAAAAATTTAGACACATTTTGTCTAATGATAGGATACAACTAATGATGTCCCATGTCAGCATTAAAGAGTTCCTACTAAGCAAAGATATTAATGAAAAAGGGTTGGATGGATCACCAAGGTGTTGGAGTATGACGTTTACATCAAAATCACCAAGTTAGTGAAGGCAAAGGGTTGCATGAGCATCTTGTCTCAGCATTTGAGACTCCTACAGAGGCTACCCTTGTGCTATAGGAACAACAAGCACCAAATGGAGGCATACAAGGTAGTTGGATGTGTGATATGACTCTCTTTTTATAGGAAGAAAATAAGACATTTCATATTGCAATCCATTCCCCCATAGTGGATGGCATACTCTTCAGAAAGGATTTCAATAGAGTTCTATTAAGATGCATGGAGGCAAATTAGGTCAACAAGATGATAAATGAATTCCATGATGGATCTTTAGGTGGCCATTTTTCTGCAAGGACTACTATTGCAAAGCCATTATGAGGGTTGGTTATTATTGGCCAACTTTGTTCAATGATGCTCATAAATGGGTGAGAAATTGCAAAAGTGTGCTTTATTTTTTGGAAAACAAAGGTTGGCTGCCCTCCCTCTTCACCCCATTCAAGTTGATCATCCATTTACACAATGGGGTTTGGATTTTATTAGCATTATAAATACACCATCAAGTGTTGGTCATAAGTGGATTTTAATAGGAATGGATTAATTTACAAGGTGGAAAGAGGTAGTTGCTTTGAAGGATTCCACTGATGCTTCAGTTTTAGAATACCTTGACATAATTGTTACTATATTTTCCACTCCTTCCACGATCATTTCAGATAATGCCAATGCTTTTACTAGTGCTTAGATCCTTGATTGGGAAATGAAGCATAACATTTACTTGAAGACCTCATCTAATTACTATCCTCAGGGTAATGGCCCAGATGATTCTTCAAATAAAAATATCATCAGGATTATCAAGAGGACCATTGATGACAACCAAAGGGTCTAGAATAACAAGTTGAAGACAACCCTTTGGGCTAATAGAATTACTCTTAAAAGAGTGATTGGAAAATTTCCTTTTAATGCTAGCTTATGGAAGAGAAGCAAGGTTACTATTATCATTGGAGTTTCCCTCCCTTGAGTTGGCACATCAGCTATAGTTAAAGGAAAATGATGCTATGACAATAAGGTTGGATGAGCTCTTGGAATTGGAGGAGACAAGGAACAAATCTATGCAAGTCATAGAAGCAAATCAGGCTTACGTCAAAAGAAATTTTGACAAGAAGGTAGTTTATTGGATGTTCCAAGAGGGAGATCTAGTGCTGAAATGGGATGAAAATAGAGCCAATGCTGGAAGACATTCCAAGTTTGATGCCCTGTGGAGTGGTCCATACATATCACTAGTTGTAAGGAGGCCAATGTGTTATATCTTTCTAGGTTTGATGGTGAGCCTCTTCCAATCTCATTCAATGGGATTCATCTCAAATCTTATTTCTAATAAGTTTTTAGTTTTCATGTACATATCGTAAATATCTTTTTTTTTCATGAATTACTTTGCACACCTTGTATTCTCCTAAAGGGAATGCATGTTCCTAGTTTCTATGGTTTTCTCCAAGTGCAGGACTACAAATGTTTTGTTTTGTCCTTGGGAGACCCAATTTTGCAGATTCCCTCATGACTCTATGTCCAATGGATTGATAAGGTCCCTAGATTCCATGATTAGCAAGAAATCATCTAACAAAAATCACCAAAATATTGACATTTCATTCCCCCCTTATATGACCCATCACTGATATCTAATCTAAGAGATCCTACATGGGCCATCTTGCATGAGTTTTCCTTGAGGGTTCCTAAAATTGGTTGTCCCAGAATTTCAGGTTTATAGATTGCCTCTTACCCACTTACTTCTTGCCTTCTCCATCACTCCTCCTTTCCCATGTTTCCTCTAAGTGTTTTAGGTTTTAGCTTTTTCCCTTACCCTTTACCCCTTACCACTTCTCCCCTCTTCCATTTTCACCTTTCTTATATTGGCCTTCAGTTGTTGACCTTCACCCTTGTTGGAAGAATGAATAACATATCATTATGCAGCTTTTGTGTTGTCATTGATGTCACCACGTTATATGAGTTGCAACTACAAGTTTAAGTTCAAGTTTTATTTGATATTCTGAACCGGTATGCAGTTACTATCCTTCTGTATTTTTGTCTGCAATCCTCCATTGATGATTATCATATCTTGCAGTTTTGGGAAATGATTTTTGGATGTTAGAAGTTTGTAAGTTTAGAATCTCATGTGCACAGGTGCTCGTATGGCGAGTTGGCATTACTCTCTTATTGTATTTTGTCATTAGGTCTATCTCTGGCCGACCTAATGAATAGTTGATGTTGTAATGGATTAAGTTTTTGTCGTGGATGTATTTGTGACCTATCTTAGGTCCATGCTAACATGTTGTAGAATTCCTCATGCTTGAATTGTTTTTGGAAAGTTTTTGTACAAGCTTGAAGATGATAGTTAATATTTTTGGTGAATAATGGATGCATCTAATTAGGCTGACCTAATTAATGCTTCTGGATGAATCAAATATATATATTGGATAGTTTTAAGATTTTTGGTGAAGCATAGTGTGAAGAGAGATAAGTATACAAATATGATGAAGTGTGTAAAGTCAGTTTACTAAGCATCAAAGGAATTGAATCAACACTTGTTAGGTGTAACTTTATGAAATCATTTTCTATATGTAAGCCATTTCTACATTGTATCTTTGTAAGTAATGAGCCTCTCATTTTGGATAGTGAATCCTGGCAGTGAGCCACCCTTTGCAATATCTTATAACTGATTATACTATATTGTGAGCTAATCCTCACTATGGTTTTTCCCATTTTAGGTTTTCCACATAAAAAATTTGGGGTTCATGTGTTGTGTGTTTTTATGTTCTAGTGATGATTTTGCTCATTTTTATTGTTATATGAATTGGAGTATTTGGATGGTATTTATTCAATAAGTTTAAGAAGATATTGATTCACGCCCCCTCTCAGTATCTTGGGTATTCAACAATTGGTATCAGAGCTTGGTTCCTCCAAAGAAGCCTAACAACTTGAGGAATATCTTGAAGATTGAACAAATGGATGATAAAGAAGAACTCCGAGCTGCTATTGAAGATCTTGACAAGGCTGAAAAGGAAAATAGAGATTTGAAAGGAAATCTTGATGAGGAAAATGAATGCATCTGGAAATTAAAAGAGAAATTGAAGAAATTCAAAGGACATAGAGAAGTAAGTGATCAATTAAAACATGAAAATGAAGAGATCACTGGATTGAAGATGCAAGTGGAGGAAAAGAAGATAATTGAAGATTGTATGAATACAGTGGTGCAAAGAAAGACTGATGAATGCACAAGACTTAAACAAGAAGTGGTAAACTTGAAAGTAGATCTAGAAAAATAAAAACTCTGTGAAGATACATTCAAAACAAGCTCCACCAAGCTTGATGAGTTGATTGTAGGATAAAATCCAACTAAATACAAAGGTGGTTTGGGAATGGAAGAATATGAAAGCTCTAAGGCTTTGCAGACCTTAAACACAGTGGACAATCAAAAGACTCAAAATAAAGGAAAAAAGGCAAGAAATCCAAGAAGATTTGCTAGAAGACCACCTATCAGACAACTAAATGCTCAAAGGTACACATCTTTAAATGGTGTTTACTTTTCATGTAATAAATTTGGTCACAAAGAAATGGAGTGTAGAAGTAGAATAAACCAATATTCTAGTCCCTTCTTTGGACAATGTTTTTCATGCAAGAAAGTTGGACATAGAGCTAGTGAATGCAAAACTCAGATGATGAATTGGTCTAATGGAGGAAGAATGAATCAATTTTTTGTTGGCTACTACTATACATGAAATAATTTTGGACACAAAGAAAATTAGTGTAGATCAAGGGTTAATGGAGGTCAAACAAATTAGAAAAATGTTGTTTGCTATGACTGCAACAAACCTAGACACATTTCAAGAGTATGCAAAAGTAAAGGGGGGAATCAATTTGATTTGATAAAGAAGAATGAACCAGTGAAGAAAATTGACAAGAATGAGGTTAACCAAGAAATGAATAAGATATGGAAGAAGAAAGAAGTGTCAGAAAAATCAAATGTCTCTATTCCCTCATCTAGTGCTGACAATTCCTCCGGGGTAATTAGACCCAACATGATCTTAGGGGAGCATAAACAAAAAAATGTTCAAAACCCCTGGATATCTAGTGTGTTAGACTTTGGCAAGAAGATATGTTGTAAGGAATGAATAAATAAAGATTATGCAAAAGAAATTGGAAGAATAGTTGCAGGCATGATCATTTGCGAAGAAAATTAGGGTTTTTTTTGTGTAGGGAAGAAGGTTTTTATCATATTTTTGAATTTTGTCACATTTAATGTGAATTAGGGAAGATTGTTGATTTATAAAGTAGATTTGTAAGGCATTTTGATCACTTGCACATTAGAAGAAAGGGAGCATGTCTTCTGGTGAAGGTGCTTCACAGAAAGCAAGTGTTGGTTCTAAAAGATTTCATTATGTGTCATCCTCTGAAGAAGATGAAGAACAAGATTTTGGTGTTCATGTGCACACGAAACCGGACTCAAAGAAGGAAAAAGTGTCAGAAGAAGCATCTCCAGACCGTAAAGAAAAAAAAGGACTCTCCGATAAGACCTGGTTCCCCTCTTAGATTATAGGCTTTGGTAAATATCTTGATACACTTTGAAGATATGTTGTAGCCTACTACAAAAATTTATACTCAAGTCAGTAGAGAGGATAGAAAAACATCAATTTTGGCTATTATTCAATATGTTATCACTTTGGAAGTCAGTTGGGATTATGTTAAGAACAATGTACCTAAGAAACAGTGGGAAGCACTAATGAAAAGAAGATCAGAGGCTATTGAGTTGGAAGAGAAAATAAGAATGAGGTATTTGAGAAAATTGGGTCCTCTTTGACCCCAAATTATTTGGAAACCTTGAAGAAGGTATGCTAAAAAATGTTCTAAATGAAGAAAAGGGTAAACACTTTGATGAAAAAAGATAATAAGAAATAAAGAAAATAAAGAAGGAAACTACATAATCCATTAGGAGTATGGTTGAGAAATATGGCATGTTTGGTGTACTCCCATCTAGTTCTGCACCTAAATCAGGAGAAGAGGATTCTAGAAAGGTTAAGGAAGACATTCCTTTGGGTACAGGTGAGATAGGCATTCCTCTCGATACAAATGATGCAAATATCCCTCTGGATATAGGTGTTACAAATGATCCTCTGGAGATAGAGAAACATAATGAAGAAGAATTTGAACTAGAGAAACATGATGTTGTCCCTCCAGAGCATGTTGAAGAAGAAAAAGTGGAAAAAGAAAAGGTAGAGGAAGAAGGAAGAAATGGGGAATCTTCCAAGAATAATGGAGAAGATCAAAGGAAGGTTGTAGATTCACAAAGGTCCTCTAGAGAATCCTCCTCCTCCGATGATATATTAAAAGGTTTGTTATCCAAGCAAATAAGATTCTAGTCAGTAATCCCTCTAGAACTTCTACAACTCCCTATGATTCAAGGCAGTGTGGATTTGGATAAGATTTCTCTTGTTCATAAATTGGTGTTAAGGGATGCATTGCATGCATTAGGAATAAAAGAAATTCTAGAAACACATCAGAAGGGGACAAAGATTATTGATGATGCTCTCAAATCTTTGCAGGAGGTCACCTTCAGTATATCAATTGATACATCTCTCACTCTGGTAGAGAATTCAAATTTTTTTTTGGACTCTTTTAAGGAGTATGCCTCCAGACTTGGTGAAAAGATAAGGCAAGAGGTTGAGGAGAAAATGGTAGAGAAAAGGATTTTGGTACTTCATGATAAGTGTTCTTTACAAAAACCAATGTGAAAAAGAGCTTGGAAGTTGTGCAGGCTTTTGAGTTTGAAGAAAATACTATATTTTCTTGTTGCATAAAGTGGTTGAATGCCACACAGAGTATCAAGGATCTCATGAACTCCATTGAGTCCTAGTTGACAGTTGTTTCCAGTACATACATTGCATCTAAAGTCAAAGACAAGTCAACCTGGAATGCTATCTCTGCTCACACAGAGAAATTATCTATTCTATAGAAGCAGAAGGAAGACATCAAAAGATTCAGTTAGTTAGGCAACCTTGTGAGAATGGAGTACTCTCTAGTGGCCAATCCTTTGGAAAATACATAAAAGCTAGAGAAGATCAATCTAACTCCAGGTACTCTAGATGATGCAGAAGAAAGTCTGATGGAATTAGAATCTCTAAACAAAATGTTGATATCTGCTAAGAAGAGTTGGGAGAATGGTAAGATAGGATGGAAAGGTATTCTCAAGGAGCTTCAAGGCTCACCATCCTTTGGGTAATGATTTTTCAATTTTCATATTTTTGAACCTCCCTTTGTCCTTGATATCAAAGGGGGATAGAATGTCATGCAGAGAAAAGGGAAGAGTGTGTTGCACATAGGAGGTTTTTATATCCTTTTGGCACATGTTGACATCAATGAAAAATGGGGAGATTGTTGGAAGAATGAAGAAGAATATATCATTATGTATCTTATGTGTTGTCATTGATGTCACCATGTCATATGATTTACAACTGCAAGTTTAAGTTTCAATTTGATCTGGTATTCTGAACCGGTATGCAGTTACTATCCTTTGATATTTTGGTCCACAATCCTCCACTAATGATTATCATATCTTATAGTTTTGGGAAATGGTTTTTGTATGTTAGAAGCTTGTAAGTTCAAAATCTCATGTGCATAGGTGCTCGTATTGTGAGTTTACATTGCTTTGTAATTGTATTTTGTCATTAGGTCTATCTTTGGCCGACCTAATGAATAGTTGATGTTGTAATGGATTAATTTTGTGTTTCAGATGTATTTGTGACCTATCTTAGGTCTATGCTGACATGTTGTAGTGCTCCTCATGCTTGAATTGTTTTTGGAATTTTTTTGTACAAGCTTGAAGCCAACAATAAATCTTTTTGGTGAATAAGGGATGCATCTAATTAGGCTGACCTAATTGATGCTTGTGGATGAATCAGATATATATATTGGGTAGTTTTGAGATTGTTGGTGAAGCAAAGTGCGAAGAGAGATAAGTAGCAAAGATGATGGAGTGTATAAAGTAAGTTTATTGAGCATCAAAAGAACTGAATCAACACTTGTTAGGTGTAACTTTATTAGTTCATTTTATGGTTGTAAGTCATTTCTACATTGTATCTTTGTAGGCAATGAGCCTCTCATTTTGGACAGTGAGTCTTGGTAGTGATCCACCCTTTGCAATATATTATAACTAGTTATACTATATTGTGAGCTAATCCTCCCTGTAGGTTTTCCCATTTTGGGTTTTCACGTAAAAATCTTGGTGTTCATGTGTTGTGTGTTTTTATATTCTGCTACTACTTTTGCTCATTTTTACTATTATATGCATTGGAGTATTTGGATGGTATTTTTTTAATAAGTTTAAGAAGATACTGATTCAGGCCCCCTCTCAGTATCTTGGGTATTCAATAGCCCTTACATCTTACCTCTTACCTTCAGAGGTAAGAGGTAAGACTTCCCTTTGATTTTTGAAGGTTGGTTTCCTTCGGGGTTGATCTTCCCCTTCTCCTCTTCCCTTTTTCCACCCTTCTTCTCATCCTTCCATCAAGTGATGAAATTCTTCAGAATGTTGAAGGGACCATTCCTTTGGTCTCACTGATATTCGTTTGTCTCTCTAATGGATTCTTTTAATAATTTGACTAAGTGTCAAATTTTTAAGCTTCGATGGTAAGGTTTCCTCCTTACCTCTAATTTTCAGGGTTAAGGATTCCATCTTACCCTGATGTCTCCTTTCTACTTCACAATTCTTTGCTCCTCCCTTCTTCTAAGGAATGCAGTAAGCCAATGCAAAAAGGCCCAACCTGATCATTGATGGCTTGATGCATGAAGTTTGATGAAATCATAAGCATAATGTAGGCCTAATGCCTGACCTCCAACCGCCTAATTTTCAATGTACAAAAACACATTTTTGGTGGTTTGAACAATTTAATTCACATGATTGCAATGGATTTCTTTCAAGCTTGACACCCTAACCTTCTCGCATTTGATGTGTTTTTCTATGCGACACCATTAATTCTCAATAACTCCCCATCTTCTAGATCCAATTTTTAGGGTTTCAAGTATGACTTTAATGCATTATTTTTTCTCCAAGTAGATTTGTGGAATCCATGCTCATTCAATGCTATTATGTGTCCCTTTTCACCAATTCCATACCTAAATCTTGGATTTTATGGAGAATTTTGGATAACTTTTCTAGGAAAATATTCATGATAAGGTGGATGGCATGCAAACCTTGTCTTCTCTAGGATCTTCTTGCCATGATTTTCACAACAAGTATCAAGGCCATGCTTGTTCTGGGAACATATTTTTTGGATAAATCTCAAGCTTCCTTGATCAGATCTTGTAACCTTAGCTAGGTTAGGGTTTGGTTAATATTCATCTTAGTTATTACTGAACTATAAAGACAACACTTGTATATTTTTTGAGGGTTCTTCCTCTAGCTTCTCTAGGGTTTTTCTATTACAAACATTGCATTATTTGCATTATACCATTGTAAATATCATTTATAAGCTCTTATGTTAATAAAATTCAACTATTATCACTGTTATCCTTTGCATGCTTGAGTAAAAATGATTTACCTTCATGTTTGAGTATGTGTTTTAGTTGTTTCATTGATGTATTATGCTATTATGAAGTAGGAAGAAACAAATTTCTATCTTGGTGAATCACCTTCTTTTCATTTTTATGTTCTCCTTCTACCCCTTTTCCTTTGAGATTTGTTAGATTAGAAGTAGATATGGGTTTCATGTGTTGGGTTAGACCAACACATTTGCGTTTAGTTTAGAAGAGGAAGTCAACCTTCTCTAGAGATTCAACATCATTTGCGCAAGGTCCCAAACCCTAAGGTTGTTTCCATTGTGTCATTAGAACACTAAAATCTTGTTCAATAGGGTGCAGTTTTATGTGACAACAATATCTTAAGGTTATTCTCAAAATCTCTCAAAAAATTCCAAAACATTTGAAAATCATCAAAATCTGAAAACACTTGGAAAATCCAAAATATCCAAAAACATTAGAAATATTATGTAGCCAAAATCCAAAAAACATTCAAAAATTTGTAAAGTCAAAAACCAAAAAATCCAAAACACATCAAAATACCTAAACATGTCAAAAAGTAAAAAAATTAAAAAACATGGTTAGCGAACTACGTTGTCTTTGAGCTTGAGCACAGGTACGGCCATCATTGATGCACCCCCAAGGTATTACATCAGTCTTTAGGATTCCATCACAAAAATTGACAATACATCAATGTTCATATCTCATCAATAAATATTTACTGGTTAGAGTCAATCAAACTACATGGTCTTTATGTGTATAACGTAGGTAAGGCTAATATTTGATAATCCCTCTTAGGTCTTGGTCAAAACTCAAAAAACATAAAAAAATTTGAAAGTTTGAAAACCAAAAAACATTAGAAAACATTCAAAAATCCTAAAACAACCTCACATAACCTGGAAACCTGAACATTCAAATACACCCAAAAAGATCAAAAACAACCATAAAACATTGAAAAATGTCAAAAAAATTGAAATATTCCAAAAATTTCAAAACCACCCATCCCATTTCTCTTCCCTCACAATAAACTTCCATCCATAGTACACTCATTTGTTAAAAGGTACAAGACAATTGAGGGGGTGGTGAATCAGTTGTCACCAAATTTAAACTCAATACTTCAACACTTATCAATTTCACAACCACATTGTTATGTTATTAAGTATGAACATGAAATGCAAATAACAAAAAGTAAAATAAACACAATGAACACTAGATTTTACGTGGAAGACCCAATGAGGGAAAAACCATGGTGAGGATTAACTCACAATATAAAGAGATAGAAAAACTGAATACAAAGGCTCACTACCCAGAAGAGGACTCATTGTCCAGATACAAAGGCTCACTTCTTATAGAAAGGAATCACTATCCAACATGGAGGCTCACTACCTACTGATACAAAAGAAAACAAAAGATCCACCACAACAATTTACATAAATCCGCAACCTTGATTAGAAGATTGCAGAAACCTTCAACTCACTACCTTCAAGAATCTAACAAAATGAAGTATTGATGCCTCAACTTAATTTCACACAATTCTTCTCTTCACTTGTGGCTTACTTCATTACTTTGCATCATCCAATTCTTCACATCTCAAATTTCATTTATACCATCTTCAACCTTAGAAACTTTCTCCAAGGTCGGCAACACAACATTCCCATGGTGGAAAGGAATGAGAGGGGACCAAATAAAAACTTAACCAAGACGAAAAATAATGTCTCAGATCAACCACATACTTCCTTAATTAAATTTTAATTTCTTCATATGAAGTGTAAACACTAGGTCGGCCAAACCTAATGAAAACGTAGATGAACACTGAAGTACACACTTCCCAACAAGAAGATAACACACAAACGATGTAACAAACTTCATCATGCATGTGAACACATCTTAGGTTCCTTTAGATACATTCGTAGTAAGTGTAACAAATTTCAAACATAGAACTCCATCCATCAGTCCATCCAGATTGTGCAAACACATACAACAACTCTAAAACTCAACTTTCGGATCACCAAACCACAAACATATTTTCCATAACCTAGAGAACACCATTAAAAGAAATATTCTAGATCCACAAGAATTGAAAAAAAACAACTAAGGACTATGGAGCAAAAACATTTCTCCTAGTCCATAGAAAGCCAACTTTGTCAAAATAGTTCACACACTAGTGAACACAACTTTCACATTCCATTAAACTAGAAGATACAAATCAATACATATCACCATCATATCATCAAAAATAACCCTTCATATTCGCACAAGAATAGGATCAACATAGAAGAAATGCAGAGCACATACTGGAGCACATTCTGAACAATTACATAACTTTGACTTCTCTCTTTATTAATTTTCTCAAAAATACTTGGAAACCCATCATTTTAGCACATCTACAACATCATAAAGATAGCTCCATGTACTCACAACATCTCAACAGCATCTCAACTATACATGCACATTCTACAACATTCTAAACTATTTTGACATCAATGACAACATTAATGACAACACCAAAAAACTTTCTGATACGTGCTACAATCTTCCCCTTTGTCATTGATAGCAACACACGATGTGAAAAATCATCAAAGAAAACTATCTTCTTCATGACTCTCTCTCCTTCTTTCTTCTACTATTTTTCACATGACTTTCTCTCCCCCTTTGAAATCAATGGAAAAGATTGAAAGCTCTGATTATTCCCCCTTAGGAGTACACCCATTCAACTCATACTCGAACAATGAAAAACTTTTCTGCTCCCCCTATGGAGTAGATCCATTCATCAGTCCAAATAAATGAAGAATCTATGAATTCACTGGATTGATGCACCTCCATGTGCACCTAGTTTGGAGGGCCAATGACCCCCAACCTATCCCTAAGATACTCAAAAGTATCCTTCAGAAGAGCCTTAGTAAATATATCTGCAATTTGTTCCTTTGTTGACACATACTCCAACTTGACTTCATTCTCCAACACCTTCTCTCTCAGGAAACAAGATCTGATAGATATGTGTTTTTTTCTTGAATGCATCACCAGATTCTTTGAAATGTTTATAGCACTTGTGTTGTCATATAAAATAGGAATAGGCTCATCACATATCATTCCAATTACTTTCAGGGTTTTCTTCATCCACAAAACCTATGTGCATCAGGATGCTGCAACAATATATTTTTCCTCTAGAGTGGATAAAGAAATTGAGTCTTGTTTCATCCTCAACCATGAAACCAATCTTCTACCAAGAAAGAAAGCACCTCCACTAGTACTCTTTCAGTCATCCACACAACCAGCCCAATCTACATTGGTATAAGCACTCAAGGTGAAATCAACATCCTTAGGATACCATAAGCCATAATTTGGTGTACCTTTAAGATATCTGAATATCCTCTTTACTGTTGTAACATGTGCCTCTTTAGGATCTGCTTGAACTATAGCAACTAAACATATTGCATGCATAATATCTAGTCTGGTAGTAGTAAGATGCACCAACCCACCAATCATAGATCTGTATTTTCTCTGATCAACTTTAGTGGATTCATCATCTTTACTCAACTTACATCCAGTTACCATAGGATTACTAACTGGTTTGGAGGCATCCATTCCAAAATTCTTCAATAGCTCTTTCGCATATTTTAATTGTGAAATGAATATCCCCTTATCAGTTTGATTTACTTGAAGAACAATACATAAATTCAACTCACCAATCATTGACATTTCAAATTATTTTTACATTTCTTTTGTGAATCTTTTACACATGCATTCATTTCAACCAAAGATGATATCATCAACATATACTACCACTATCAACATTTTGTTACCTTTTCACTTTGAAGTAAAGATTGTTGTCAGCAAAGCCTTTATTGAATCCTTTTTGTGTGAGGTATCTATCCATTCTTGCATACCAAGCTCTGGGAGCTTTCTTCATTCCATACAATGCCTTCTTCAACTTACATACCATATCCAGTTTGTCTGATAACTAAAATCTTTCAAGTTGTTCCATGTGCACTTCTTCCTCCAATTCACCATTTAGGAATGCTAACTTGACATCTATCTAATATACTTTGAAGTCCTTGTGGGAAGAAAATACCAAAAACATCCTAATAGCTTCCATTCTAGCCATAGTGGAAAATGTTTCTTCAAAGTCTATGTCTTCAACTTGTGAGTATCTCTTGCATATAAGTATTACTTTATTTCTTATAACTTCACCATTTTCATTCAACTTATTCCTGAACACCCATTTTGAACTAATTGCATTCTTATTCACAGGTCTAGGGACCAATTCCCATGTATGATTCTTTTCTATTTTGTTGCAACTCTTCTTTCATAGGTCTAACCCAACTCTCATCTTCACATGCTTCAAACACAGATTTAGGTTCTATTTTAGAAAGTAAACACAAATTTACCTTAGCTGCTACTTTACTTATTTTCTTTACACCTTCACTCTTATCTCCAATTATTCGTTCCTCTGGATGATTCTTATGCACATACTTAGGAGTCTTAACAATAGGTTGTGGGATTTCTTCTTCTTCTTCCTTCTCCTTATTCTCCTTAGGTACTTGTCCACAGATAGGATCATTAGGTTCAACTTCACTTATCTCAATATTTCTGTGCATGTCTTCATCAACTTTCACATTAGCGCTCTCAACAATCTTCCTCAATCCTTTATTGAAGCATCTATATGCTTTGTTGGTAGTTGAGTACCTAAGAAAAATTCCTTCATCACATCTAGCATCAAACATCCAAATATTTTTATCATCTCTTTTAATGTAAAATCTGCTTCCAAATACCTTAAAGTACTTCATATTAGGAGCCTTACTAGTCCATAATTGAAAATGATTCTTTGTCTTGTTGCCTCTAATCTGAACTGAATTAAGAACATAAAAAATAGTGTGTATTGGCTCTCTCCAGTACACATTAGGTACATTTGATTCTTTCATCATGGTTCTTGCAACTTCTTGTACCATCTAGTTTTTCCTCTCAACCACTCCATTTTGTTGAGGGGTTCTCAGAGCAAAAAATTATCTTTTTATGCCATTCTCTTCACAAAATGTATTAAATTCACTAGAAGTGAATTCTCCACCTCTATCAGATCTCAAACATTTGATTCTTAGGTTCACTTCATTTTCCACTCTTGCTTTGAACACTTTAAACCTATCTAGAGCCTAAGTCTTTTCTCTAAGAAAAGCAACCCATGTCATTCAAGAATAATCATCAATAAGGAGCATTAAATACCTATCACCATTTAGGCTTCTTGTTCTAGTCGATCCACAGAGTTCAGTATGAATTAATTCCAACATTCTGGTAGTAGATTTCTCTTTTCCCTTAAAAATGCATGTTGTCTATTTCCCTAACTAACAACTTCTGCAAATAGTATTAGTAGACTTTGTGATTATAGGTAGACCTCAGACAACATCTCTTGAACTAATTCTGACCAAATTATCAAAGTTTACATGTCCCATTCTATGATGCCACAACCAACTTTCATTGACTTGAGATACAAGGCACTAACCATCAATACCCTTAAGCTAATAGATCTTTCCATGAGTTCTCCTTCCTTCAACAACCATATCTCTGGATCCTTTTCTGATTTTGCAGGTATTGTTATGAAACACAAGTTTAAAATGATTGCTACACATTTTTCCAACACTCAAAAGGTTATGCAATAAAGCCTTTACATAATATACATTATTAGTGTTGTGTATTCCATCAAAACTAATTTTACCTTTCCGAACAATCTTTTCTCTTGAATCATCACCAAACATGACCAAACCACCATCATACTTTTCAAGTTTAGTAAACTTAATTTTATCTCCAGTCATGTAATTAGAGCATCAATTGTCAATCACCTAGTAGTCTTCATCATGTATAGCATGAAATTCGGTGACCAAAGTACCTTCCATCTCATTCTTTTTGTTCTCTTGAACATTCTTTCTTGCACATTTTACAAGGTTAGCAGACATAGATTTATTCTCCAAAGCTAAGAACAAGCATTAACTATCATCACCCTCATAATTAGATTCATCATTAGAGATTCTGACTTATTCTTTAACATAATATAGCTTCTTATATTTCTTATCCTTTCTATCTTTATCTTTATGATCCTTGTTCTTCTTATGTACAACTCTATTCAGACATCTTGAAGCATAATGACCAATATTACCACAACTGAAACATTTAAAGGGAAACATACCTTTATAGTTATCGATACCTTTCTTCAACTTCCTCGTAAAATTAACTTCCAACTCATTAGAACCATCACTATCCAGATCATCCTCAGTCTTTGTTGCTTTAAATTTCATTTCTGTCTTTTCCTTTTTCTTTCCAAACTTTCTCATCTCAAATTCTATCAAGGTTCCAAATAGCTCTTCTTTAGTATACTTCTTAAGATCATACATTTCTTCAATAACTAAGATCTTATCATTGTAACACTCAGGTAGGGTTATTAGGATCTTCTCAATTATATCTTTATCAGTTAGTTTACCCCCTTGATTCTTAACATCATTTTCTGCAAGTTCAACCCTCTAGAAATAGCTCGCAAAATCTTCACCTTCTTCTATTTTCAAATTCTCATATCTGCGCTTTGCTGTTAGCTTTTTTGTCAATTTCACTCTATCATTTCCTTCATAAAAATCTTCCAACTTTTTCCAAATTTCATGAGTAGTTCCCAAAGAAAGAACCTTAGTTTTCTTAGTTTTAGATAGAGCATTGAAAATAGCATACCTCACCTTTTCATTCTCCTCATAAGTATAAACCTTATCTATAGTAGTAAGACCACCCATTGGAGCAACATAATTCATCTCAATAGCCTTCCAGGTCTTGTAATCAAGAGAAATAATATATCCTCTCATTTGCACTTTCCAGTCACTGTAATCAAATCCATCGAACATAGCGATCACCAACTTATGTGCCATTAGATCTTCCTTAAGTGGTTAAGCTCTACACCAAGGAACCCAAGATCTTATACCAATTGTTAAAAGTAGGATAATTGAGAGGGGGTGAATCAGTTGTCACCAAATTTAAACTCAATACTTCAACGCTTATCAATTTCACAACCACATTGTTCTGTTATTAAGTATGAACATGAAATGCAAATAACAAAAAGTAAAATCAGCACAATGAACATAGATTTTATGTGGGAAACCCAATGAGAGAAAAGCCATGGTAAGGATTAACTCACAATATAAAGAGATAGAAAAACCGAATACAAGGGCTCATTGTCAAGGGATCACTATGAGAAGAGGACTCACTGTCCAAATAAAAAGGCTCACTGCCTACTGATACAAAAGAAAACAAAATATCCACCATAATAATTTACACACATCCATAGCCTTGATTAGAAGATTGTAGAAACATTCAACTCACTACCTTTAGGAATCTAACACAATGAAGTACTACTTCCTCAACTTACTTTCACGCAATTCTACTCTTCTTGTGGCTTACTTCGTTACTTTGCATCATCCAATTATTTGCATCTTGACTTGAATTTATACCATCTTCAACCTTAGAAACTTTCTCCAAGGTTGGCCACATAAGCTTCATTTCATAAATTCAAATTAGGTTGACAACTCAACATTCCTATGGTGGAAAGGAATAGAGTGGACCAATTAAACACTTAACCATGACCAAAAATAATGTCTCAGATCAACAACACACTTCCTTAATTAAATTTTAATTTCTTCATATGAAGTGTAATGAAAACACAAATGAACACTAAAGTACATGCTTCCCAGCAAGAAGATAACTCATGAACAATGTAACACACTTCAACCTACACAAGAACACATCTCTGGTTCATATACATATGCAACAAGTGTAACTTTCAAACACAAAACTCCTTCCATTAGTCCATCCAGACTATGCAAACACATACAACAACTCTAAAATTCAACTTCCATATCACCAAACTACAAACATCTTTTCCAAAACCTAGAGAACACCATTACAAGACATATTCCAGATTTACAAGATGTGAAATAAAATACCGAAGGACTGCAGAGCTAAAAAAAATTCTTGTAGTCCATAGAAAGCCAACTCTGCCAAACCAATTCACACACTGGTGAACAAAACTTTCACATTCCATTAAATTGGAAGCTACAAATCAGTAGATATCACCATCAGATCATCAAAAACAACCCTTTAGATCTACAAAAGCATAGGATCAACATAGAAGAAATGTGAAGCACATATCGGAGAAAATTCTAAACACTTACATAACTCTAACTTCTCTCTTTATTAATTTTCTCAAAAACACTTGGAACCCCATCATTTCAGCACATCTGCAACATCATAATGATAGCTCCATGTACTCACAACATCTCAACAACATCTCAACTATACATGCACAATCTACAACATTCTAAACTATTTTGACACCAATTGCAACATTAATGACAACACCAACAAATTGTTCATATGTGCAACATGATCGTCATCATGAACATTTGGTAAAACAATTAGAAATAGGAATGGAAAATTTGTGAAGTGTAAATCTAAATGTCAAAATCTAAAGTCTAGATCATGAATAAAAAAATTGGTAATGTTTGTATCAATGGCCTATCAAACAATTATTCTTAGTAAAAACTTCTAACAAATATGTCCTAGGATGCATCCTTCCTACAATGGACATCATCATCAAAAATAACCTTAGCTATGTTACTTTGGCAGGAGATAAATATTACTGAATGTTTGTTTTGATCTTTTCATATGGTTTATCTTGTTGACCATTCTAAGGACCTCTCAATGATGTCTATCAAAATTATTTAAAGAGAAAGGAATGGGGCATCGATCATTATATTTCATTTGTTGTGCTTGTGGAATATTCTTTTAAAATAACTTTGGTGAATACTTTCTTCATTGTGTGTAGGGAGGTCATTTTGAATAGATTGTTGAATATTATGTATGGTTTGGTCTAAAATGTTATAAACTTCTAAACTACATTCCAATGAGGTTTTTGTATGTCATAGTGTAAGGATTATCCTATCTATTTGCAAAGTCAAAGTACATCGTACTAGAATAAACACCATCTTGGTTATCAATACCATGATGCATTGTTTCTATGTGTTATATCAAAAATAAGGAATGAAATGATGAAGTATCCCAATCCTTAAAATGAGAAAATCATCAATCTTGTCACCATATCTAATAAATTCTTGAAGACTCATACACTTATTGGAATCCTGAATCAATATCGAAATCAAGGTTAATCCATTCATCTTATTCATCTATCTTCTTTTCGTGCTAACATGGTATCATGATAGTAAAAAAAAAAAAAAATGCATCCATCTTGCATCCAAAAACCATTAGCACACATACATCCTACATAATCATAACCATGACATCATCACATAAGAAATATGGCCATCACATGGCATGTTGTATAGAAAAGATACTAAAAAGAGCATAAAACATCCATCGCATTGCATCCATAACATTGCATATCGCATGAAATCACATAATAGTCATACATCACATAATATGATATGCATAAATGAAGAAACACATCCATAACATAAATATGTACATCCATCCATAGCATGTGCATCCATACATGAACATAAAGCATAAAATAGGTGCTCATGAGCATCATACCATGGGGATTCCTACAACCATGGTCTATAGAGAAATATTGTCATGTTGTCAATAAATCATCTCTACTATGGGATACTTGTTGGACCTATATGGTGGAGCATCGCCATGGCTCCATGGTGGTATACTACAAGGTCATCTATGTCAATATCTACTAAAGTGATATTTCATTTGAGCATGACAATGTTCTCCCAAGGCCAGATATGTAGAAGTGTGACCCTAGCTCCTATACTTTTCCCTCACATGTATACAACCTGGTGCATACCATGATATAGAGATGCAAGTATCATAGGGCCTGAAGAAAAGAAAGTCATATCCAATATCATCAACAACTAGGAAAGTCCTAAACTAATGCTAAAGCCTCAACCCTACCTTTCTAGCATGAGCACTCCACAAATCAAAGCTCTAATAATCAAACTGAACATAAGTGATTTCCTTCAGTAATCTTGCAAGTCGATTTGAGCACTCTCTACCCAGAGGGTATCCACACCAAGCACATTGTAGCAAGCCATCATCTCAGTGTCAACATCATAAATAACCTGCTCACCATGGATCAACACTCATAGGATGCACTAGATGTCCTCTAAAGTGATTGTAGCCTCTCCAGTAGGTAGGTGGAAGGACAAAGTCTCACTATGCCACAACTCAATCAATACTCACATCATAGCCAAATGTGTCCTAATCTCAGGCATATGTGAAACTAATCCTAGCTCGATCGCTTTGAGAAACATCCTTTCCTGGTCAATCAATTGGAGAATGTGAGACAATTCTCACTCTTCACTCCCTTGACTAGATCAGATAAATGGTCTCCTACACAAATGGATTGTACCATGTCAAAATTACCAAAAAAACACAAAATTTCAAGTTTAGAAGCCTAATTTTTAAAAGCACTTCTATTTGCAAAAGCATAGTGAAATTGTGTGAGCAACACTATACCAAAAATTCAAGAGTGATACTCCTCACAAAAGTGCATTGGTATTTCAATAGCATCACTAAACAAAAATATCAAAAGTGACTCTCCTTACAAAATCATGGTGTAATTTCAATAGCACCATTGAACAATAAAATATTTCACGTATCCATTTACAAAAGCGTGTCAACTTTTCAAAAGCCACGCTATACCTAACTAGGAAAAAATGATGCTATCTACAATAATGCCACTACTTCAAAAAAACTGCCATTGACCAGGACAAAAGAAATGTTATATAATGACACTATTGTTTGATGTTTTTGACCTAGCATTTAATGCCCTAAACCACAAAAAATGAGGAAGATTTCAATTTATGTATTGGTGGTCATGCGTTTCGTAGCCACTGGTAGTCTTGTACCCTATTTGCAAGGTGTTGTGGGAGCTCACGATCAACCATTTCACCAAAGGTGTTAGAGAAAAATCAAGAGTTTCACTAAAGATATGTGTGCAAATGAATTGAAAATGACCCCTCCACTTCTATTTAAGCTTAAAAATAAGGGTCTTTTGCCTTAATTTGAGGGGGGAAATGGGATTTTAATCCTTTTTCATCAATTTTTGAGCAAGATCCTATTTTGAGGCATTTTTCATGCTTTTGAGCTTGTTTTCACATCTTGAAGCCTATTTTCTACACCTGGATCAATGTTAAACCTTTGTCGTGATATTGACCCAAAAATTAAAATTTCTCTTGATCTCTCAAGGGGACATGGTACCAACTTAATTCCTTCCATTGGAACAATAGTGGGACATCCAAAAATTAGGAATTTTTAATTTTTTTATCTTTGCAACAATGTAAATCTAAAAAGCATCAATCTTTGAACCAATGTAATAGGTACCCCACTTCAAAGAGAGGAAAAATGTAGACACTTAAAGTTTTCTTAACTGATATTGCACATTTGAATATAATTACTAACACCATTTCATCCTAAATTCACCTCTTTTTTGACTAATTCAATAATCCTTGTTATATAATTAAATATATCAGTTTCTCCTATTAATCAAATGATCAAATATTACTTGACTAATTCATCCCCTTTCACACTAATTTTCATCATATTTAATTAGGTAATGTGAATTATTTAATTTAATTGCTTATGTCCTCTCATTTAATTAAACAATCTTAATTATTCAATTAAATTTCAGCTAACCCCCTTTTTCATTAAATAAATAAATTATTTAATAAGCATCCTAATTTTTCTCATCTTGCACAATTAAAACTTTGTTTTAATTATCTAAGCTGTCATTTTCTCTCACCCTCCCACTTGCAAGGGAATATTCCCCTAGAATATTCTTCCATTTGAACTCCAAAATGGAATTCTTTGTAACAAACTTCCTAATTTTCAAGAAGTGTGCTTCTTTGAATCAATGAGAGTCATTGATTAACTCCTTTATCCATGTCATCTTGAATTCTTAGCCATTGATGAGAATCCTTGATCCATGCCTTCACTTCTCATTGCTTCTTATCCATTGATTGATCAAATCAATCTTAGCCATTGATTCACCATTTTCTCCCATAAATACTCCTCATTTTGGAGAGAAAATGATGCACTTCCATTTTAGCAAAGTTATATTACACATTTGAATACCCACTTTCATCCATATTGCATCCATTTTAGCTTTTCATCCACTTTTAGCTTAGTTTTCATCAATATTATCTTATTTTCATCAAAGGAGTCTGTTTAGATGCTTGTTTCAATCTAGGGATTGGGAAAGGGTTGACATTCCACATCAATGCAGCACCAATCCCTCAATGGGATGAAGTTTGAGGCATTTAACTAGGATCCTTTATGCATTTTTTAATAATTTATGTTTAAATGGCTTCTTTGCTCTATGTTTTCAAGTATTTCATTGGGAGTATACATTAACTACTTAGATATTTCTTAGAATCTATTAGATCTAGTGTGTTTATCTTATGTTGTCATTATACTCATATTTTTGTGTCAAACATCATCTAAGGTGATTATAGCCTCTCTTGTAGGTAGATGGAAAGATGAAGTCTCACTATGCCATCACTCAATCAACACTGACATCATGGATAAATGTGTCCTAATCTCTGGCATATGGGCCACAAATCCTAGACCGATCGCTTCGAGAAACATCCTCGCCTGGTAAGTCAGATCATGAGCATGAGACAAAAATGCTCGATCTTTGCTCCCTCAACTAGATCAAATGAACAATCTCCTACACAAATGAAGCATATAGGATCAAAGTTTTATTTGGTATTGGTGGCATAAGAACATGAGGTATATGTATATAATCTTTCATTTGTTAGAAGGATTTGAATCTATTAGATCCAATTTGTTTAGCTTAACTAGTTAGATATTGCTTAAAATCTATTGGATTCAATGTGTTTAGATTTTGACCTGTACAAGAATATGAATTTTTGCACAAAATTGTTGGTCCCAATTCCCCATAGTATCATGACATCTTCACCTACCTAAATAGAATTATCCTTCCAATTGAAAGTACCCCAAACCTCAAGAAAACCTTTATTAAGAAAGCATCCCAATTCATTATCTTAGGTGACACCCTATACCATTGAAGTATTGAAGGGACATTATTATGATGTCTTGACCAAGAGGAAACTTTGAATATGTTAATGGAAGTACACAAAGGCATTTATGGTTCACATTCTATTGGTATGACCTTATCTAAGAAATTGTTGAGGACAAGGTACTACTGGCCCACCATGGAACAAGAGGTTCATCAGTATGTGAAAAAGTGAATGCAGTGTCAACAACATGGGGACCTTATCCATTCTCTAGCTCAAGAACTCCAAACAATTGTTACACCTTGGCCTTTCTCATGGTGGGGATTCAACCTCATAGGAAATATCACTCCCAGCTTGTCTAATGGTCACAAGTTCATCATAATAGCCACTGAGTATTTTACAAAGTGGGTGGAAGCTATCCTTATGACTTACATCATGGGGAGAAAAATATCCAAATTCATCCTGAACTACCTTATTTGTCACTACGGTATTCCACAAGCCCTTATCTTAGATAACAAAGCACCTTTCAAAAATTAGAATGTATGAGAGTTTTTCCAATGCTTCAATATCCAACATTTATTCTCTACTCCCTACTATCCCCAAAGCAATAGTCAAGCTAAGGCTACAAACAATACCATACCAAAATCCTCAAGAAGATGGTCAATGAAGTTGGTCATGACTGGCATCTGCAATTAAATCCCTCCTTATGGGCTTACAAACCTAGTATCTACACATCTACAAGTGCAAAACCCTTTCCCTAGTCTATGGATCTGAAGCTATCCTACCCATCAAGGTTGAGCTCCCATCATTGAGAGTGTCACTGCAAAAATATAATTATTGATGAAGAATACAAGGTGTCTCAGTTGAATGAGTTAGAGTTCCTATATGAGTATTGTCTTCATTTTTGAATCATTTGGCAAGCATATCAAAACCAACCGAAAAGGAGCTACAATAAGAAAATAAAAAGTTGGTCCTTCCAAGTAGGGGATCTTGTACTCAAACAGAATCAAAAGAATGTTCCAGATCCAAAAAGAAAAGGTAATTTTGAGCCTAATTCGCTAGGGCCATTTCTTGTCGCAACTAGCTATAGTTCAAGAGCATATCAGTTATCAACACCTAAAGGAGAACCCTTGTAGAAACCAATCAACAACTTACATCTCAAAAAAAATTATGCCTAGGCTTGAAGGGTATAAATCCAAAAATCAAAAAAAATAAAAATGGTTATTGAGGATTGTTCCATGTTGAATATTGTATTGTTCTAATGATTGCACTTAGGTTTTAGATTTATAAATCTCTCTAAACCGTTTCCTTTTGATATTTCTTTGAGATTGCTATTAGATTAGGTGAAAATCATAATTGGAATTGATATATTTGATGAAATTATTATTTTTAGATCACAACTCTAGGAAAATTATTGTTAGGGTTGATATACATTTTTAGATCTTGCAAAACCCTTATTGTTGGCCTATGAGTTTCAGCTTTGTTTACCATAAATTCCCCTTGTGATTACCAAAATTTCACATTATCATTGAGTTGTTTGTGCATTCTCAAGACCTGGCATTAGAGATCTTGGAGTTATTTTTTGAAGTTTTCTTAGAAAATTACATTTCAAGAGATATAGAGTACTTGTACTTTGTTTGTGTTGTTGCAATGCTAAAAACATCATCAAAAAAATTGGTGCTAGAGGGAGGGTTGTTTGAACAAAGTTGGATCGGTTTCATTCATTCTCTCCTCAAATGTTTTATAGAGTTGCCATATCTACACTAGATAAGGGAGAGTTCTACGAGTTAAAGACCCCTACTAGGGTTAGAAGAACCAAGAAGGAGGAAGCTTCATCATCTGTACTACCCACTCAACCTACCACTCTACCTTCTCCATCATTTCCATCACCCACTTCCTCATTTTCACCCTCCTTCCATACTCATACTTGTATCCTAGCCTTAGGTAGTTATAACTTATCCATTACCATCTCCACCTCCACCAATGGCTTGGTTAGCTAACAATCCATCACCCTTGTCATTCAATGACTATCATGAAATTGCTAAAAATCTTGAAAATTTCTGCTCCAAGTTCCATACCAATGATCCTCACAAGACAGTTGAAGAGAACATTAAAATCACTAACCTTAAGGATAGGTAGATCAAGTATGAGGATGTGAATTGTAGGCTCTTTCTACACTCACTAGGTGAAGAGGTATTTACTAGTCTATTCTTTTACCTACTAGGTCAATTACTACTTCGGATCACATGAAAGACAATTTTTGGTAGAATTCCTAAATTCCTATTAGTCCCATTGACTTGAATCAATAGTTCATGTTTGTTAAAAGGGAAGTTAATGATCCAATAGGGTCATTTAACAACAAGTTTCATAGGGATTATACCTAATTGCAAGATCCCTATGTTGTTGATGATGTATCAACTAGGGTTGTTTATTATTCTGCTCTAGATAACCTTATCTCTGCACTAGTTAAAAGGATGCATCAACCCCCAACCACCCTTGTGGATACATATGTTGAGGCACTTATGGAAAGTACTGACTTTGGGTAGCACTTAACTAGACCTTTTCCTTCATTTTGACCCACTTCTAATCTTGGACAGATTCAAGGGTTGAATCAAGCTTTGGCTTATCAAACACCCTTGATGAATCAAATCCCTTAGTTGCCATTAGTACCTCATCTAAGTTCACCTTTCAGTTAGGCTCCACTAGTTCCTAGTTATTTACAAAACTCAAATCTGCTAGCAATAACCTTAGAAAGCAAAGATTCCATCATAATTGCAAAATTTTGAAGTTCCTTCTTACTCACAAAATTTTGAAGTACCTTCTTACTCACAAAATTCTTCTGGAACACACACTATTTATCTACAGAATTATTTCCCAAAACAAAACAATGAAGAAAAAGAGATAATAGATGAATTGGTTGAATAGGTGAAGAAGCTAACCATGAAAGTCACTTATCTAAGGAATTAGAACAATCAATTGTAAGATTCACAAATGAGTATTCAAGCTAATTTCAATCGAGATAACTGGGATTTGGGACAAAGATCCGAACATAGTTTTGAATGAGGACAAGGTTTTGGAAAAAAATTTGAAAGGAGACAAGCTCTAAGGAAAAATAAAACCTGGAATACAAGGCCTAATAATGGAGGAGTCCCAACACCATTGGATCCACCTATCAATATAGAAAAATTATCAAGCAGAGTATATCTAGTTGAGGTTGCATTGTTTGGATGGTGCAAGATTCATCAAACAAACAAACATTCTAAACTTGACTATCACAAGTTCTAGGTTGTGTTGCAATAGTCCACATGGAGGTACAATAGGCTACTAGAAGTGATGGTTCAAGTGGACATGAGATCATGCCATCTAAGTCATATGAATCATTCTTGGTGTTGAACCAAGCTCCCTTCCCTAAAAGTAAAAAAAACCAACTTGAAGAAGATTTTGTTAAAGATGGTATCAAAACAGAAGATGTATGTAATGAAGAGATGCTATTCAAGATATTTTAGAATAGAAATATTGTGGATAATGGTCCTAGAGATGAAGAATATGAAAAGGAGGAGGTTCATATTTTTCACTAGCATTCTACACCTTATAATTTGTGAAATAGATAGGATGGAGGTCCTTTCACTACCTCCATCCCATGAAACAATCTTAATATACCTCTAGATTCTAATGCAAGCAATAATCCTTCATATCCCAAGGTGCCAACATAGTATCTCACTAAAGGGGGATAGTCTATTTTCATCAAAGGAGGACAGGTAGACCAAACTGGAAGTAGCCAATATGAAGTTGATGTAGAAGAAATGGGAGAGTATGTTGTGGAAGAACTTAAAAAGGTAAAAGTTGGTCTTTTCACTTTTGAATTATTAAGGGTTCCTACAATTAGGAATTCTTTTCTCAGATCTTTGAACAGGACCACACCCCTTAGATCTTCACAAGATATTAGTGCAAAGAGGGTTACTTTTAGTGATGTTGAAAATTAACCAGTAATCAGAGAAGTGGGAAAGGCTCAAAGTTAACAACCAGCTAAAGATCAAGCCAATCAATCGTCAAAAGATAAAATTCAAGTGCAAATTAAAGATAAGGGGAAGGAGAAGGATAAAAATCAAGTCACTGAGGTAGATACCCCAATGAGTTTATTTCAAGTAAAACCTAAAACCCCTCCTTTCTTTCTTACCATTCATTTATTTGGAAATAATTTACACAATTATTTATTTGATTCTGGACCTTCTACAAATGTTATGCCATTCACAGTATGTAAAGCATTAGGTATCACTCCCACTCCCTCCAAGAAAAAAATTCACTTAGTTGGATAAGATAGAGGTGAGTGCATTGGGAGAGTTAAATAGAATTCCAATACAGGTTGCATCAGACCCAAGGGAGTAGCAGATGATTAATATTCAGGTGGTTGATATTCTTGATACTTATGAGATGATTTTTGGTAGAGAGTTCATGAGAGCACTTAATTATTATATCTATACCAAACATTCACACATGTGGCTCCCATGGAAAGGAACACCCAATAATATTTGCATAGATCATGAGCCAAGGATGAGGTTTATGATCACTAAGTATAACAACACATTGAATGAGATGTTTTATGAAACTGAACTGGGACATTATGGTCTCGTTGCAGTAGCAGATGAAGGTCAAGAAATAGAATAAGTTTTGGTGTTGTATGATGCACCTAAAGACCTAACTCAACTTCCTAGGAGTACTGAGGTAGTCATTGATTATAATGGTGAGGACTCACAAGTTGATGGTAATATCAGCCTTCTTGAAAGTTTCTAGGAGTTCATGAAGAAATGTGCTTAGGACTAGGTCATCCTTAGTGGTAGGATGGACTTCAAGGAGATTTGATTTCCAAGTTAGTGTAGAGTACATGATGCTTCTCACTCTGATTTCGAGTGTTGTCTCTACTAGGTGGATGTTGATGAAATTAAAAGGAAAATAAGTCCAATAATAGTGAAAATTAATTATCAAAAATTCGAGGATAGACCAAAAGGTGAATAGAAGAATTTGAAAGATGATCCTTTACCCAAGAATGATGTGTTTTTGGTGAATTCAAAAGGGGCACGCCACACAAAGTTCTAGAATTTGTGTTTTGATGGTTCTAAATCGAAGCAAGGGGCTAGTGTAGGCTTTGAAGTAATTATTCCAATTGGTAATACTTTTCTCGTAGCACATAGACTACAGTTCCATTGTATAAATGATGTAGTAGAATATGATACATTAGTGCATGAATTACTAATGGCATCACAAAAGAACTTCAAGGCCTTACAATTTTTTTGAGATTCAAAACTGGTTATAAATTAGGTAAGGAAGCAATATTGTTGCCATGATAGAAGATTGAAAAATTATAGGCATAGAGTATGGGATTTGATAGAGGGATTTGATGCATTCAATATTCAGTTGATTTCCCACCACAAAAATATAACTACATATGCATTAGCCCAAGAAACTAGTACTTTAAAACACTTGTCATTGTCTAGCCTAAAGAATTTCATAGTTGAGCTTACCCCAATTCCAACGGTGCCTAATAATCTCACTAATTTTTAGGTATTTGAAGATGATAAGCATATTCTAGATTTTATTACAACTTCAGATGTTTTTGCTTCACAGATTATTGATGAAGTAGAACCAAAGGAAATAGAACTTGATATGGAAGGAGTTATTAATTTGAAGACCAAAACAATACCTAGGGGTATGGTGAAACTTGAAAGGATATTTGGTTTTGAAAAAATAAGGGATCAAAATTAGCAAGCAAGAAAAGATTCAATAGATAATCAATGCGACACACATAATATGCATTACATAAGAGGTGAAGAATGTTTTTATGGAAAGGTTTGTACTCTAGAGGAGAAGAAAGGGATAATTGATGTGTTACATGGATATCGAGCTATTATAGCATGGAGTTATGAGGATCTCAATACATATGACACATCAATTATTACGCACATGATCCCTCTTAAACTGGATGTGAATCCATTTAGGCAAAGACAAAGACCAATAAATTTAGTACTAGTTCGCAAAAATAATTGTGAAATCTGACTATGTATATTTTCGAAATCTAAATCATGCATCCGAGAAAGATAATTACCCAATGCCATCATTAGAAAAGGTGTTACATATTATTAATGGCTCTCAAATGATGTCTTTCCTTGATGGATATTCAGGCTATAATTAGGTTATGGTTCAATATGAAGATAGACACAAAATGGCCTTCACAATTAAATGGGGAACCTTTTCTTATAGGAGAATGTCACTTGGTTTAATTAATGCTAGAGCAATGTTACAACGAGCCATGGATATTGCATTCAAGGACTTGATAGGAAAGTGAATTATCATTTATATGGATAATTTGACAATTTTTTCAAAGAAAAGAGGTGGCCATATTTCAGACCTGTGTAAAGTATTTCAAAAATGCAAAGAATTTTCCATCTCCTTGAATTCAAAAAAGTGCATCTTCAAAGTGACAAAGGGAAAGCGGCATGTTATTTCAAAGAATGACATATAAACTGACCCCAAACATATTTAGGTCATACTGAAAATTAAGCCTCTTGCTAGTAAAAAGGAAATGAAGTCATTTTTTGGTAAGATTAATTTTGTCAAAAAATTCATTATTGGTTTTGCTAAAATTGTTAAACCCCTGAATGCGATGATAAAGAAAGATGCTAAATTGGAATGGACTCCTGAGGAAAAGTAGACCTTTGAGGAAATAAAGTGAGAAATAGCTGAGGCTCTAGTTTTAGTAAGTCCAAATTATTCTAAGCCATTTTACATATATTATTTTTCTTCAGAACATTTGTGTGCTAGTATGCTGACATAGAAAATAGATCAAGGAGAAGAAAATCCAATCGCATTCATCAGTGCTCCTTTGAAAGATGTTGAGATGTGACATCCAAGTGTTGAAAAACAAGCATACACATTGGTTTAGGGATTCAAGAAGTTTAGGCATTATATCTTAAGGAACAAGGTCTTCATAATAGTCCCAAACTCAACCGTAAAGATTTTACTAATGCAGAATGAACTGGGTGAGAGACGAGTCAAATGGGTGACAATGTTACAAGAATATGACATGGAGATACAACCAATGAAAATGGTTAGAGGGAAAGCACTAACTTGCACCATGGCTAAGACTAATAAAGAACTCACAACATAATAGTATAGTCTAGAAGATGCTTCCCCAAATGACTGGTATGATGATGTCATATATTACTTGATGAATCAAAAATTTCAAGCATATCTGAATACTATGCAAAGAAGAGAATTGCATTTGAAGAGTAGTGGCTACATGCTGAAAGGATCCATTTTATATAAGAACAACCATGAAGGTATATATCTTCACTATATTGGGGAGGAAGAAGTAGTTCATACAATGAATGAGTTTCATGATAGGTTCAGGACAGGCCATGGTTCAACTATGTCTACAACAAATCAGATTATCCTAGTGGGGTATTATTGGCCAAATTTTTTCAAGGATGTTCATACACATGTAAGATCCTGCCACACCTATAAGACTATTGCAAGCAAGGAGAAGTATGCTACTATTCTGTTGCAACCAATGACTGAAGCATTCCCTTTTGGGAAATGGGGTTTGGACTTTATCGTTATGATTAATCCACCATCTTCTGTAGGACACATGTATATTCTAACCGCAACTGATTATTGCACTAGGTGGACGTAAGTGATCCCATGTAAGTAGTGTAAAGCTAACATTATCATTAAGTTATTAGAAGATTATATTATAACTCAATTTGGTTGTTCATTTGCATTTGTTTGTGATAATGGCCTTGCATTTTTATCTTTGAAATTTTCTAGATGGGCTTTTGATTATGGGATCATTCTTAAGTTTTCTTTAAATTACTATCCCCAAGGTAATGGATTAACCGAGTCATCCAACTAGAATCCACTCATAATCATCTGTAAGATGCTTTACAAGAACTCGAAGGACTGGCATACCCAACTATGATTTTCTCTTTGGGAAGATCATATGCGTCAAAAGGCTACTTTAGGAACTTCCCCATATCACTCAAGGTCTACGATCTAGAGCCTACTTTTCATATCCAATTGAGAATTCCCACCTTGTAGTTTATTAAGAAATATTATGAGAAGGGGGAATGACTTCAAGCCAACTTGGCTGAACTAATCCACTTAGAAGAAAAGAGAGATGAAGCCATAGAGAATTTTTCTAAACATCAGGGAATAGTTAAGTGCTAGTTTGATTGCAAAGTGAAGGTCAAGGCCTTTAGGATTTTTGACTTGGTCTTGTATTAGGATAAGGCCCACAAAAGGAAAGGGGAACATGGAAATTTTGATAAGCTCTAGCTTGGCCCCTTTCAAATATTTGATATTTTGGGAGATAATTCATTTCATTTAAAGACTCTCACTGGGGAGGATGTCCCATTGCTTGTCAATGGAAAATATTTGAAGGATTACTTCCTTGCTTGAGTTGTTTCAGCTTAGCTTAGGTATTTTCTATAGGTTAGGTTGCTTTTTCTTGTTTTCTTTTCTTTTATTTTGGTTTGGGTTTTCTTTTGGTTTGTTTTTATTATCTACTTTGGTTAGTATAGGTTTTTTTTTAACTTTTCTTTCTTTTTCTTTTCTTGTTTGAGGTTTTTCTCTCTTTTTTGGTTGGACAATTTACGTGCTTGGGATTTTTTTGATAATTTATTTGAGAAACTTTGATCATGTTTTTCGGAATTGATGGTAAAGGTCCTCCATTTAGTGTCACAAGGTCTGAACATATAAGGAGGACAATTCATTGGGTTGAGTTTATCCTAAAATATGCTGAAATCTTATACTTCTCTTATATCTTAACAATCCTAAGGTTGTTGTAGGTTCCATTGTAAGGTCTTGTTAAGTGATTTTTTTTAGATTTCTACTTTAGCGTCACTATTATTCTTAGCCCTAATTGTGAGCTTCATTGTTCACGGGTTGAAAAGAAAAACAAAGAAAAATATGAAAATGAAAACAAACAAAGAAAATAATACAAATCAAAAGGAATTTCAATCCTCAGGAGGATCCAAATATCTCTACCAGGACTATAGATGTCTAGCTGGTAGTAGAGCTATATTCAAGAGAATAATGATGATAATCTTATTGGGGATATGGATGCCTGATTGATAGTGAGGAAATATCCTAGATGCTTTTGGAGTTAGAATCATTCATGTAGCTTAACTTGACTAAGCTAAGGTTTACATGTAGTAGTTTAAGGAGGGAAATGAATACATTTGCACACACTTGGACTTTTAGTATATGAAGGGTTAGTTCATTTAGTGGTTTATATTCTTTGGTTTAATGGTAGACCTAATGCGAGGATCTAAACCAGAGATTCTGGGTTCGTGATTCCAATTTGTCATTGAAATGCTCTAGAGAATTTCCCCAATAGAGTCGCCATTTTTTGTGTCATTTTTGTACACACACCCCATCGGAGGTAGGGAGCCTCTTTGCTTATTGCTTTCATTTTTGGTTTTTCCTTTTCCCCTTAAGGGATAGGTCTTTTAAATTTTGGATTACTTCACCCTTTTGAGCTTTCAATGATTACATTAATGTTTGGGATGAAGGTATTTTGCAACAATTGGCCTCATGTTTAACATATGAAATTACCAAGTCCCTTAAAATGATCAAATGCGTCTAAGCTTAGAAAATCCAACACCCTTTGGATTCCTCAAAAGTCATGAATTTTCAGAGATTCCATGCCTAGGTAGAATTCCTGAAGGTTTACATCGCTAAATCTAGACATCCTTGGATTCCCTAAAATATTTGTTCTTGTGAAATCCATGTCTTTGTGATTTTCTGATACTTCTAGAAATGTGAAATAAAGAATTTATTGCCCCCTATAAGTAGTAGGTTCTCATTAATGGCTTTGTGGTGAGTTGGTTTATAACATAAGGTAAAGCCATCTCATTTTCATTATTGCATTTCTTGATTGAAAGATCTAGGCAATTCTAGATTTGAGTGGATTGGGTTTTTTTGTGCTAGGGCTTGGTGATTTTCTATTCATGGGCTTTCTATTGGCACCTAGGGTTTGAATCTACTATTGTGGTTTTCATATTATTATCCTTGATTAAAGGTATGAGCTTACAATCTATGTTTTATGTTGATTTATGCATGAAATCTTGCTGAGTGATATCATTTGAATCAAGCTTTGACTGGTTTTGCATTTTGCATTGTTATTATGGTTTTATTTCATTTCATTTTAAGGGTAAAATGGTATAGGGCTTTATTTTATGTGTATTCTTCATTAAATATGGGTTCAAGTTTTGAATTATTGATATAGTTTTTTTTTGATAGTTTGGATTTTAATAGGAATGATCTAGGACATCGTGACATATGCATTTCACTTTGAAAACCTAGGCTTGTATGATGAAATAGATACATAGAGGTATATTGAGGAATAATGAGTGCACTGATAGAATTTATGCTTAATAGATGGTGTGTGATTAGCATTGTGAGAAGGTGTTTGGAAACATATATTTTGAAACCCTTGTGTGCCCTTATTGTGAATTAAAGTCCACAAGTATAATGTAAATTTGAAACTTGACTATTTAAAATTAGGGTTCATCACTAGATCATCATAGTGCTTGGAAAAGCTAGTTGACTTCCTATTGCATTCGTAAAACTTATTCTCAAACCCTTCATAGAGTCTATGTGCCCTAGAAATTATTGAAATATTATTTTTCATGGAATCTATTGTCTTTTGGATTCCTGAATGTGTTCATTGCATATTCCTTTGATATGTGGAATCTCCAAGGTTTGAATCTTATCGCTAAATCCTCACTTTCTTGGATTGTTTGAAGACTAAGGTTTTTGTTGAATCCTCAATGTCTTGGATTCCTTGAGCTTCTCCCTTTCACAAAATACATGTCCCCCGAAATCCTTGATGTATTATTTTTTTTGTGGAATCAATGGACCCTTGCATTGCTTGAAAATTTGGTTGTTGCAGATTCCATGCTTATTTGTATTTTTTGAAACTAGGTGGTTAGCGACATTTTGAGTGTCACGATGTTATTTAAGTTATGATTGATTCCTTTGAGGTTTAAATATTACTCCTTAAATGTACTTGGTATCATGAATAAAATCGTATGAGCTTAATGTTTATCTTAACAATGCCATCCCTAAGCTTCACGAATTTCATGCCCTCTTGGATTTCTCGAATGATGCTTTCTTGTAGAATCCTTGGAGGGGTGGATTCTCCAAATCTATAGACTGATGAAATCTATGAAATCCATGAATGGACTAAAAGCTTGAAGGTTTTTTTTTCTTTGCTTTTATAGGTTTTAGTGCTTGGTTTTGAGCTTTGAATGCATGATGAAATGTTATATATTGCATATGGGATATAATGATTGTGCTAACACTACAAGTGGTGTAATGATTAATCTTTCTTTTCATTTCAAGTGATTATGGTGTTTGGTCTAACCATATGTAGGTAGAGTCTAGCAAGGTCGAGGCTACTAAGGGAAAGATAGTTGAGCCAGTGAAAGAGGAGTTGTCCAAGGTAGAAAAAATGAAGTATGACTTTAGAGGAAGGCTACCAGAGTCCAAGATAGCTTATTACTAGGGAGGAGTTGGAGATAAAAATATGGGACATGTTGATTATGAGGACTTCAAGTAGAGGATGTACTACTATGCTCCCACTGAATTAGTTAGAAGATTGGATTGGCACATGAAACATGATTTACTCCATTAGTCTAATGTACAAAATTGATCATGAAATGTGCTAAACACTATGATTTAGATAGAACAGTAATAGTGGGTCCTTAAGGTAGAATAATGGAAAATATGATTGAGGTGTCCTTGGAAAAGGAATTTGATATTGTTGCACACAAGTAATTGGTGAAGTTCAATATAGACACTGTGAGGAAATTTTACACTAATGATCCTAAACAAGCACTAAAGATAATAAATGCTTCATGGATTGATAAGCCCAAATATCACTATTCCAAGTTTCTAAAGCAATTGCATAGAAGTGATTTCAAATATTAATACAATGATATGATCACTCTTCTTAGTAGAGTGATGGGATTAGAGAAGGCTTTAATGTTTGAAGATTGGATTTTCTATGTGATTACATAAATTGAGAAGGGATTTAACTATTATTGGGCTAGTTTATCTAGTGATAATTTGGATAAGCAATTGAGATTTGTGTAGGATACAAAGAATTTCACTATGACTTCTTATGTGGTTTACATGTTTGTAAGACATTACAAATAAAAGGGTTTGAGCTGTAAAGGTAAAATTGGACAAGATAGAGTATATGATATTTACCCTTAGCTCCATCTATCTAGTGCTTCTAATTATAGAAGGATGAATGATGCATTCACCATGTATATCACAAGAAAATTGTAGGAGGCACGACATGTAAGGGTTTCAACTGATGCTATGGAGTTGATCAAGAAATGTGTACAATGGTTCCGACAGTTTCCTAAGTTTACATATATCAGGATTCAAGGTCGTCATAAGGTACCATATAGGCTTTCGAGGTATCCAAATGATAAGGTTGTGTTGTTGGAGGTGATGAGGTAGCTAGCTTCCTTTGATTAGGTTTTGAAAGGTATGCATAAGGTTGGAGTTGGTGGGTAATTCCCCTTGACAATAAATGGTTGGGAAGTGTGTCCATCAATCCAAAGTGCCAAACATTTAGAGATAGATATGACACACCTTCACATGTCCATCCATACTACTAGGCACAATTTTTTATCCATATGGAGTAGCTCAGAAGTTTTCTTCCAAGCACTACAGGCACAAGGATGATATTGAAGATTATTGGGCTAATTGTAGAGATGAGTTTGAAGCCTTCAAGAGGAAATTTTCTAGGTTGTCCTTGAAGATGATAAGGCTATATAAGGTGGTACAAATCCTAGACCAAATTGAAGATGAGGAAGTAATACAATATCATGAATATATGCAATACCAAAATAAGCCCCTACCTCCTATAGACTAGGCTGGGGAATAAGTAGTAGATTTGGCCCAGATTAATGCTCCTATCATCAAGTATTCAAAACAATGGAAAAAACATAAGACATTGGAAATGGAGGTAGATGGTATAAATCCAACATACAAGTTAATGGGAGATTTGGAATCCCAGCCTTCCTCAGAAGATGATTTAGAAAAGAAAGAAGAAAAATCTCATAGTGCTCAAGAAGGAGGATCAAAAGAAGAGGTACCATTAGTGATAAAAAGAACTAGAGGTCAGTCCAAGGGTAAGACTAAGGCAAAGGAATCCAAGAGACATCCAATTCCAAAGAAAAGCAAGCCTACTAAAGAAATAACTAAAGAAACAAAAGAAGCTCAACCCCCTAAAAGAAGAAAGTTGTTCAAAGGGGGAATAAGGGTGCTTCTCCCCAAAAAAAATTAAAGACAGAAAAATATAGTGAAGAAAAATTGCAAGATGTAGGGGGGGAAACTTGAGAAGGAGAAATTGATGTAGAGATTTTTGGAGAGAAAACTCAACTCTATACCATGAAGGCTTCTCCTTGAACTGTGATACCATTCCCAAATTTGGAAAATTTAGAGAAGGTAGTTGAAGAGCTAGATAAAATTGTAAATGTGCCACAATCAAATAAGGAGGAAGCTACAACAGAGGTAACAACAAAAAATGCCCCTCGTATGTCACCCCAACAAGATAATCACTTGATAAAGAAGAGGAAATAACAAATAGTGCAATAGAGACTTCAAAAGAACAAGAGTTAGATGATGAGGAGCCATATACTTTTAAAGATGGGGACCTTAGCAATCTTGGGTCACAATTTGAGGTGAACATTTCTGAAGAGGATAAGGAAAAGGAAGCTGAAAAGATGAAAGAAGTACATGTGGAATATGTTGGAATCTAAAATTTCCAACCTTTTTTTTTTGCAAAATTTCAGATTCCCATAACAAAAATTTGATTTCAACACTCAAAAATGCATTTGTAAAAACAGCCTCAAGTGCCTACTTTGAAAAATCATAATTTAAAGCCTCTTTAGTTTCATGCAAAATCACTTTTGAAAACGTGTTCATCTACCATATGTGAGTAAGAACATTTGATTTTAGATTTGTATGATCATATTTGACAACGTTTCAAAAGGACAAGTTGAAGGGTTCTGGGAAGGTTTGCTGTTTACAAAGTGTTAAGACTGCCAAAAGGGTCAAATTTGGAGGACAATATTAAGCAAATGAAAGAGTTTCTTGACAAACTAATTGGTGCTTTAGATTCTCCCCATATTGATGTGAATCCATGTCAATTTTTAGAGCCTCAACACTTCATTTAGTATTGTTCCAACATCAAATCCAAATGGATTTTACACAGTTTTGTGACTGCATTTCCAAAAAGCTACGAAAGGGTCAACTTTGATTCTTGATATTTTACAACGGAAGAAGATTGAAGAGAAATCCATTTGCACACATGTTAATTTGACCTAAATGAACTAGTATCTATGGTGGAAGCTTCTCAAAATCACATTTAATATTTGTACAAAATAGCAAGTTGGTGAGTTTCAATTGGGTTTAACAATAGTAGTTTTCAAAATGGGCTGAGTGGGCTACTTTGATTGTTAACAATTTTCAGTCCTAATAACTTCATGACCAACCATTTTACAAGCATACTCTCCTATCACAACTCAACACGCTGGTGAATTTTCATGGCTCAAGGAGAAGTTTTGATCATTTTTTCACATTGATTCTAGAGGCTACCCAACTCATTTTGTCACAATGAGAAAAGTCAAAGAAAAGGGGAAAATTATGATGACTTCCCCAATACAAGTTTAGGATGAATTTTCTCAATTTACCTATTTTTGATGGTTTGTTGTTGATGCCTACTTCATCGGAGGAAACAAAGAGTCTTGATTGACAACCTCTAATATATGTGACCTTGTATAATCTATCATGCATATTCAACCTCAAGCCAAATATGCATAATATACATTGATTGTTCTGCTTGTAAGAAAACTAACACAAAACACTATTTCTCATTATAATACTAACTTTAACACACTTGTTGCCACTCACACAGGAGGAACACTTATTTATATTAGAAAAGCAACTAACTACCTAACTCTAACAGAGAAAGACATGGACATAAATGCATCCTGAAACTGAGGAACAAACTTCTCATAAATGAAGGATATTTGTTCAACATGATTTAGAGAGAATTTAGTATTCCACTCTCTTCAGAGATTAATGATCATTTAGGATTTCCTCCCCAAATCCAATTCTATAGAGAGATTTTCTGCATCAACTTCCTCGATGTCGTGGCTGGAAATGGACTTTATCGCAAGGCCAAGACTTGTGCTTTTGACTCCTTCATTCTCCCTTCAACAACCTGTGATGCACATGGAAACAAAAGCGAAAGAAAGCATGTGTGGAAAATAACATGATACACATTCATTAATCACATATTAAATCCATTTCATTATCCAAAAACCACATGCATTATATTAGTCATTTAGGAGGTCAAACAGGGTAATTAATATAGACACATAGAGATGTTAAGCTGTAAGAATATAGGAATGTGTTGCTACAGGATACTACCCGATTTTAGATAAAAAGCCTTTAATCAAAGAGTTAAAACAACCATCAGAAATAAGAGTAAGGGTATTAAAAATACATCATAATATTCAAATTATGAGCATATTTCGAGCTCATCATTTTCCCCTACTTATCCTAATGATGGTCCTCCAGCATTAAGCTTTCTAGTTGTTTCTTTGAAATCAGTAGGAGTAGTATGGCCCTGTAATGAAGTTTTGAATTTGTAGTAGAAACCTCTGAAACTTTTCCATTTCTCATACCTGCGGGTTTCTGCATCCTCATTAACATCTATAGCCCAATAAGGGTAAAGTGGCCACATCAAAACTAGAGGTCGAAATGTTAATGGTAACCATAACTCAAACCTTCTTTGGAGACCAAGCTGCATATACTTCTCTGTCCTTCTAATGGTTGCCTTAAAGTTTAGAGGGCTATGAGGCTCAGATTTCCTTAGACCAACAATCAGTTTTTCCCATCTTGTTTCAATTCTAGAAGATGAAAGCTTCCAAAATAGATATGTTTGGTCTTTGAACTCATCATACACTTGCTTCCTGATATCAAATATTTTCATTCTTTCTGTCTGATCATTGAATCCATACACAATAGTAAGCCAAGTTCTCAGAATTGTGTGGGGAGCTGAGCTTTCAGGTCACAGTGGAATAGGTTCATTCCTTTCAGCCTCTTCATAAGCCTCTAATTGTCTTCCATAGTTAGTTTCATTGGCCACCCAAGACATGAGTGACCTCAGATGAATGTCACCAATGTAGAGAAGCAGATTCCACTATGTTTCAGAGGGAATTAGAAAACCATGCAAATAAAGCTCACATAAAGAATTTTTCAGCCAACTAGGTGCTACTTGATATGCATCATAAAATTCCTTAGTTGTGTGAATGACAGGGTCTAAATTTCTTGAAATTCTCATCAATTGGAACCAAAGAAATTTCTCTTTAAGGCACATAGCATATACCCTAGGTGGTGGTCTACATTCCATAATTTTACCAGTTATCTTCACCATTTCATCCATTTTCTCTTTCATTTCTTGAATTTCCTATTTTTGTCTTTCAATTTCCCTTTTCAATTTCTTCTTTTCTTCTTCCCAAAGACTTTGTTGAATTTTAGTTCTAGCTAAATGGCGGAAACTCAAAGTTTGAAATGTAACAGGCCTCCATGTAGTCCTAAGATATTCCAAATATTCAATCAACAATGTCCTTTTATAAACAACCAATGCTCGACAAGTTTCAGGGGGTAATGGGGTTTCATTGGACACTTCAGATTGTTCAAGTTGTTCTTCCTCTTGCTGCAGGATGGACTCTTGTTGCTGCTCAGGAGGAGATTGTGTTTCTTCTAAAACTTGCCTAACTGCTTCAGCCAAGTCATCAAGACTTGGCATCCCCCTTTCATTACCACTACCATGTTGTGCTTCCTCAACTTCCACTATCTCAGTTTGCACTTCCCCATGAATAATAGATGGACTTTGTGGAACATTCTCAGATACATTTTGAGAAACATCATGACTAAATTCGTCAGATTCCTTAGGAATTATTATAATTTCACGTTGAACGGAGGTTGAGGTAACTTTACGTTGTTTCCTTGATGAAAATATTTTTGGCAATGTTTCTAAAGTAACAACTGCAGGAGACACTTTCGTGGCTTTCCTCTTTCTAACCTACCTAGAGGATTCAAACTTAACAGGAGAAGATGATAGTGAAACTGTAGTGGCAACAGGCATTGCTACAGGAGAAACTGTTATAGGGGAAGATGCTACAAGAAAGAGTGGAGTAGAAAATTTTCACTTTTGAACATGAGGGTCAGATTCTGGGGTTTGTTCTACCCTAGATGATTCTCCTACCTTCATTTTCCAGTTTTCTTTTCTACTAGCATACTTGGTTTGTACTTTTGTAGAGGCATCTAGTGTTGAGGCTACATGAATAAGTGTTGTAGGAGTAGATGATTCTTCCTCTGATTCCCTACTTGTAGATTCTACTCTCTTTTTCTTTTTCTTATGTTGTGCAGGGAGTGCTCTAGGAGGATCTGGAGGTTGCAAACCCTTCTAGGCAAAAAATTATTGCTAAGAAAGGGGTGATACATCCCTCAAGGAATGCTCGATCAAGAATTTAATGAGGGAATGATGGGTGATAGAGTTGTCCCTACCCCTCTTGGTTTCATGGGCACAATGTTTCAAAAAGTTTAACAAAAGATTTGGAACATTGAAAGCTAAACTGTGCCTCATATGAATCAATAGTTTAAAATGATAGAAATGCAAATAGGAAAAATTTCCCTCACAAGTCAAGTACCTGATTATGAAGGTGGCATATTCTAATTATGGAGGAGGTAGTGACACCCATTTGCATCCTTGTTTGGAAACCTCCAAGGGTCCATTTGTTGGTATTGTGAATTTTTCCCTAGCAGAGACAACATCTCTCCTTGAAGAAAATTTTTCTCCAACCACCAGAAGCCCAATTACTTCTACAATTTGCTCTTCTGTAATAGCTATTGTCAAACCCCACACTGTAGCTTCTCCCTCTGAAAGAGTTCTCAAAAAATCACCTGCAACTTCCTCATTATAGGAATCTATCCTCAGAAAATAATTCAGCCAACCGCAATTGCTGAATACCTGAACCACTTGAGGATTTTACGTCAAGGATTCATGAGCTACAGGCTCATGTCTTACTAACTGGCCACCCATATTCACAAATTATCTATGCTGAGATTCCTAAAACTCAAACTTCTGATGAAAATTTGAAAAAATTCTTTTGCCTTCCTTCTTTCTGCCTTGCTGTCACTTTTCTTTAATTTTCCAAGAATGACACAAAGGATAATTGTATGAAATGATTGTTAAAAACTACTCAAATCAAGCAGTTAATTGTTGTTTAGGATGAAAGCACGCAGTCGTACTTGGTAAGTACAAGAAAATAAAAATGTCTTAACAGTTGTGACAGTGGCATAAGAAAAAGTTGAAATGGATTATCCCCACCCCCTACTAAAAATTTGGCATGTGTCCACACATGTGCGAAAAGGATAGGCGAAGAATAGGCAATGATGACTGATATGTACATAACAATTAATGAATAAATGAAATAAATAAATGACGTGACAATAAAAGATATCACGTACCTTGTAATAATTGCTCGTACATGCTGGGAAAGATCACAACTCAACATGAAATGATGGCTAGAATTGAAACCATAAATGAGGGCGGTACGGTAGGATGGGTGACGTAGAAGAAGAGGAAATGTGAATGGGTGGTGATGGATGAAAAGCGAGGAAAGTGGCTTAGGATAAAAGGAAACCTTTATTATGGGCATGTATTACAACATAAATTTTTAAATAGATGTTATTTACTTGAGGGAGAAAGATAAAACCTTTTCTTTGCGAGGAAGATTAGTGGTACTGCATCCAAAACAAAGCTGCTTCTTAAAATTCTTCTTCTTTGGATGTTGGCTTGTAATTGTTAACCTAAGACGGTGTCCATTAATCAGTAGCTTGAATCGGACAAGATCTATTGTAGCTAACTGAACTGAACCATTATCAAACACATTTTCTATTTCATAAGGACCAAGCCATTTTGTGGTGAGTTTACCTTGATTTTTCTTATACCTGGAGTCATAGAGCAATGCCCAATCACCGACAGAGAATTGCTTAGTTCTAATATGGTGGTCATGCCATTTTTTTCTTTGCTACTGGATAGCTTCAGTATGCTGCAAGTCAACTTTCCTTATCTCATCCAATGCATTCAGCTGCAGAAGGTGTTCCTTTTGGGCTTCTGAAACATCAATGTTAAGCTGGAGAATAGTCTTTAAGGTCTTATGCTCAAACTCTATTGGCAACATGGCAGTTTTTCCATAGAGTAACTCAAAAGGAGTGAACCCTGTAGTTGTTTTCCATGTTGTCCTATAGGCCCAGACTGCTTCAGGAAGGCGACTGCTCCAATCCTTCTTGTGTAATTGTATTGTCTTAGTAAGGATTGCCTCAATTTCTCTGTTGGTAACATCTGTCTGACCATTGGCTTGAGCATGATAGGGGCTAGAATTTCTATGCCTGATCTTGTAATCATTCATCAATGCAGTGATTAAGTTTGATGTAAGCTGAGCTCCTTAATCAATAACAAGTTCCCTTGGGACTCAAAACTGAGTAAAAATATGCTCATATAGGAACTCAACAACTTTATTGTCATAGGCATGTGTCATTGCTTTCACTTCCACCCACTTGGTTACATAATCAGTGCAAACCAAAATGTATAATTTCCCATTGGATGGAGGATCAATAGGCCCAACAAAATCCATGCCCCACTTGTCAAAGGGACTGACTACCACTTGAGGATACAGGGGCATTTCATCAGACCTTGTTGGTCTCCCCATGCGTTGACATCTGTCACATTTTTCGGTGTAGGCTGCAACATCTTTGTGTAGTGTGGGCCAATAGTATCATGTAGCAAGCACTTTCATAGATGTTCTCTTGGCTGCAAAGTGCCCACCACATGGCTCATCATGACAGGCATAAAAAATTTCATAGGTCTCATCTTCCCTAACACCTTCTCATAACGTGGTCAGGTCCTGTGTAAAATAAACAATCTGCAATCCATGAAAAGTTAAAACTTTTCTCTACCAACAATTGCCTTTCCTTTGGTGAGAAGTGGGATGAGATCTTGTTGGTTGCTAAATAATTTGCAATATCTGCATACCATGGAATTTGAGCAGCAATAGAAAACAGATGTTCATCGAGAAAGCTATCATCAATTACCTCAAGGGTGGCAGGTGTAGTTGTTTGAAGTCTTGACAAGAAATCAACCACCACATTAGCCCGACCTAGCTTATCAATAACTATGATATCAAATTCCTGCAACAATAGGAGCCATCTTGCTAATCTGCCAGATATGGTAGGCTTATTCATAAGGTACCTTATTGCTGTATGATCTGTATGGACAAATATTTGGTAACTAGTGATATAATGTTTAAACTTGTTGAGGGCATACACAACTGCTAGCAATTCTTTCTTTGTGACAGTATAGTTTAATTCAGGGCCTTGAAGGTTTTTGCTAATGAAATATATGGCATGCTCTATGGAATTCTCTTTATGTCCTAAAACTGCCCCTATGACATAATCAGAAGCATATGTGTGTATATGAAAGGGCAGATTCCACTTCGGTCCTTGAAGAATAGGTGCATGAGTAAGTAAATTCTTAAGCTGCAGGAAAGATTTGTCACAGGCTTCAGTCCAGTTAAATTCATAATCCTTAGTCAATAAGGCATATAATGGACTAGCTATTTTGCTAAAATCTTTGATAAATCTTCTATAATATTCAGCATGTCCTAGGAAGTTTCTAACATCCTTTTGTTTCATAGGTTTTTGCAAAGTTAGAATGACTTCTATTTTTGCAGGATCAACTTGAATTCCTGCTTGAGAGATATGATGGCCTAAAACAATTCCCTCTTGCATCATCATAAAGCACTTCTCACTATTCAAAGACAAATTTTGCTCCTTACATCTTTTCAACACTTTCTCCAAATTTTCTAATGCTTCTTCATAAGTAACTCCATAAGTGGTGAAGTCATCCATGTAGATCTCCATAGAATCATGAGAAATGTCAGCAAAAATATTGATCACTACCCTTTGAAATGTTGCAGGTGCATTACACAGGCCAAAAGGTAAGACAGAGTAGGCAAAAGTGCCTCATGGACTGGAAAAATTTGTTTTGTCTTGATCCTCAAGGGCAATCCTAATTTGATTATACCCACTATATCCATCCAAAAAAGAGAAATACTTTTTACCAGATAATGAGTCTAGCACTTGGTCAACAAATGGCAGTGGAAAGTGATCATTTTTAGTTGTTGTGTTCAGTTCCCTGTAGTCTACACAAACTCTCCATTTTCCACTTTTTTTAGGAACAATCACCAATGGAGATACCCATTGACTGTCTGAAATGGGGTAGATAAAACCAACATCAAACAATTTTTGGAGCTCTTTTTTAACTATTTCCCTGAGTGTTGGGTTTATCCTTCTTTGAGGCTGCCTAACAGGTGAACAGTCTTCCTTAATGTAGATCCTATGAGTACAGAGTTGAGGATCTATTCCCTTCATATCCCCATAGTACTATGCAAAAGCTATGTGTTGATCTTGCAACATTGTGACTAAGGCAGTTTGTTGAGATTGAGGCAGCTTATTATTGATGTTCAGACAATGTCCTAAAGACACTTCTACTTGCTTGGTAAGATCATTCATGGAGGCTGCTGATAAAGGTGGTGTTTGTATTTCATGTGGAAGCAAATTGTGATAAACTGCAAAAAATTTAGGTGGCAGACTCTCAGGATTTAGTTGTTGCAGGAAACACTGCTGAAGACAGCTATCTGGAACAGATGGGCTACTCAGATCAGAGTTGGATTGCAAAATGTGTAAAATCATGCCATCCTCACTCTGAAGCTGGTAAAACAGATTAGTTTGCAGCATCATTAGCTAAGCCAATGAATTGACTTCTTCAGTTTCCTCTTCTAAATTTGGCCAAATTGGTTGAGACAAGTCTGGTTGAGGCTGGATAGGTGGGTATAAAGCCAATTTATTTCTTGACTGACCATCATAAATTGTCATGTCTCCTGAATGACATCCTATAAAAGCATCAGTTGTGGCTAACCATGGTCTACCTAGGATGATAGGATATACTCCCAAAGTTTCCTTAGTGGACAATATGGTGAAATCTGTTGGGTATTCCCAAGACTCAAAGATGACAATGACATCTTCTACCACTCCATCAGGTGTTATTTTGGAACTATCAACAAGCTACAGGATGGTAGGTGTGGACTAAATGGTTAGGATATTCAAATACTCCATAGTATGCTTGGTCATTACATTGATGGCTACACCAAGGTCAATCAAAACATTCTTTACTATCTGGCCATTAATATTTATTTTTACCACAAGACTCCCAGGGTCAGTATATTTTGGAATGACTACCTTCCCTAACATAATATCTGCCAACTGTCCTAGAACATGGATAGTTTGGGGATCATTTTTCTTTCTTCCTAGTTTATTTAAACAGGCCTCCTTAATGGCTTTTCCATAAATTGGGACATCTTTAATGGCTTGAAAAAGGGGAATTTGAATGTGTACATTTTTTAGCTGATCCAAAATATCAAAGGTAGGCTCTTCCATAGACTTGGATGTAGTAATTTGCAATATCTGAGGAAAAGGCGGTTTGGCCTGATGTTGTAGGATAGGCTCCTTAGAGACAGTATCTGATACAAGTATATGTTTTGTAGGATCAGTAGGTTGTTCAGAGGTAGAGTCTAGAATCTCTGTAATTACAAGAAACTGTGGAGCAGAGAGAGTGGTTTCAGACCTGAGATGGATATCATTAATATTCATGGCATAAGTTGGATACTAATTGGCTTCTGCAAAATACATAGGCTATTGTTGTTGTTGCTGCTTGTTATTAGGATTTGGCAATGGTTGAGCAGGCATATGCGTTTGTTTTGGAGGGTCAGTATTTGTTGTAGGTGTTGTAGGAGGTGGCATGAGGGCTAAAGGTTGTGGCTATTGAAGCTGCGAGGATCCAGGGGATTGGTTCTGCCATTGCTGAGAACCTCTCCATTGAGGATTCTACTACCAATTACCTTGGGGTGGAGTCCATTGTCCTTGTAGTTGTTGCCAACCTCCTTAAAGAGATTTCTATTGAGGACTCAGATAGTTAGGCTAGTGTGGTTGAGAAGTATTCCAAGGTGGTGATGGGACATATGTAGGTTTCCATTGGTTATTGTAATTAGAATAAGGATTACCAAAAGTCAAAGGGTCTTGAGGCATACCTTGTCTTTGAGCCCATGGTTGCTTTTGTGCAATAAATAATACTTGGTCATCATCACCCTCTAATATCTTAAAATCAGTAAGTAATTGCTTAGCTTCCAGGTTAGCCACCATTTTACATCTGCAATCACGTTTCTTTTGTCTGCAATGTGGACAAAACTCAGCCAAGATTGCTTCAGCTTCCTCATGTTTCTTCCGAGCTTGCATAGTATCCAACTGTGTAGCCATGTTGTTTATGATATCCTACTTGAAATCAGGCAGCAAATGTGTGATCTCCATCTATGAAACTCCATTAGTAGAAGACTTTCCCACTGTGGCTTGATGACATCTACCCTTCTTAACAATTGTTCAAGAGTAGTTGCGACATATTTTCTTGATATCATCCCAAGGAACTTGGGTTATATCTCCTCCTCCCATCAGATTCAAGGCATCTATACAGGTGTCACTAATTCCACTTAGAAAAAGTAGTTTATGAGATTCTTCATTGAGAGTATGGTCTGAATTCTTTTTTAGGGAAAATAAGAATTTTGAGATATAGTCTTCTAGGCTTTCATCCTCCTTTTGTTGAATTCTGAATATATCATCACCCTTACTACCACTCTTACAATATTCCTTGTATTTCTCAAGAAATTTTTTTTGCATAGTTGCCCAACTATCAACAACACCCCTTCCCAAACTCATAAACCATCTAGGAGATCCCTCCTTCAAAGTAGCAGGAAACAACTTCAACCTGTGAGCATCTGAAGTGTAATCATAGTTGCGACAAAGGATATCAAACTCAAACAAGAAAGTGTCTGGGTCCTTTGTAACTAGTCCATAGAACTTGGGAAGTAATGAAGAAGGAATATTTTTAAAGTTATCATTATCTTGTTGAGCAATGATGGGGAATTCAAAAGCATGAGGTTGATTAGGTGGATTACGAGCCATATTTGCTTGATGGAGTATCAAAGCAAATGGATTTTCTTGAGGTTCTTCATCAGCTGGGTCAAATGGAAATTCTACAAGCAGGTTTTCAGCAAATGGATTGATATCTTGGTCTCCTCCTTCCTCAAATAGATTATAAGCTGGTTTAGAATTGTTATCAATGAATGGAAGGTTAGGAAGGAATCTTCCCAGAGCATCTCTTCTTCTATGCATGCAATAGAATTAACCGTAAATTGAAGGAATTTGAAAATGCTTGAATAAACACACTAAACTACTGCTAACAATGACTATGACAGGTTCTTAGCTTGACACCATCCCCGACAATGGCACCAAAAATGGTCGATTCCACAAAAGGATAGAAAAGTCATGGCAAATCCTAACTTGGGAATTGGACATTCCAACAGGTGACTAATATCTTCTTATGGTCATTCATTTACATTGTCAAACTAGGGATCATATACTTGAAATGGAGTGGCACTGTATGTGCACTAAGAACTAGTTTTAGTCACAATTTACCAGAAATAAATGCTTGGAAGGAATTCTACTTATGTTGTAGGAATGTAATGTAAATTCTTCTTAACTTAAGCATAACTTAATCAAAGCAGAAATCATGGCAACTATTACTAAGAAAAAAACTATGAACTGACCTTATGCTGCAGGATCAAACACAGGGATGGATTCCCGATGCTGCAGGAACAATATAAGACTGAGTTTGCACTAAAACCTTCGAGAATGGAATCTAACTTATAATCAACAGAAGATAAATAACTAACTACAGATACTTACTAAGTGGGCCCCCTTAGCAAGCATCAACTAGTTTATGCAAGAATTGAACTCAAAACTTCATTAGTTTTTATTCATAAACATGGAATCATATACATTGATTGTTCTTCTTGTAAGAAAACTAACACAAAACACTGTTTCTCATTATAATACTAACTTTAACACACTTTGTTGCTCACTCACGCAGGAGGAACACTTATTTATATTAGAAAAGCGACTAACTACCTAACTCTAATAGAGAAAGATGTGGACATAAATGCATCCTGAAACCGAGGAACATAATTCTCATAAATGAAGGCATATTTGTTCAACACGATTAAGAGAGAATTTAGTATTCCACTCTTCCTAGATTAATGATCATTTAGATTTCCTCCCAATGACCCGGTCAGAGAGTCTTTGCTAGAACAACTTCCTCAATGTCGTGCTGGAAATGGACTTTACTGCAGGGCTGAGATCTGCTGCACTTTGACTCGTTCATGCTTCCTTCAACAACCTGTGATGCACATGGCAACAAAAGCGAAAGAAAGCACGTGTGGAAAATAACACGATACACATTCATTAATCACATATTAAATCTATTTCATTATCCAAAAAACATCATTCATTCGGGAGGTCAAACAAGGCAATTAATACAGACACATAGAGATGTTAAGCTGTAGGAATATAGGAATATGTTACTATAGGATACTACCCGATTTTAGATAAAAATCCTTTAATCAAAGAGTTAAAACAACCATCAACAATAAGAGTAAGGGTATTAAAAATACATCATAATATTCAAATTATGAGCATATTTCGAGCTCATCAAACGCCACCACAGAAAGTGCGAGAAATATCAGAAGTAGTGGATTGGCTAAGGTTGTCAGATTCCCACCAACCCTCATTGCTCCTGAGTTTGTAATGGCCTGTAGGGAGGCGTATCAGCCAAAATATAGAACAATAATAGATGGAGATGGGAATTTTTTAGTTGACTTGTCTTCCAAGTCAATAGGAAAGACCTTCCATATCCCTACCTTCAGGGAGATAGAGGAGGCAACCAAAGAAGATGGCAAGGAGATGTGGGATGAAGACCCCTTCAAGTGCAAAAGACTTATCAATCAATACTAATTGAAAGAGAAGAGGGGCAGCGCAGCAAAAGTACCCCAGGAGATCTTCCGAAGTGATTTTTATGAGGATTACCATGACTTGGTGACCCTATTAAGCAAAGTAATGGGCCTTTTGACTGCGGCCTGCTTCTAGGAGTGGATGTTATATTTCGTTGAAGAGATCCTCAGAGGCAAAGCCAAGTTTTATTGGGTAGGAATAATCAGTAATTGCCTGCACAAACAATTTGTGGTTGTAAAGAAGACCTTGTGCTTCTACATGACCTCATACCTTGTATATTTGTTGGCTGACAAGACACAATATAGGGGCTTGTTTAGGGTTCCAAATACAAATCCAGGTAGGGAATTAAAGGTCTATGACATGTACCCCCAGCTCCAATTCAGGAATTTCAAGAGGGCTTATTGCAGAGTCAATGATGCTTTCATAGGTCATATTATTAGATTGCTTGAGGGTGACTTTGAAAGAAGAGTCTCCCATAGTGTTAATGCCTTCCTTCAACAGTTCGCCTTCTTGTTCATAAAATTTCCAAAGTTTACCTATATTCGTGCGGAAGGTTTCTCAGAGAAACCATATAAGCTACCCCGATACCCAAATGACTGAATAATATTATTGGAACTCTCTTGGCAGCTACAACATGCACACACCCTCTTGAATAGAAAACGTAAGGCATGGATTCCTTATCCCCTCTCCTTCGGCCAAAGGATGTATGAACTCCACACATCTCAATGTGCAGACAATTCAAATAAAGAACTTGTGGAGTGTCACGTGAGGTTCCACACTACTCGGTTGCGAATGGACCCCTATGGTAAACTAAAGAAGATGGTTGTGGCTGAATACGTTCATGGGTATAATGTTGAGGACTTTTGGGCCAACTGCAAGGATGACAAAGAAGTGCAAATGAGGCACTACATGCGCATGATGAAGTATTTTGTGAAGAAGATCAACTTGTTCCCTATGTCGGATCAAGTGGTGGAGGATGAGAATATAGTGATGGATCCTCAGTATAATGCAGTTGCCAATCTCTTGTTGCCGCTGATTGGTTGGAATGAGCAAGAGGTTGACGACCTTAACATTCTAAAAAAAGCCCATTGAGGCTAGAACCAAGGAATGGATTGATGGGCAGATTGCCCAATTGAAGCAACAAGGAATCGCCTTGACCTATGGAGAGCTTGAAGATGAATCAACAAGTGAAACTAACAATGGGACATTTGCTGCCCCATGTAGAGAAACTTCAAAATCTCCTCCAGCCACCAGGTCAAGGAAGAGGAAAGAAATGGTTGAAAGTCAGCCCAAGCCTAAGGTGTATGCTAAAAAAACAAAAGAGGGTGAATCCTCCAAGAAACCAAAGACATCAGGCATGCCCACCATCTAAGAGGACCCTCTCCATGAAGGAGAGAAGATAGAGGTTGAGAAACCAAAGTCTCCACCTACTGCCTCCATTCTCATGACCACTACTGCCTCACTGCCTACCTCTTAGGAAGTAATTGCTACTTCTCCGCCTGCAGTGGATATCTCTGTCCACCTTGCTTCCACCCCGCCCACTATGCAGGTGATGGTAATAGACTCTTCTTTTTCCACCACTTCTCCTCTCTCCTCTTCCTCCATGTCTTTGACAACATCTCTTCCACTGGCTACAACGACAATGCCGATGCCCGCTCTCTCAGTCCTGGAGGCCTTCTCCCGCCTCATGCAAAATTTTCCTGTGGATCTATTTGGGGTGCTAATGAACCCAGCCATACAAGCTACCTTGGCACAAATTGTTGCCAGTCTTCCTATCCATACTCCTCCAACTGAACCACCAAAGATGAAAGCTACCATGGAAATATCAAAAGAGTTGGTTTGGAAAGAAAGGGAAGCTACAAAAGAGATGGAAGAGGAAGCAGATGATTACCATGAGCACCCCGAATACTAGCATTTGACAATTGATAAGGTGGTGCGTGAGGGAGAAGAAACACAATCATCTAAGGAAGACACTGAGGAGCTTGGTGCCAAATATATTGTAGAAATTTTTGACCTAGATCTCGAAGAGGAGTTGGCTCGAAAACTTAAGGATGTTGGAGAGGAAGTAGAGAGGCAACCTTCTGATGAGGAGAAGAACGTTGAAGAGGAAATGGAGGAAGAAACTGAACCTCCAACTGGGGAGCATGACAAAAGCCCCAAACATGATGAAGAAATTCCTCTTTTTGAAGAGAAGCAGGAGAAAGAAAATGAAGAGTGAGAAGAGAGCCTTGAGCATGATGGAGTGTTGCCTCAATGTGAAGAAGAAGAAAAGAAAGAAGAAGATAAACCTGAAAAAGAATCTGAAGCCCATAAGAGCCTAGAAATGGACATCCTAAAGAACACAGGAATGGGCATGATAAAGAAGAAGAAGAGAAATCCACTGAAGGGGAGGACAACCCCAAGGAACATGTAGCCATTGAGTCCCCATGAAAAAGAAACCGTGTTCATCTAGGATTCTAATGAAGAAGAAGGAGAAAAGACAGAGCAAGAGACTTTGGGCAACAAGGAAGTTGAGATCCAACACAACCTCGAAGAAGAAGGTGATCATGAATCACCAAAAGGAGAACCTCATATGCCTAAGTGGCTAGAGAAACAACTAGAAGAGAAATCCCCAACCTCAAAGGATCCAATGGAAAGGCTAAAGGCCATCTTGGGTCGAGCCCAAATAAGCACAAAGAAAGAGAACAAGCCAAAGGTCAGATCTCAGCTGACAATGGATGCATCCAAATCTAGGATTGTGCAAATAGCTACTCTAGTTGTGGGAGAAGAAGTAAGCTATAATGTCTCTACCCTCAATTTGGGAACTGCAACAAGGGAGCAAAAGATTGATCATCTATAGGGGTTTGTTGCCACTGTCGTGCATCAAATGAATAAAGATAAGATCTTTAAGGAGGAACTAAAGGCACAAGTGGCTGACCTAATGGTGTATATTCAATAATGGTCATTAGGTGAAGAGCTCCCTACCACATCCTTGACGCTGCCTCTATTGTTGTCCAAGGACCACATTGATCAGCTAGAGAAGAGAAAGAACTTGATGAAGGCCACAAAGGATTGGTTCTGACAAGTCCTTTCTGACAAGTCCTCTACAATGGAAACATGGGCATAAGTTGTTTGATCAGGACAGCCAACAAATTCCTAGAGTTGTAGAGAGTCCTTGAGGGAATAAGGAAGTTTTGCACTAACTTCCTTGAGTTATACAGGATCACGTACCCCAAACTTGAGGCTATCCTCAAGGTACTTGATGGATCCTGGGAAAAGGAGTTTTCTCTGGAAAAAAGGAGATCATTGGCTTGTAGAGACATAGAAATTGAGCCTTGACCATAGGAAGGAGGTGTTAGAATAAGTGCTCCATGAGGTGGAGCTAGAAATTGATTGGATCAAGGAAGTCTGGGCTTCCTGCGAAGAATACCTTAGGCTGATGACATACTTTGATGTGCCCTACACGTCGTCAAGTTAGATCTAAAAAAGATAAAACCTTACTTTCTTAAGAAAATGGAGAACGAGACCGCAGATACACTAACACCATATTTCATGGGTTTTGCTACTTGAGCCTTTGCTCAATCCGAGCATGTGATTAAGAATGCACATAAATATGATAGGGACTGGGATGACCTCACAAATAAATCCAGAAAATTTAACTTCTAGGTGATCCAATCAGATATATTGGAGTGGGATAAGCTTCGGGGATTAATCAACAAGTTTGTGGAGTACGCCACCTTGAAAAGAAATTAAGGAATTCCTATGATTGATGATGAATTCCTTACAATGTAGCTACAACAAAAGGAAATCAACAAAAGACGAAAGAGCTACAGTGCTTCCACAAGAAGACAAAATAGGGAAAATGATAAAGATGTAATTTTAAATTGTAATATATTTGGGGGTAGGTGAAACCCTAGTTTGTAGTGAATCTTGGCCACACAATGCAAATCAATCTTGGCCATTCATTCTACTTTTTGGATACTATAAGTAGGGGGTCTCCTCTCATTTTCAAGGAGAGTTGAGTTGTTGTAAAGGCATGCTGCTAAAATTTTAATAGAAGTTCATTCACTTTTGGTGAATTCTTGAGTTTTAGTTGCATCTTACATGGTTCTCCCATAGTTAGTTAATTTGAGTAGATTTACTTTGTTGTTTGGTATGTTTTAGCTTACTTTAGTATATTATTCAATGTTGTTCACTGATTTTGAAGAATTTTGTTGTGTGTTGGCAACCTTCTTTGTCCATACTTTTTGTTCATTATTAATGATAAATAGTTGTGTAAAGTTAGTTTGGGCATAAATAAGAAGCTGCACTAAATTTCTATCTTTTATTCATGCTTATGGTTAATGAATGGTTGAATATTTGCAGTCCTTAGAAGCTTGCACAAATTTCATGACACTGTGAGGTAATCTACTTAAGTGAAATTATGTTTTAGGAAGGCTATCTGCAGTAGGGTCCTGCATGATTACTGTTCACTACTAGTTTCAGATCTAGGAACCTCCTTTCTTCCTTGCCCTTTTTCCTTTTTTTTAATAAATAATCATTGTATTGTAAAGCCAAATCTCAAGTTGAAATAGGAGTTTAAGATAGATGTTTGAACCTGTAGCAATTACACACTAACTTCCCCATCACAAGAACTCCATTTTAAGATCCAGCTTAACTCCGTAAGTCTGCCTTGTGATTACTAGAAAAATCACATTAAACTAACTGAGAAATTCCATGCAAGTCATAACCTAACACCTAAGAGACCTTGGGCTGATTTTAAATAACTTATTGTTGGAGATTGCCTTTCAAGAGAGGTAGTACACCTATGCACTGCCTGTGTTGAGAAAGTGCTAAAACACCCATCAATAGGCCTTCACACTCATTCCAAGCCTAAACGAGCACTTGGGCCATGAGTGAGGCTACATTATATGAACTAATGTGAGAAACTACCCAATCCCCCCCCCCAATTAATTATTAGGTTATCACTGATTAAAGAAACTCTCAATGAGTTACCTGTAGGCCACTTTGTGCATGGGCCCCCATTGAAAGCCACTCCCCCTACTAGCAACAAAAGACTCACAGTCACCAACTGGGTAATCCAACTTGCACCTACTAGAAAAGCATATAAAGTCACATGAAACGAGGCATGCACCACCTCACACAAGATTTCCATAATAAAACAATTTCCACAGTGCAAGGCTCAAACTCACATAAAAAATAAATCCAAGTATAAAGATAAACCATTATCAAAATAACGAAATCATGAAACCACCCACATTCAGGTGATACAACATAAAACTCATGTAAACACTCCAGGCTTGATATGGGTTACCCAATGCAGATTTTCCTAGGTTTCCAACCCCCATCCCGGGTTACCCAGGCAGCCTCACTAGATCCCTGGCCCTCATACCAATTCTTGCAAGTAAAAAAAAAACCATACTCCCCTCTAACCTCTGGAAGACTAACAACTCATTAACACAATGATTCCCCAATCGAAGTGGCAACAACAACAAGATGTCATCATCAAAATCAATCCTCAAAATCAAAGGTGAAAACATCCAATAGGGCATCCGTGGGAGACCTCACTTTTCTCCTCATAGGATACCCAACCACAAATTTCCCAACAAACTTACAATTTGACAATAAACAACTTAAACAAAATCAACCATCATGACAACAATGACCATCACTCAAGCCACAACTCAATTCAAGAATCAACCCAATAAATCAGTATGAACAATCAATCAAAAACTAACATAATCAACTCAGTACAAAATCAACTACAAAAGTCAAAATATTCTCAATAACCATTCGGCACAAATGGGCTCCCACCTTAAACCATAAACGAAAACAACTCAAACTCTAAACCAACCACAATAAACAAACTCATCTTTAACTCCAAAATTGCATGCATAATTCACCACAAGGAAACACTTAGTCCACTACTAAATCATTAAAAATTCAATGTTTGTTCACGAACTAGCAATAAGCTATAAAGAGAAATATAATCACAATAGATATAAATAGTCTTAATTCAACCTACTAACCTCTAAACATGATCACTCATTTTGTTATCCTATAATTAAGTATAAATCACTTTATATTGTACTCATATGATTCAAGCTTACAAAACTACAAAATAATATCAATAGAGCTTATTATATCTTGCAATACTTATACCATAGTCTATTATGATAGCTAATCTAATTTGTAACTCCACTATTAAGAATACAACAAACTCAACATTTCAATATTCTTGTCAAACATTTATATTTTCCTCTATTCAATTAACTAACATAATCAATAAGCATTTCCAAACTCAAAAATAACCCTATTTACTTTATTAACTTCTAAATATTGAAAAAAAAAACAATCACCTAGAAATAATTTAATCAATTTCTTTTCCTTTTAATACAATCTTCTTAAAAATTTCTTCTATAATCTTCAACCCTAATATTTGAAATTAATTATCCTACTTTAATCCCCATATTCCAACTATTTAATTCACCAAGCAAGCTTACTTGCCAACTACAAAAACATTACAAAAATAATTAACATAAACGGGTAATCTAAATCTTTTAAAATTAGTCTGACTTATTTACCCTCAATTACCTATCTATCAATTCACTTAATTAATACACAAATCAAATATTTAGGGTCCATTTACTAATCTTTTACCTTTTTTTTCATTTTAAGCATTCTTCTACTATTAATCGTTTTCAAAATGCAATCATAATAAATGATTATATATATAAACTTGCATGTACAAACATATAAATATTTCTTATCGAATATCATAACCAAGATAATTAAATCAAACTCAGAAGTGAAGTTATATTTATTGACTGTAAAACATAAAATCAAAATTGAAATACACAAAAGACTATATACTTACTATGTGAATGGGGTTTACTAAGGGGTTAGTGTTTCTAACAAGAAATCCATACATACCAAAATCTGACATGAGCTATAAACAACGAACTAAGGTATCTATACTGGTTGTGACAAACAAACTTCATTCTCACAAACTTCTAAGAAAAAAAAAACAGCTTTAAAACTACTTTTTACCTTTTTTTTCCCGAAGGGAAAAGGCCATAAGTTGTAACCTTCATTTAAATGGATATTATGGCCTAAGTATCATAATGACTAAATAGAACTTTCTACCATAGGGTCAATGTTGATGAAGTGGACCCAACGTAAGGTATGGCTTTGAAGAATCATTAACAAAGGCACATATTCAAGTCATGCGAAAAACATAAGAGTCTAAATGCCTTATATAATTACAAAGGTGTCACATTTAAGATCTATTAAAATCAATGCACAAAAGATGAGGCATGAGAAACACAATGCCAAATTTTGGGGCTTTAAATCGATTAATAGTCAGGCACAAAAGCAACACATTGATTTAAAGTCTAATGACGGATATAAGTCGAAGTCTATAGCCTTTCCAAGCATCGTCTCTGATGTGTGATCCAAGATGGGAGTTTTGGGACAAAAGGTCAAGTTTAAAATAAAAGCATCAAATTAAACTCATAGTCCAAGAACACAATTGAGAGGAGGAATAAAGAATTTGATATAGCCAATCGAATGCAACTCTCCCATAAACAAAACAAAAGCATTGATCATAACCTAATCTGCAAAGTTCGTCGACAGGCATAGAAGACAAAGGAAATCAAATAAAATAAAGAAAACATGCCATGGATACAGTTGGTGATGCTAATTCAAATGGTTGCATATCAAAATCTAGTGGCGAACAAGCTACAGTTAAATCAAAACAAAATATGGCTGCCACAACCATAAAGCACAGTATGCAAATTTGCAACAAAAAGGACAACTATCCCGAAACGGAGATACAGAGGATTGCACCAATATGCAAGGAATATCGATTTAAGAAATACAAAGGTGATAAGCAAGCACAACAGACTTAATTCATCCTATAACACCGTACCAAAACCCAAATGGCGAAAAGATATAGAGAAAGGCACACCACAAAATGTAATGAATTTTTACCACAGTTATGAACCTCAAATTCTCAATTGCATAAACTCGAATGCCAAGAAACAAGACTAAAATTATTACATACAACTATAATATCATAGACCAAGCATATCTAAATTACTAGAGGGAGAAGAGATTCAAACACGATAATAGAGTACAAACTTAGCATTTGAACGGATAAATGAAACGATGAGCGATGAAGAAGCCAACCTGAAAACGATGTTGGCTATGGTGAGAATCCCAGTGCTGAGGTCAGGCTCCTACATCAGCGACAACGACTTCTCTGAAACCCCCACAACTTCTATTTTGAAAACCATTAACAGCCTACAACCTTTCTACGAAGGATTTTTCTTCCAACCAAGTTCCTGTTCCAAAATAATAATAAAAATGTACTTCTCCAAAAAGATCATTATTAAAATAAGAAGGTGGTTCAATTTTTTTGACACAAAAATCAAGTGAAAATCTCCAATAAGACAACAAATTCATTTTTAACAACCAGTTCAAGATTGTGCATGACCTCACATGCAAGATCCTTCTATCTTTTATATTGTTTTTAGTATTTATCATTCATAACATTCTATTAAAATTTATTTTAATTTAAATCATATTATTTTCTCATTGTTTAATTAAATCTTAATAATAATAATAATTATCTTTACATTTTAATTATAAAATACATTATCGCATAGCAATTTACTTTAATAAATTAATTATTAAAGTATCCATTTTCAAACTTGATTTATTTAATTCAAAATTTAAATCAACAACCTTATTCAAACAACTCAAAATAAAATTAATCATACCTCAAGCAAAAGCCAAACATGGAGGGGCACTACATCCTCCCCCCCAAGCTTCGACTGACTCTTGGGAGTCACAAGGTGAATTGAAACGCACACAATCATAAGCACAACAATATAATGAACTAACAACTATATCAACAATTAAAATTACATTAATTAGACAATTAAAATTAAATGACTCAAAACAGGATGATACCAAAAACGGAAACGGGGTTGTAAACGGACCACATCGTCAAACACAATGACGGGGTGACGGACAAGGATGGGGAACTTTCTTGTCAACTTTATTTTTCCACATTATATCCATTGGGTTTTATAAGGCACACTCAAACCTGACAGTGCAGGTGGAGATGATGCTTGGCACCTGCAACTTGCATCAAACAAGATGTCGTGCATATATATATAAATCAAACAACAAACACACCGTGAGAGGAAGTCACAGTGTAGCAGGGTACTCACGAGCAAGTGATGCTACACCGTCCCTCTCACGAAGACCACAAACAGTAACCACATCAACCAAAACAACCCTAATAACCGATTCAACTTGTAAACAATCTACTACTGAGCAATCAGAATAATAATCACATAATGATCATAACTAGGAACCTATATCCTGTGCCATTTCAAAAATGGATCACTGTTTGACATCTAAATATCCCAATTACTTTACCTTCATCATCGAGTTCTGAAGCTGACTACCTAGAAATCACCGACTAAGGTGGAAACATAACACATTAGTACTAGCCATTCAAGCTGATTCTTTACCCTTGAAATGCTACATTTCCATAAGAACACAATATAATTAACCACACAAAGCACAATTTTTTGTTAAATATCCCTTACATGCAATAAATTCCACTTTATTCATTATCCGACCCTAAATGTCACAACATAAGCAGCAAAAGACCACAATTTTACACCTTTTCAAAATCAATAAAACACAATCTATCACTCCATAAGAAAAAACCTCCAAGTTCAACACACACTTTTCACATTCACACACAATTCACATCACTGGGAAGTGCACCACAAGACAACACATGGGTCCATAATGCATCCCTGATAAGAAGAATATCGGTGCATTGCACACTACACCGAGGGTCCTATCATTTCCACTAGTTTTCTACACCATTGGACCAACACCACCTATGGAACAAACTTGGATTGCTAAGCGAGGATGACACAAAGGAAAGACACACCCTCGAGAGTTTGAGCAACTAGGTCAATGTAATGGGCTCATAGTTCCTAGTGTATGAACCTAGGATCTGATACCAAGTTGTAACGCCCTGCCACGCAAACCCCAAAGGATAACTAAGAACTAACAATGATAACACAAAATTTTATTTTAAAAGTAAAACTAACATGAGATGTAAGTAACGCTCAATACTAGTAATGAAACCACACATATAACAACTAACTAGTCCCTTGGGGTTACATGACTGCATTATATTTCGAACATCTCTATCATCATCCCAAATCCATAACAAAGATGAACTACTCACAAGAGCACGTTTTAATATCATCCTATAGAATGAACAAACAATATCTATTACATAAACATCCTACACACTTATGAATTTAATTATAAATATTTCCATAGATACAACACCATTAAAGAATCGCATATCGTGAAACAATAAACACATATTAATACAAGGATTATCATAAAGATAAGCATCCATCAATGATCATAAGATAATGCCAAAGATTACAATCATTACATTTATGATATGAAGATACATCATTTAAGGATTACATCAATACAATAGCACTTCCCAACATGAACGGGAATAGTTCAACAACATGGAATAATACAATTGAAATGAATGAGTACAAAGCATCAAGACTAATCCAACTCTTGTACATCTCGAAGTCACTACAAATGGTACCACTCTACACAACTTGATCTTCACCCAATGGGGTGATTAGCACGTTCCACCCAACCATGTGGACTCTGAGGCCCACCCCCTGTGATAGGAGATGACAAGAAAGACCCCCAGCTAAATAGTCAAGTGAACAATGGCAACAAGACTCCACGACAAGAGTAACAACAAACACAAGAAATATTTGCTTCCAAAGGTATAATAACAACAAGAGGGGAACAACAAACATACAAGGTTGCTAAAGGGTGGAGTGTCACCACATAAGCTCAACATGGGTTACCCAATGCAGATCTTCATAAGTTACCAACCCCCTACCTGGTTAAACCTTGGCAACCTTAACCGATCCCCAACCCCCATTCTCACTCATGCGGGCTCAACATACCTTTCAAGAGGACAAGGTAGTTGACCTTTGTCATTCCACCCCTTCCCACTCATCCCAAGCCTAAACAAGCACTTGGGCCATGAGTGAGGCTACATTATCTAAATTAATGTGAGAAACTACCCAAATCACCCCCTAATTAATTATTAGGTTATCACCGATTAAAGAAACTCTCAACGAGTTACCCATATGCCACTTTGTGCATCGACCTCCATTGAAAGCCACTCCCCCTACTAGCAACAAAAGACTCACAGTCACCAACTGGGTAAGCCAACTTACACTTACTAGCAAAGCCATATAAAGTCACATGAAACAAGGTATGCACCACCTCACACAAGATCTCTATAATAAAACAATTTCCATAGTGCAAGGCTCAAAACCACATAAACACAATCTAAGTATAAAGATCATCCATTATCAAAATAACAAAATCATGAAACCACCCACATTTAGGTGATACAACATAAAACTCATGTAAACACTCCAGGCTTGATATGGGTTACCCAATGCGGATCTTCCTAGGTTGCCAACCCCCATCCCGGGTTACCCAAGTAGCCTCACCAAATCTCCAGCCTCCATACCAACTCTTGCAAGCAAAAAAAACCATACTCCCATCTAACCTCTAGAAGACTAACAACTCATTAACACAATGATTCCCCAATCAAAGTGGCAACAACAACACGATCTCACCATCAAAATAAATCCTCAAAATCAAAGGTGAAAACATCCAACAGGGCATCCATGGGAGACCTCAATTTTCTCCTCATAGGATACCCAACCACAAATTGCCCAACAAACTTACAATTTGACAATAAACAACTTAAACAAAATCAACCATCACGACAACAATGACCATCACCCAAAACACAACTCAATTCAAGAATCAACCCAATAAATCAACATAAACAACCAATCAAAAACTAACATAATCAACTCAGTACAAAATCAACCACAAAAGTCAAAATCTTCTCAATAATCATTCAACACAAATGGGCTCCCACCTTAAACCATAACCAAAAACAACTCAAACTCTAAACCAACCACAATAAACAAACTTATCTTAAACTCTAAAATTGCATGCATAATTCACCACAAGGAAACACTTAGTCCACTACTAAATCATTATAAAGTCAATGTTTGTTCACTAACTAGCAGTAATTCATAAAGAGAATATAATCACAATAGATATAAATAGTCTTAATTCAACCTACTATCCTCTAAACACGATCACTCATTTTGTTATCCTATAATTAAGTATAAATCACTTTACATTCTACTCATATAATTCAAGCTTACAAAACTACAAAATAAAATCAATAGAGCTTATTATATCCTGCAATACTTATACCATAGTCTATTATGACAGCTAATCTAATTTACAACTCCACTATTAAGAATACAATGAACTCAACATTTCAATATTCTTGTCAAACATTTGTTTTTTCCTCTATTCAATTAACTAACATAATCAATAAGCATTTCCAAACTCAAATATAACCCTATTTACTTTATTAACTTCTAAATATTGAAAAAAAAAAATCACCTAAAAATAATTTAATCAATCTCTTTTCCTTTTAATACAATCTTCTTAAACATTTCTTCTATAATCTTCAACCCTAATATTTGAAATTAATTATACTACTTTAATCCCCATATTCCAAATATTTAATTCACCAAGCAAGCTTACTTGTCAACTACAAAAACATTATAAAAATAATTAACATAAACGGGTAGTTTAAATCTTTTAAAATTAGTCTGACTTATTTACCCTCAATTACCTATCTATCAATTCAATTAATTAATACACAAATCAAATATTTAGGGTCCATTTACTAATCTTTTACCTTTTTTTTTCATTTTAAGCATTCTTCTACCATTAATCATTTTCAAAATGCAATCGTAATAAATTATTATATATGTATAAACTTGCATGTACAAATATATAAATATTTCTTATTGAATATCATAACCAAGATAATTAAATCGGACTCAAAAGTGAAGTTATATTTATTGACTGCAAAACATAAAATCAAAATTGAAATACACCAAAGACTATATACTTACTATGCGAATGGGGTTTACTAAGGGGTTAATGTTTCTAACAAGAAATCCATACGTACCAAAATCTAACATGAGCTATAAACAATGAACTAAGGTATATATACTGGCTGCGACAAACAAACTCCATTCTAAAAAACTTCTAAGAAAAAAAACAACAGCTTTAAAAGTACGTTTTACCATTGTTTTTTTTCTCGAAGGGAAAAGCCCATAAGTCGTAACCTTCTTTTAAATGGATATTATGGCCTAAGTATGATCATGACTAAATAGTACTTGCTACCATAGGGTCAGCATTGATGAAGTGGACCCAATGTAAGGTATGGCTTTGAATAATAATTAACAAAGGCAGATAGTCAAGTCATGCGAAAAACATGAGTCTAAATGCCTTATATAATTAAAGAGGTGTCATATTTAAGATCTGTTAAAATCAATGCACAAAAAATGAGGCATGAGAAACGCAATGCCAAAGTTTGGGGCTTTAAACCAATTAATAGTCAGGCACAAAAGCAACACATAGATTTAAAGTCCAATGACAGATATAAGTCGAAGCCTGTAGCCTTTCCAAGCATCGTCTCTGATGTGTGATCCAAGATGGGAGTTTTGGAATAGAAGGTCAAGTTTAAAATAAAAGCATCAAATTAAACTCGTAGTCCAAGAACATAGCCGAGAGTAGGAATAAATAATTTGATATAGCCAATCAAATGCAACTCGCCCATAAACAAAACAAAAGCATCGATCATAACCTAATTTGTAAAGTCTGTCGACAAACATAGAAGAAAAAGAAAATTGAATCAAATAAAGAAAACACGCCATGGATACAGTTGGTGATGCTAAATCAAATGGTTGCATATCAAAATCTAGTGGCAAACAAGCTATAGTTAAATCAAAACAAAATTTGGCTACCACAAACATAACGCACAGTACGCAAATTTGTAGCAAAAAGGACAACTATCCCAAAACAAAGATACAAAGGATTGCACCAATATGCAAGGAATGTCGATTTAAGAAATACAAAGGTGATAAGAATGCACAACGGACTTAAGTCATCCTAGAACACCATACCAAAACCCAAATGGAAAAAAAATATAGAGAAAGGTTCACCAAAGAATTTAATGGATCTATACCACAGCCTTACAAACCTCAAATTCTCAATTGCATAAACTCAAATGCCAAGAAGCAAGACTAAAATCATTACATATAGCTATAATATCATAGACCAAGCATATCTAAATTACCAGAGGGAGAAGCGATTGAAACATTATAATAGAGTACAAACTCAGCATTTGAACGGATAAACGAAATGATGAGCAATGAAGAAGCCAACCTGAAAACGATGTTGGCTAAGGTGAGAAGGATTTTTCTGAAACCCCCATAACTTCTATTTTGAAAACCATTAACAACCTACAACCTTTCTACAGAAGGATTTTTCTTCCAACCAAGTTCTCGTTCCAAACTAAATAAAAAATAAAAAATGTACAACTTCTCCAAAAAGATCATTATTAAAACAAGAAGGTGGTTTGATTTTTCTGGCACAAAAATCAAGTGAAAATCTCCAATAAGACAACAAATTCCTTTTCAACAACTAGTTCAAGACTGTGCATGATCTCGCATGCAAGATCCTTCTATCTTTTATATTTCTTTTACTATTTATCACTCATAGCATTCTATTAAAATTTATTTTATTTTAAATCATATTATTTTCTCATTGTTTAATTAAATCTTAATAATAATAATAATAATAATCTTTACATTTTAATTATAAAATTGCATTATCGCATAGCAATTTACTTTAATAAATTATTATTAAAGTATCCATTTTCAAAATTGATTTATTTAATTAAAAATTTAAATCAACAACCTTATTCAAACAAGTCAAAATAAAATTAATCATACCTCAAGCAAAATCCAAATACGGAGGGGCACTACATGACTCAAATCGAGTAAACAATCAAAGACAATCATTGTAACCTTCCTATCAACCCAAAAATCTATCAACATGGTTTATCACATATGACACTGACTCAACAAGGTTATCCTACCTAGTGCAGTACGTGTGCACATCTACTCATATGGTCATGACAATGGTTTCCATATTACCAACTTCCTCTCTTGGGTGATACTCTCCCTCTCATCACTGGAGGGTTTGAATCTTTCCTGCATCCAACTTAGTG
>VDFB02086081.1:31278268-31288344 GCA_007258455.2 Sequoia sempervirens | reverse complement strand
AGAGGAGTGAGTGAGTGAGAGAGAGACCTAAGAGAGGGAGAGGGGGTATGAGGGAGAGACTTGAGAGAGAGAGAGAGAGGGTAGAGGGTAGAGGGTTTAAGGGTTTGGAGTTTAAGGGTTAAGGGTTTAGGGTTTAGGGTTATGGGTAGAGGGGAGAGAGATATAGGGATTCAGTCAAAGAGAAAACCCCAACCTTAGGATTTTCACAACACCTTAAAAGACCAGTAACATAAGACAAGACAAGAAAGGAACATGAGGAGCAAAAATTGAAGCTCCATCAGGTTATGTTGGAACAATTATACACTAATCCCTCCCCTAGGGTGTTTCCTTGCATCAAAACCAATCCCTTCTTCCTATCATTTGTTGACAAGGGCAATTGATCCAGGAATTCATCATATAGGTTTCTACTTAAATAGTCAATCTGGCCAGAGTGTTGCTTTGTCGGTGCCATCTTGGGTAAACTAGGGCTTCCTTACTATCTCAAACCTTAGATAGACTAAAGCTAAAAAAAATATGAAATTAAAATGCAATTTCCCACAATTCTCCCTCTCTCAGGTCTCTCACTCACTCACTCCCTCCCTCTATGTGTCTCCCCTCTACCCATAAACCCTCAACCCTAAACCCTTAACTCTTAAACCCTAAACCCTTAAACCCTTATTGCCATGTTGTCGATTGTGTCAGCTTGTTTTGAAGGAAGCCATTCGATGATTTGATCAAATTGATGGATCAATGGCTAATATTTAAATTAGCATCAAATACAATTGGAGTCATTCATGCAGTGCACGAGTAAGCTTTAATGGCGAATGAGACACTTGTTGGCATGATTTGATTGAAATAAAAACAATTCTCCTACTTATATTGTATCACAAAGCATTCAAGTATTTTGCAAAGCAGTCTCAGAGCCAAAAGCAAAGTTATGAGTTTCTACAATGAAGAATTGGGATTTTTTCAAACACAAAATCCCTGAGTTAATTTTTGTGTCGCCTGGTTATTCTGCACTTGAATTTGAAAAAAGGTTTAGTGTATGCTTGTTATTGGGCTTGTTGATAAATGTTTTAGGGATGTAGGTTGATTGAATTGTGGGGAATTGTAGGGTTTTATTCTGTAATTTCATTTTCTGGTTAGTCCTAATTATTTGAAGTGTGAAATAGTAAGTAAGCCCTTGTTTATCCAAGATGGCACCTCCAAAGCAACACTCTGGCCAAATTTATTATTTGAATAGGAACCTATATGATGATTTCTTGGATCAATTGCCATTGTCAACAAATGAAAGGAAGAAGGGGTTGGTTCTAATGCGAGGAAAAATCCTAGGGGAGGGATTGGTATATAATTGTTCAAATATAGCCGATGTTAGGGTTCCTCTTATAGGTTTGGAGATGTTTAGACTATGGTATGGACATAGAAATTTGCTTCACCCATTCTCAAATGGCTAGATGTATGATATGGGGAAGTTGGTTGTGCCAAATGTGTTCCCTAATATAGATTTTATTAGGGTCATGGCTGCGAGATATGACCCTGTCACGCGGGTAATCAAGGACAATGATGGAAGGGTTTTGTTAAGAATTAACAGAGAAGAGGTCCAATAGGTTTTTGATTTGAGTGAGCCGAGTGTATACTTGGTTCCTATCAATCTTGAGGAAATGAAGTAGGAATATGGAAAATTAAAGTCTATTTCCAAAGCTAAGTTTCTTCCACCTCATCTGGCTAGGGCAGGGAGTTCAAAATTTCATATTAGCCCTAGTGACAAGAACCATTCAAAGTAAATTGCTTTGGAAACAATTTCTTGGCCACTTTTTATTCATTGTGCCAGATTTAAGGTTTAAATCCTAGCACGGTGATGCCCATTTCCTACATGTTCATGGGGGTGCAAATACAACACCCCAATTTCGCTGTGACATATGATTTTGCATCCTTTTTGGCTGAAAGGATACATGAAGGGATGTCGAAGTTGCAGCGAAATGATACAGGCACTCAATTATTTTGGTATTCTATGTTGATGCATATGTTCTTGTGCAAGAATGTTGACTTCTTTTTTGAGAAGATAGAATTAAGGAAATTTTTTGATGGAGAAAGATTACCTGTATAGATATGGACTGTAGACTTATCGTGTAACAAAGAAGGCACCAGTTATGTGTAATTTGATAATTGCTTTGCTTCCAACTTGAGGGCCAGACTGATGGTGAATGTACCTAGGATCCCTGAGGAATTGCATTATTTCCTCAGACCAAAGGGGAGGAGGCCATAATTAAAAGTCTACCATAACTGGGGTGACATTATTCCATACCCAGTCAGCATTGTTTTAAGGGTATATAGGTTTCAAGGAACCCCCCATATACTGCCATACAATGTGCCACCAAGAGTGGTATTTGCAGAGGTTATGTGGAAAATAGGTTGTATCCATGAGGATAACCTCACTGGGAGGGGTAAGGGAACCTTTTTCCCAGATTATACAATGGTATTTTATTTTTTATTTTCAAAGGGAGGATGGGTACAGTTTGGAAAATTATTTGATGATTACCACTTAAGGTCTGGTCCAAAGAGGCAACATGATCCTGAGGGCTTCTTTACCCTTTTCAGATAGAGAATAAAGGGTGGCAAATTTGTGCATGAGTTCAACTTTCCTAAGGACCTGATTAGAAATGAATTTGATCTAAATAGACAAGAGTTGAACAAGGAGAAATGGATAGCTTATGATAAGCTACTAGATTTTGTGCACAAAATGGATCCAAAGTATGATCCATTGTTGGAGTTCAGTCCACATCATAAGAAAATTGATTTTCTGATGGAGAACTTCAAAGAAATTATGGGCACCTTGAGGACCAAGAAGATAAACTTGGAATTGAGTCTGGGTGTGTAGAAACAAGGTGCCAGGCCAATGGAAACAAGGCCAACATACCAGCCTACAAAAATTTGGCCCATTTATAGGAGGAAAAAGGATGACAGTAATGATGAAGAAGAAGTGGACATAAAAGGTAAACAAATAATGAAATTTCCTACACAGCCAGGTCCAAAGCTCAAAACACCTGGGGAAATTAAGATTATTGATCTGGAATCATCACCAGAAGATAGTCCTTCATCACCACCATCTGAACCAAGCCCTAAGAGGAAAAGGACCGATCAACCACTAGAGGATGTGATGGATGAGATTGTTATTATTGATCAAGATATGTAGATTGGTATGCCTTCCCCTCCTAGGTCAGTTGAATTGGTTTTATCTGATTTGGATATGAAAGGAAAATGTGTACAAGATGCAAGAATAGAGGAATGTAAGGAGTTTCTTGATGATGCATTTATAAAAACTCTTGTCTTCTTGCAATTGGTATGGAGGATGAAATTTGAGGAATATCAAGATAAATGTAAAAAGAGGAGAGAGTTGAGACCTGACAGGTAAGACCAGGAGAATGATGAGGAAGTGAAAGCTAAATTAATGGAAGAATTCAAGAACATTACTCTCGAGGAAGGAAGAAAACTAGTGGCTCAGGCTGGTGTATTGATTCTCCCTGAATCAAAAATTGTAGATGTTGTAGCATTTAATGCTATTCTAAAGTCCAAGCATCCCTTGCAATACTCCAAAGAAGAGGTCAAGGAAGCACTACAAGACTCTGCCCTCAGTGAAGAGTATGAGACTTTGGAAATTTGGATAATGGCCCCACAAGGGAGAAAGTTAGATGTTATAGATATTAACCCAAATTTTAGAGGAGGGTTAATAATAAAAAGAGATTTAGAGACCTCAACCAATGAGGCCACTAATCTAACTATGAATGTGGCCAAATTGGCCCAAAAGATGGTTGAAAGAGAAGAGGCTGAAAAGAAGAGCCTGATGGAGAAGTATAACCTTTTGATTGAAGAATATAGAAAAATGCAGCAAAAGAATGTTGAGTTGTAGACCGAGGTGGATAGGTTAAGGTATAAATAGATTAGGGAGACATCAAGTGCTCCAGGAATCAGTTCATTACCTTCCACATCAGGGTCAGTGCCTCCTGCTTCTCCAATTGTTTCCACACCAGGGTCTCCTAGTCAAAATCCTTCCCTCACCCTCCTTTAGAACAAATTGATGAACAAACAGAGTGCTCTGTCAATCCTACAAAGAAGTAGCTCATGTAGAAAATTGAAGAATTATAGGAATCATTAAAGGTAAGTTAGGAGGGATGTCTTTCAAAGAAAAAGGAGATTTTCGCTGCTATCTTGAGGCACTTAAATGAAAAGGTTGATAATAGATTATCATCTATACATTCTTTATATTCATTATTATTTGATGCAATAAAGAATATAGATAGGCACTAGGAGGTAGTGATACCACTAATTGAAAATTAGATCCCTAGGGCCAGTGATTTGGGTATAATGTATACAACCTCAATGTTTGATACAAATAATAGGCCCCAATCATTAAATCCTACTCATGTGTTAGTCAAATAATTGCAAGGTTTTCAGACCTTACTAGATGACTTGAGTAGGAGGATCAGGGAATTAGTGAATAATTTTGATGATTGGGGTAACACATTGTTACCTGATATAATTGATGACCAGGGGAATATCAAGTCACTCTAGGACTGGCAAGATTAGGAAAATGAGGTCATCAATGACCAAATTAAATTAATTTGTGATGATTTAGATTATGATTTGTTGGTGAGCTGCATGGATAAAATCATTAGTACTAGCTCATTTTTGGAATCTTTTGAAAGAGATGCAAATTAGGTAGCAGTTAAATATACACCTTATAATGCTAAGGTAAATGAGGTAATTAATTTTGACTAGCCGACTAATGAAGAATATTAGAAATGGGTAACTAAATATTTAACTAAGGAAGAATAAAAGAAGTGGGCTGCTAACAGTTGGAAAATAAGTTGTTGCAGTTACAACAGTTTCTAGTTTTTCTTTGGTGGCAGTCTTGGCACGGGATTCTTATGGATTTTGTTGTTGCATCAACTTTTCTTGGCTGGCACGATGAATAGGAATATTCTCCAGGGTGATTGTTGTAACAATTTTTGGAATGTCACTAGGTATTCCAATTGGCTGGTGACATGTGTACTTTATGGCTCGATGCTTGTTTGCTCCTTCATTTTCTATAAGAAGGATTTCAAGGCCACAAGTATAGGTTAGCAAGTTAGATAATTTTGGGTCGAGTCTAGGTGAAGTTGTAGAGAAAATTGTAAAGTTTGATGGTTTTAGAAAATGCAATTTAGGTTGAGTCATTCTATAATAGGTTTTGAATTCATGGGGATTTAATGTTGTATAATAGTACTAGCATTTGAGTTGAAATGATAAATTCAAACTCATGTCTCTCCAATGTACATGCATATCTGAATTTTGAATAAGATAACTAAGGGTTGTTTCATTCATCTCACTATTGTGGTGTGTATGATCCTTATTTTAGCTTTAATTCAAGGGATTAATTAAAATGTTTAAATGGAATTATAGGTGGATATGTTTTGTATAAGGATTTGATAAGTAGTATTGGGTTAGAATACATATTGATGATATTGCAATGCAATGTTATCGGGGATCGTATATGTTATGTGTTAAATCTATCATAAACCCTTGAATACTTATGAATTTGACTCCCACAATGGATATATGGCACCGATCTAAGTTGTATGATTCACTATTTGTTTGTCTTTACCTAGAGCTTGCTAAAAATTGCAAATCAATGACCTATTTTATCTTGGTATTGTGTTGTTATGTCATGCTCCAAATAGTTGATAATGTTGATGAATAGCCAATTCTATTCGATATTATCCTATTACGCTGAGCTATTAAATGAGATTATCTATTATTGTTAATTTTGTTTATGATATTGGTGTAGAGGTTGTAAACACATTAAGGGATCACTCTCCCAGATCTTGCAGAGCCCAAAGTGTAGGAGGCTTTTTTAAAGTCCTCGTCAGTTGGTCCAGGTCCTCTGAGCTTCCCTTGATTGGGATTGGAAATTCCATAGGTAGATTAGAAGACCAACCTAGTTACATTGTAAAACAAAACCAACGCTTCCATCTACCCTTAACCCAAAACCATAAACCCTTAACCCTTAAACCATCTACCCTCTACCCTTAACCCCCCTCCCTCTATCTCTCTTCCACTGCCTACCTCTCTCTCCCTCTCTCAAGTCTCTCCATCCTACCCTCTCCCTCTCTTAGGTCTCTCTCAGCCCTTAACCCTCCCTTCCTTTATCTCTCTCTCAAGTATCTCCCTCCTAGCACCACTCCCTCTCTTAGGTCTCTCTCTCCTCCTCACTCACTCTATCTCAAGTCTCTCCCTCCTACCCCTTCTCCCTCTCTTAGGTCTTTGTCTCACTCACTCACTCCTCTCCTCTCCCTCCATTCTTAACCCTAAACCATTAAACCATCTACCGTCTCCCATTAGCCCCCACTCCCTCTAACTCTCTCCCTCCCTCCCTCCCTCTCTCTCTAAAGTATCTTCAATTCCTACCCCATCTCTCCCTCTCTTGGGTCTCTCTCTCACACTCCTCCTCTATCTTTCTCCTTAACCCTAAACCCCTTGACCTCTACCCTCTGCCCTTAGCCTCAGCTTCCTTTATCTCCTCTCTCTCAAGTCCTCTCCTCCTAGCACCACTCCCTCTCTCCCGTCTCTCTCTCACTCCCACTCCCTCCATCTATCTCCCTCTACCCGCAACCCTAGAGCCTTATGGCTTATACAACCTAAAGCCCTTGACTTCCCTCTACCCTTAACCTCATCTCCTCCTGTAATGCCCTCCTCCCTCTCTCTCTATCTCAGTTTCTCCCTCCTAGCATGACTCCCTCTCTCAAAGTCTCTCTCTCTCTCACTTTCAGGTCCACTCTATCTCAGAATTCTCTCCCTCCTACCTCTCTCCCTCTCTTAGGTCTCTCTCTCACTCACTCACTCCCTCTATCTCTCTTCCCTCACCCTTAACTTCGAGCCCTGAGCCCTTAACCCTTGACCTTAAGCCCTTGACACATCTACCCTCTACCCTTAACCCCCTATCCCTCTATCTCTCTTCCACTCCCTCCCTCTCTCTCTCTCAAGTATCTTCAATATCCTACCCCCTTTCCCTCTCCTAGGTCTCTCTCCCCTTAGCCCTAAATCCTTAAACCCTCTACCCTCTACCCATAACCCTCGCTTCCTTTATCTCTCTCTCTCTCTCAAGTCTCTCCCTCCTAGCACCACTCCCTCTCTTAGGTCTCTCTCTCACTCACTTACTCACTCTATCTCAAGTCTCTCCCTCCTACCCCTTCTCCCTCTCTTAGGTATTTCTCACTGACTCACTCACTCTCTCTATCTCTCTCCCCTCCACCCATAGCCCTAAACCCTTAAACCATCTACCCTCTACCCTTAACCCTCCCTCCCTCTATCTCTCTCCCACTCCCTTCCTCTCTCTCTCTCTCTCAAGTATATTCAATATCCTACCCCCTCTCCCTCTCTTAGGTCTCTCACTCACTCACTCACTCACTCACTCCCTCTATCTCTCTCCCCTTAACCCTAAACCCTAAATGCTTAACCCTTAAACCCTCTACCCTTAACCATCTATGTACTCTCTATCTCTCTCCCACTCCCTCCCTCTCTCTCTCACTGAATCCCTCTATCTCTCTCCCCTCTACCTATTGGTTGTTTTTAGTGTAACCAGGTTGGTCTTCTAATTTACCTATGGAATTTCCAGTTCCAATCAAGGGCAGCTCAAAGGACCTGGACCTACTAATGAGGATTTTAAAGACCTTCTACACTTTGGGATCTGCAAGACCCAAGAGGGTGATCCCTTAATGCATTTACAACCTCTGCACCATTATCATAAACAACATTAACAACAATAGATAATCTCATTTAATAGCTCATCATAATAGCATAATACTGAATAGAATTGGTTTTTTATCAGTAATATCAACTATTTGGAGCATGAGATAACTACAACACATTCCTTAGTGTAAAATAGTCATTGATTTGCAATTTGCAGCAAGCACTAGGTAAAGACAAACAAAATACTAAACCATACAAATTAGTACAACTTACATCAATTCCATATATCCATTGAGGGAGTAAAATTCATAAACATCTAAGGGTTTCTGACAGATTTAACACATAAAATATAAGATCCTTGAGAACATTGGTTTACAATTTCATCAATATGTATTCTAACCCAATACAACTTATCAAATCCTTATATAGAACATATCCACCTACAATACCCATTTAAGATGTTTTGAATGCTTTGTGATACCAAAAGCAGAAGAATAGTTGCTTATTTTGATCAGACCATGGTAGTAGATGTCATGGCTACCATTAAAGCTTACTCACATGCTACACAAACAACTCTAATCACATTTGATGCAGATTCAAATATTAGTTGTCAATCCTTCACCTTGGTCAGATCATCAGACAATTGCCTTCAAAGAAAACTGACATAGTTTCCATCGTGTTAATAAGGGACCCACCATACTAGTCATTGCTGAGGAGATCCATGTGGCACCCACCCGTGTTATTGCAATCAATAAAGACCTCGCAACTTTTGATCACACAATGGTGGTCAACCATGGATCTCAACCATCGACAATCCTGTTCATTCAACACAATCACCAGCCTTGTTATTAACCATCGAGCACCTTTCTACCGAGATTATAACATCTTTGTTGGTTTAAAACATGTGCATCTTATAACTACTTTAGTAACCCATGGCATAATGTATTAAAGACGCATAAAAGTATTTATCATTCCTTCGGCTTCACCGGATGAGACACGTGGTGCTCGCCCATGATATCGCGATCAACAAAGAAAGTGTGGTTGGGTCATCGCAGGATGGCGGGGAACGGCTAAGATCACATGTCGATTGATCTACGGTCATGCGAACTTGTACCTCTGCAAAATAAAAACATTTATTAGAGGAGAGGGCCCAATAGTCATGCGGGATCCAATAGTCACGCACTCAATCGTGATGATAATACTTAGTCTTACCACATATTTATACTATATATTGTAAATAAACAATCCAAATGTAAATAAAGAAAAAACCAAATGTTGATAAATAATGGACCCATACTTGAACACATGAGAACCTCTAAATGTTATATGAAAAAAACATAAATACATTCATGAAGAAATGAAATAAGTATATTTTTGTTTCAAATAAAATATCATAACTCTCCACTATAAGTATATCATTTAAAAAATAAAATGCTCATTTAATAAAATAAGACACTCATTTAAACAAGTGTTGTTATCATAGTGAAAAAATATTGTTCTTATGTGTACAACAATTGGGGTAGCAATGTACAAGCATTGGATAATTTTATATTAATAGTTTGTCCTATCACAAATATAAAAGGTAAGCACAATAAATAACATGTATTTTCCCATTAAATGTGAAGGATTTTCAAAAAAATTTAGTGTTCAACTATTGGTCCATTTTTGTTCAATATAAGTTGTATTTTAAATAATTATGTGTTGTTTTTATAACAACAAATAGATTTTTTGTGTTCAACTATTAGTCCATATGTGTTGAATATAAAAGGTAGAGATATCAAATATTTATGGTTATCAATTAGTATTTGGTCCACTTACGTTGTATATTAATTTAAATTTAAATAAAAATATGATATTCTACAAGCAACAAATGATATTTTGTTGTTTAACTATTGGGGGTTCCATGATTAAGTTTTGGTCGAACCTTTAAAAAGTCAAATTTTAGACACTTCTCAAAAGATCTACCAATGTGGCAAGTTGCATGATGAGTCGCACCTCCAAACCTTAGTTATAGATAAATAAGAGACCAGTCTACATTTCAAAAAACAATGAAGGTTCTACGATATTCCAGTTAATTGCTACATGCTGAGAAAGTTAGCCTACACAACTACTGGGCCCTTTCCCCTAAAGGAATAAGGGGACATCACTAGGCCGATGACAAACAATGACATAAGTTTTTTTAACGAGGGAACACAATACCAACAAAACACTTAGGAAAAATAAAGTCAGGCGAAGTAAATAAAATGATAAAAAAAAGGGGCCTAGCCTAGACGAAGTGATGGGGCTTAAGTCGTTTTAAAACCTTCCCAAAAAGTAATGGCCAAATAGATCCTATCCAAGGTGTAAGATGAACACTAGGGTTTTACATGAAG
>VDFB02086081.1:31055715-31278168 GCA_007258455.2 Sequoia sempervirens | reverse complement strand
TTTTTCATGTTTGTCAAAATTTCGACAAAACTGATAGTCAAAATTTCAATGAAACCCAAGTTTGTCAAAATTTTGATGAACGTCAGGGATAAAATTTTAAAAATTTGAAAATTACACATCAAATTTTACAAGCACTCGACAATACATCAAATTATACATATTTTGTCAGAAATTTTCATCACATTTTAAAGTCAAATGAGTTAGTGGGTTGGGGGCTTTCTTGGTCATGGATGACATTGGATATGACTTGCTTTACTTGGGACCCTATGATACTTGCATCTTTATATCATGATATGCATCAGGTTGTATATATGCAAGGGTAGAGTATAGGAGTTGGGGTCTCACTTCTACATATCTAGGCTTGGGAGCACATTGTCATGCTTAGAATAATTATCACTTTAGCAAATATTGACATGGATGATCCTATAGTATACTATTATGGATCCATGATGATGCTCTACCATACAATTCCAACAGGTATCCCATACTAGAGAAAAGTTATCAATGACATGAAAGTATTTCATTAGAGACCATGGTTTCAGGAACCCCCATGGTATGATGATCATGAGCACCTCTTTTATTCTAGATAGACCAGATACATGTAGGGTCGAGATAATTCAATTATAGAGAGGTACCTTTCGGATTGGGTTTCCTGATAGTTTGGGGAGGTAGAGGATGTCAGACCTCAAGAGTATAGAGCTATATTTGCATAAATGACTAGAGCGACTGATTGGGGTCCATAGATTCCACCTTAGGTGGTGATAGATGATTTTTGATAACGAATCCTACAACCATGGGTGTGTTGTTGATGTTTTCTGCATAGCAACAACTCAAATAGAATATAATATCCTATCTCTCTTGAAAGGTAAATCTCTATTAGCAAACCTCAAGAGATAACCCCAAGGTCTCTAATGTCAGGTCTTCGCAATGCAGAAACAACTCAGTGATAAATGTGAAAATCTTGGTAATCACAAAGGGACCTTACTACAAGCAAATACTGAATCTTGAACTTATCAGATCTAGCAATATGATGATACTTCAATCCTAAATCTAACCCAAATGATAAAATAAATAACAAAAGAAAAGGGTTTCAAAGAGATTCCTAAATTTAACTACTCCTATGATTAATAATGCAAATGATGAAATACTTGAAATGGACCAATCCATCATAAACTCTTTCCTGCTTAACCCAAATAAACCTGCAATCTCATAGAAATAGTGCAATATTCTAAGGTATTAAGGTTTTCAGATCATGAAAATTCATCCAAGACAACCCAATTGCAATTGAAATGAATAAATCTCCACAATTGAACTAAGCACAATGAATATAAAGGTCCAGGCTAACTTTGCAAAGCAACTAACAATCAGCTAGCTGCAAAAAGTATGGACAAGAGATTGTTACAAAAACTTCAAGCATAAAATCATAAACACCATTGAATCAGATCTAACATACATCTATTAACCTTGAGCAATTTTAAAGATAGAATCATAAGAAACATGCAAGATAAGTCAACACAAAAGAGATCACCAGAAAATCACAATGTCTTCAATTGTATTGAATCATCGAATTTCAGCAATAATTCCAATGTTCTATTACAACACTTGCTTAGAATGACCAAATTTCAACCTCTTGTCTACTGCTTAATTCATTCTAAGAACTATCTATCTTTCTATTCTATGTTCTCTATTCTATATCCTACAAATGAGGCAAAATGCCAAATTTATAGGAACCTCCAAAGCATGTTGGCCAAGTTGGGATTTACAATCATAAAATAGCCACAAACAAGTTGGCCCAACTAATGTTTACAATAATAAATGGCCATAAAACAGGTCGGCCCAAGGAGAATAAAAAAATTAGCATTAAATGCTTGAACTCAATCTAAGTTGGCTTGGGATCTCCAATACAATTTGAACCAATGCATGTGAAGAGGGAAGCACAAGTTTCAATGTAGCCCTACATTAACTGCTTCCTTCAATTCTTATCCTGAGCACATCCCACCAAGTCGGCCAAGGGGTGGAGTAACCAGTATTTCAAATTTCCTTTCCATAGATTCAATTTCATCTACCAAATTTCCTTGACGACCCAATTAAATTCAGCCTGCACTTAGCAAAAACCACCATTAATAATATCCATTATGGCATGAAGAATTATCCCAGCATCAATAATATATCATCATCCAAATAGATTCAAACACAAATCGAAATCGACCCAGAAATATCATTAAAGTGTAATCTTCACAGTCTGGGATTTCAAGCCAACCACATAATCCAGGCCAAGCGGATTTTCCCGAAGAAGGCACACAATCAACCAAAGATCATTAAAAATGAATAAAGGATTCATAAAAATTGTGTAATTCATTAGTTAAAAGCATGGAATGACATGAATTTATCATTAAAATCATCCATTTCACCCAATTTTCAACTTTCACCAAGTGTCATAGAGAATTCGGGAAAATCTGACCAGATCAGAATTTCGCGAAAATAATGATACTGCATAAACTTCGGGAAAATGAGGGGAAGAAGGAGAAACCGGGGAAGTTTGGGATTGATGGAAATTCATGAAGAAGGCAGGATTCCATATTTTCAATGCATTCTAGGAAAACGGAGGGAGCAACGAAACTCAAAGAAATCCACCAACGCAGGAAAATATCGAAGCTGAAGGAAAATCTGAATATCGGCAATCTAACATGATCCCACTCAAATTGATCAAAGATCACAAATTTGAGGACCCTGGGCATAGAACCAGCTTATGTCGAACCTACTACAGATCTTCTTTGAATCCTAGGTTCATTCGAAAACAAGTTAAGATACAATGGGGATGCCCTAGCAAGCAAATCAATGAATCCAAATGCCCAAATCACCAAATCCCAAATGCAAAAGAAATACACAACGAAAGATGGGAGAAAATGGTGCAATATTTGCTTAAACATAACCACACTCACTGCGGAGATCGAACCAAGGTGCAATAACAAAGCCAACAAGAGAAGTTGGAGAAGTTCAGAAACCCGATGAGACAACAGACTTCTGGAAAAATATGGCCCATGTGGAATTTTGTGAAGACCAAAAATTCCTAAACCACCGCATTTAGCCAGAGTCTGAATGAAATCCAGGAAAATTTGGATGGGGCGGAAAATCCTAAAATAGTGCAAAAACTTGAACTTGGCCCAAAACTTAAGATTTTCAACAAGCAACTTTGGGAAAACACATAGGCAAGCAAGATGAACACTTTAAGCTCCTTCTAAGGCAAAGAAAATCCTCAAAATCAAAGGGACAAAACAACAAGAGCGAAAGAAAAAGAGGGTCCCTGCTTTCAGCAGGGCATCTGTGCAAAAATTGCACAACAAATGGTGACTCTGCTGGGAAAATTCTCCAAAGTATTTGATGATGGACAAGAATCACGAACCCAGAATCTCTGGTTTCGATCTCACTATCAGACAAACAAATCAAAATGAAAGATTAAAGAATCAAAACCAATGGTGGACTGAACCTTCCATAGACTGAAAATCCAAGTGTGTGCACATGAGTCCCTTTTGCTTCCCTAGGCTACTATAGAAACCAAGTTCAAATAGGTTAGGCTACATAAAGATTCTAACTTCAAAAGCAACCTAGATAGAGCCCTGCTTCCAATCAGGCATCTATAGCCCCAATGAGATTATCATTGTGACCCTCCCGAACATAGCTCTATGGCCAGCTAGGCATCTATAGCCCTGATAGAGTATTCAGATAACCCTGATAAGTTGAATTCATTTGATTTTCAATATTTTCTCTTTTCTTCTTTTGATATTCTTTTCTTTTCATTTCTATTTCAACCTGTGAACAATGAAGTCCACACTCAGGGATGAGAACCGCAGTGGCACTGAAGCAAAAATAATATTTTTCACCTGACAAAACCTCACAAAGATCCTACTGCAACCTCAAGATTCTTAAGATGTATACGAGATATAAGATTTCAGAATATTTCAAATTCAAATCAAACTAGTGACCCATCTTCCTTAAATCAAACATTTAGACTGCTTGATGATAACAAAGACCTCAACCATCCATTCAAGACATAGGATTAAAGTTCATCAAGGAAATACTTAGAACAGTCCCAAACAAAAGAACATTTTCCATGCAGATACAACACATCTAGAAGAAAAGAAGAAGACCTCCAATGCAAAAGTAGAGAAAAACACACCAAACCGAAAGAAAAACCTACACTAAAGAAAGAAAGAGTAGAAAAGAAAACTTAAAGAGAGCAGAGAAATCTGCATTTATTCAAATCAAACTATATACAAAGAAACACCAAAATGACTCATCACCAGACATGATAAACTGATACCTACACCTACTTGAATTTTCAGTGCATGAACAAGCAATAAGGTGAAAGTAACAGTCCTTAAGAATGAAAACTTATCCTTATACTCAGCAAAGTAAATGACCAAATTGCAGCATTCAAACTTAACCTTATTGATAGGAATAATCAGCAATTGAGGCAACTCATTGAAACCATGATCAATCCGTATGCAAGTTGTCTTTCCTAAACTTCCATAATCGAATTGATAAGCTTTAGAATTTTCAGTAAAGAAAGAAACAACCTGATTTTGTACTGTTGTAGACCGGATGTGGTATTCATCATTCTTCAATTGTAAAGAGCTGATATCTATGTCATCAGGAGGTCTCCATTGATGGTACAACAATCCCCTTGTGTTGGAAACATGCAATACAAAATTGGAGGCATCACTATGCAATACAAAGTAAAATTTAGATTGAACAAGTCCAAAATTATCAACATGGAACCTTTCACCTGTTGGAGTTTTTTCATGAGGAATCAATGATGAGAATGTAGAAACATTGTCTTGTACAATAAATTTCTCAATAGGACGCTCATGAAGAAGCATCGCAGGCTGGCTCTTAAGCACATTTTCACTTGCAGTTGTGTGATCATGCCCATCAATTATGACTATAATATTAATGTTTTCAGCATCATTCAAATTTTCCTGCATATCAATATGAGCCACATTAGTTATCTCATCATTGATGCATAAATTCTGTAAATTTTCAGTGCTTAATTCATCAATAGACAAAGAAAAAATAGAGTTTGATAAATGAGAGAACTCCCTGAATTCTTCCTCTATTGGCATTGGTTCAAACTTTTGATCACAATCATTAGGAATGTTGACCACTCCATTAAGTGCTTCCTCATATTTTTCAAGACATTCATCAGCAACTTGTTGAAATTCTCCCATTGGAGCCTTTTGTGTATCCCTCGCATGTTGTGGTAGTTGTATTTGTTCTTCCACCTCTTTTATGGCTACTTGACACTGGAAGCATGTGAATTTTGAATGCTCTTCCTCATCTATCCTGCACCATGCTAGTAACAACAAGTCCTCCAGGTCGATTCTATAACTCAAGCTTGACCAATATTTTATAATCCTGGCAACAAACTCTTCATATCTAGTCTATATTGGATCCTTATTCTGAATGAATTCCTATAAATTATCTAATAAACTGAGTTGTTTTTCTTCAAGATCATCTTCATTTTCAGCTAGTTCTACCAAGGCTTCAGTACTACTGGATTATGTTGTAAGGTCTACAAGCATTGTGTGGAACATAAGGACTTCCTCTACATCTGACTCCTCAAAAGGGGCTGCAAGCACATAGTTACCCATACTCACCTCTGTTATCAGAATTTCATTGGAGGTGTTCTGATATTCTATAATCATGTACTTCATCCTAGGTTCTCTTTCAATTCTAATCTAGTTTTGCACTCCCTTCTAGGGAAGCCACATATGAGAGTTATCAATTGATACATATCCATTCAAGGACCTGGTAAAGTCTCTTCCCAGAATCAGGCCATAAGCATCAGGTATATCATCCACCTATATATTGATAACCTACTGAATCCTAGGGTCAGAAGCAACCTGCATATGAATCATGTTTAATTCTCCTACAATATTAACTTCAGTTCTATCCAATTGTGTAACTTTATTTTGGGAATTAACAAGAGTAATTCCCAGAGCTCGACAGACACCAAAGGGCATTACATTGGTAGAGGCACCTGAATCTAACAAGCAATTCTCCAAGTTCTCACCAAATATATTGACTGAGATCAAGAATGGAGGAGTCTCTAATTTCCCTTGAAATAGAGTTAAGGGAGTATCTACTTGAGCAACCTGAGTCCTATCCTTCTCTTTTCCCTTATCTCCAGGAGGCACATGAACTTGATTATGAGTCTGATTTTTCCTTCCTACTGTTTGAGAACTAGATACTTTGTTGACACTTTCACTAACTGATCTATCTTGTGATATGGAATTTACACTATAAGCTCCTAGAACTGCATTCCTAATGGTCGGAACTCTCAATAACTCAAATTCAGATAGACTTACCTTTATATTTTTGAGCTCTTTTGTAACATATATGGCCAATTGTTCTTCACTTAGATCAGCAAGAGTCTCTTTTGGATAGTCCACCATCCTGTCCTTGCTTGCTTCAATACTCATTCCTTTTGACATGTCTATCCATGCTTGTCCTTCCTTTGACAGATACTACTTAGACACATGAGGGTATAACGAATTATTGTTGGCATTAGGATTTGGAGGAGTGGTGAAGTTGTTTGGAGGGATGGAAGTGGTGAAGGGGCCTCCAGCCTATGGATGCCTATATGGCATGTCTCTCAAATCATACTTCTTAATAGGCCTCTGAAAATTCTGTACATCTTCAACATAAGCTTCTTCTTCATCCAAGGGGCCATTTTCATTTACTGGATTCTCATCAAACAACTGTGAAATATCATCTCCATTGCACACTTGACCTTCTTCCTTGGGCTAGTTTGACTCTTCTTCAAACACATTGTCTTTTCTCTGTGGAAAGGGAGCATGATTCAATACCAATACTGGTGAATCATAGGGAATATATGGAACCATTTCCTGACTACCTAAATTTTTCTCCACTTCATACTAGAAGATTGAAGCTGCTATCTGGAATTCTTGACAATCTAATGTAGAATGTTGACTTCTTTTATGAAGCCTACACCATCCTAATAAAGCAGCTTCAACTAAATATACACCTCCTGGAGGCTTCTCTTGGTTGACTGGCTGATCCAATGGGGTAGGGACTCCTCCATTATTAGGCATTGTATTCCAATTCTCATTCTATCTGGGTGGCTGTCTCTTGTCAAACCCTTGTCCACCACCTTGCCCTCTATCAAAGTTTTGGCCTGAGGATTGTCCTTTATCATAATTTTGTCCTCTATCATTATATCCTCTATCATTGTTATATCCTCTTTCATTGTTGTATCCTCTGTCATGGTTATATCCTCTTTCAAGACGTTTCCCCTATCAAAGTGTTGTCCTTGTTGATTTTCTCGACTTTCTTTGCTCTAATTGGACTGCATATTTCTCTAAGCAGCTTGCAATTGACTGTTCTGGCTCCTCAAGTAAGTCACCTCCATATTCAACTTTTTCACTTGTTTGGTCAAGTCATCTAGTCTCTCCTGGTCAGGATTTCTATATGGAGGTTGGATCACATTATTTTGGGGATATCCTATTGCAGTGCTAGTATTTAATGACTGGTTCAAAACTTTAGAATTTTGCAGATATGGGGGATAGCTAGCATGAGATTATGGATGCAGAGGCTAATTCACATTTTGTTGGGGATAGCTGACTGTGGGTGGAATTTGACTCACTGGAGGCCCTAGGTGGGGGACCATAGGAAACTAAGGTACCAGATTCATGATTGGAGTATGATTGGTGAGAGCCTGATTGAGAGATGGGATCTACCCAGGGTGAGCAGTGGGTCTTAATGATGGTAAAGGTCCAGACAAATGTTGTCTTAAGGCAGTGCTAACCTTTACAGTCTCTGCATATGCATCAAGTGGGGTATTAGGAGGATTGTTTCTCCATTTCATGAAGATAGTTGTCAGACTATCAAGACCCTCATAATAGACTTCTAAAGCAATGGCTTCATCAATAGCATAGGGAGCCTGCAGTCAGGTATAGGCACGATGAAACCTATTGTTAAATGACCCTATAGGCTCATGGACTTCTCTTTTAACATTAGTGAACTGAAGATAGAGCTCATTGGGACTAATGGGAATCCTAAAATTTTGCAGGAATGCAGTCTCTAACTCAGTCCAATGCTGGATGGACCCGGCAGGTAAGTGATTATACCAATAGAATGCATCTTCTCCTAAGGAATAAGGAAAGAGCTGACATGCTACATCCTCATGATTGATTCCCCTATCCTTAAGGCTAGTCTAAAAGATCTTGATGTGTTCCTCAATGGTTCTATTGAGATCATTAACATGGAACTTTGAACAAAAGTGCTCAAGGTTCTTGGGAATGACATTATAATTGGCGAAAGTCAATGGAGATGGGTTATAAGATAGGAAATCCATTGGTGGAGGTGGGGGTGGTAATGATTGATTTATGGTTGGTTGAGGTTGTTGAATGGGAATTTCCTCATACTCAGATGAAGATGAACCTGATGAAGATGGTAATGATGGAGATGATGGAGGTGGCAAGGTGGATGATGATTCTCCCCTTCTGTTGGTCCTTCTTGACCTAGTAGGGGCTAGTAATTCTTGAAATTCCTCCTCTCCTGGAGTAGATCTAGTTCTTCTTCTGAATCTTTAAGGAGAGATGGCAGACAAAAATCGATCCAGCTTAGCTTATTTAGGCCCTCCTTTTAGCACCAATCTGTTGATGATGTTTTCTGCACAACAACAACTCAAACAGAATATAATATCCTATCTCTCTTGAAAGTTAAATCTCTATCAGCAAGCTTCAAGAGATAACCCCAAGGTCTCTAACGTCAGGTCTTGAAAATGCATAAATAACTCAGTGATAAATGTGAAAATGTTGGTAATCACAAAGAGACCTTACTACAAGCAAATACTGAATCTTGAACTTATCAGATCTAACAATATGATGATACTTCAATCTTAAATCTAACCCAAATGATGAAATAAATAACAAAAGATAAGGGTTTCATAGAGATTCATAAATATAACTACTCCTAAGATTAACAATGCAAATGATGAAATACTTGAAATGGACCAATCCCTCATAAACTAATTCCTGCTTAACCTAGATAAACTTGCAATCGCACATAAACAGTGCAATCTTCTAAGGTATTAAGGTTTTTAGATCATGAACATTCATCCAAGACAACCCAATTGCAATTGAAATGAATAAATCTCCACAATTGAACTAAGCACAATGAATATAAAGGTCCAAGCTAACTTTGCAAAGCAACTAACAATCAACTAGCTGCAAAATGTATGGACCAAGGATTTCTACAAACACTTCAAGCATCAAATCATAAACACCATTGAATTAGATCTAACATACATCTATTAACCTTGTGCAATTTTAAAGATAGAATCATAAGAACCATGCAAGATAAGTCAACAAAAAAGAGATCACTAGAAAATCACAATGTCTTCAATTGTATTGAATCACCGAATTTCAATAACAATTCCAATGTTCTATTACAGCACTTGCTCAGAATGACCTAATTTCTACCTCTACTCTACTGCTTAATTCATTCTAAGAACTATCTGTCTTTCTATTCTATGTTATCTATTCTATATCCTACAAATGAGGTGAAATGCCAAATTTATAGGAACCTCCAAAGCATGTCAGCCAAGCTAGGATTTACAATCATAAAATAGCCACAAACAAGTCAGCCCAACTAATGTTTACTATAATAAATGGCCATATAATAGGTTGGCCCAAGGAGAATAAAACAAATTAGCATTAAATGCTTGAACTCAATCCAGGTCGGCCTAGGATCTCCAATACAATTTGAACCAATGCATGTGAAGAGGGAAGCACAAGTTTCAATGTAGCCCTATATTAACTACTTCCTTCCATTCTTATCCTGAGCACACCCCACCAAGTTGGCCAAGGGGTGGAGTAACCAGTATTTTGAATTTCCTTTCCATAGATTCAATTTAATCTCCATAATTTCCTTGACGACCTAGTTAAATTCAGCCTGTGCTCAGCAAAAACCACCATTAATAATATCCATTATGGCATGAAGAATTAGCCCAACATCAATAATATATCAGCATCCAAATAAATTCAAACATAGATCAAAATCGACCCAAAAATATCATTAAAGTGCAATCTTCACAGTCCGGGATTTCAAGCCAACTGCGGAATCCAGGCCAGGCGTATTTTCCCGAAGAAGGCACAAAAGCAACCAAAGATCATTACAAATGAATAAAGGATGCACAAAAATTGTGTAATTCATCAGTTAAAAGCATGGAATGACAAGAATTGATCATTAAAATCATCCATTTCACCTAATTTTCAAGTTTCACCAAGCGTCACAGAGAATTCAAGAAAATCTGACTGGACTGGAATTCCACGAAAATAACGATACTGCATAAACTTTGGGGAAATGAGGGGAAGAAGGAGAAACCGGGAAAATCCGAGATCGACAGAAATCTGTGAAGAAGGTAGGATTCTGGATTTTCAACGCATTCTGGGAAAACAAAGAGGGAAAAAAATCTCAGAGAAATCCACTAGTGTAGGAAAATCTCGAAGCTAAAGGAAAACCCGAATATCAGAAATCTAACACGATCCCACTCAAATTGATCAAAGATCACAAATTTGAGGACCCTGGGCATAGAACTAGCTTAACTTGAACCTACGATAGATCTTTTTTCAATCCTAGGTTCATTCAAAAGTAAGTTAAGATGCAATGGGGATGCCCCTAGCAAGAAAATCAATGAATCCAAATGCCCAAATCACCAAATCCAAAATGCAAAAGCAATACACAACGAAAGATGGGAGAAAATGGTGCAAAATTCGCTTAAACATAACCACACTCATCGCGGAGATTGAACCAAGGTGCAATAATGAAGCCAACAAGACAAGCTGGAGAAGTTCGAAAACCGGATGAGACAACGAACTTCTGGAAAAATCTGGCCCACGTGGAATTCTGCGAAGACCAGAAATTACCGAACCACAGTGTTTAGCCGAAGTGTGAATGAAATCTAGGAAAATCCGGATGGGGCGAAAAATCCCGAAATAGTGCAAAAACTTGAACCTGGCCCAAAACTTAAGATTTTCAACATGCAACTTAGGGAAAACACTTAGGCAAGAAAGATGAACACTTTAAGTTCCTTTTAAGGCAAAGAAAATCCTCAAAATCAAAGGGCCAAAACAACAAGAACAAAAGCAAAAGAGGGTCCCTTCTTTCAGCAGGGCATGTGTGCAAAAACTGCACAACATGGTGTACACTAGTGGGCCATATGTTGTGGGCACTATAATAGCTTATGATGCCTAGTTAGTGCAACACACCCCTATGAGATTAACATATCCAACTGGTGGATAGGTTCCAAGTAGGTGTAGGGGATAGGGATCAGGTAGAGGACAAGGTAGAGGGAACTAGTAGCCTATCCATGATGGCTAATAGATAGAACATGCCATACATTAGTTAGGGAATGATGGACAAGTGCTAGGTCATGACATACAACATCCAAGGCATGATGGATAAGTGTCGATTAATGTTCAATTAATACATCCATTGAGGCCACCATCCCCACCATGCTAGTAGCAATAGTAGGATCAGGGTCTCAATCCATGGGATGCCCAGATTTTGGAACTCACTGTAAAGAGGGACTAGTTGTGGTAGCAGGTTCATAAGTTAACAGGGGAGAATGATGTAGTGCGCACAAAGATTTAGAGGGTAACGAGAGAATGTGACCAAGAGTGGAAGTAGAGGAAGTAGGTGGATATGTAGTTGGCTCAAGAGACGTGGCACCAAATTTAGTTGGAGGCTAGTCCATAGTTCTAGGCATAAGCCGAATAGGGTAGTGTACCCAAAATTTTGTACAAAGATGTCATAGCTAGCTATGTGCAGGATCATCATGGAAAAATCAGGCCCTTAAAAGGCGAAAAATTCAGAAAAATCAGATTTAGGCAACTTGACGTAAAAATTTGAATAAGTTATCTATATTATTTCAAAAATATGTAGCAAATTAAATTTAGTTTCAAAACTTCTAGGTTTATTTTAAAAAAATCTATTTGGTGAAAATTTGAAATTTCAATGCAGTAGTACTTAAATTCCAGGGAAAAAATAAGTAGGTGTCTGTCTGACCACCCTAACTACAATAAAATGATAATATTTTTTTATAAGATTTTAGATATAAGTAGAGGACTCATGTCCCAATGTGATGCGTATTTTTTATAATTTTTTCCAAGTAAATAATTAATTATGAATTTTTATTACAAATTTTAAAAAGTATAAAAATCGTGTGCCTAACTAGCTTAACTTGGTCAAAACTTCATGAAATTCAATTTTTGAATCCTATAGTATGTGAAGCATAGAATGTGATGCATGTTTTGGATTCAAAAATGTGATACTTTGAAAGCTATAGATGTTTTTCAATCACCTATCAATCAAAACTTTAGTCATAATTCAAATAGAAAATGAATAATAATTATTTATTAAATTCAAAGTAAAGAATAATTTATATTGGTGGAAAGCTAAGAATCTCCTTTAAAAACCCTTTTAATTCCATCAATTTTGGGAAATAAAAGAGTCATAAGCCGCATACCCTACACATACCCATCATGTCACCACTTTTTGGCCCATCATGATCCTGCACATACCCAACCAAGGCCTCATATTATAGGAAACTATACCACCAGGATATCCCCTAAGAGTGGAGACAAATAGACTATTCTAAGAGGAGAAAATTTGCATTGAGACAACTATGATAGTCATTTTTGATGAGATATATATATATAAGATGGCCTGATTCGATTATGATATGATGTTATATTATTTGATGTGGTGTTCCATTTATTGTATTCTTTATGTTCATGTATGGATACACATGCTATGGATGGATGAAAATGTTTATGTTATGGATGTGTTTCTTTATTTATGCATATGGTATGATGTGATGTACAAATTTATTATGTGATTCCATGAGATATGCAATGTTATGGATGTAATGTGATGGATGTTTCATGCTATTTTTTAGTATATTTTGTATACAACATGATATGAGATGGATACATTTCCTTTTGTTTATTTTCTATGTGATGATGTCATGCTTATGATATGTTGATTGTTGATGGTGTTTTTAGCACTACAACAACACAGGAAAAGTACAAGTACTCTATCTCTCTTGAAAGCTAATTTTCTAAGAAAACTTTTGAAAACAACCTTAAGGTCTCGAATGTCAGGTCTTGAAAATGCACAAACTAAGTGATAATGTGAAATGTTGGTAATCACAAGGGGCATTGATGGTAAACAAAGTTGAAACTCGTAGGCCAACAATAAAGGTTTTGTAAGATCTAAATATTTATATCAACCCTAACAAAAAAAATTTCTAGATTTGTGATCTAAAAATAATACTTTAATAAAATATAGCAATTCTAATGATGTATTTCTCCTAATCTAACAATAATCTCAAAGAAGTATCAAAAGGAAAGGGTTTAGAGAGATTTCTAAATCTAAACCTAAGTATAGTCATGAGAACAATGTAGTATTCAAGGTGGACCAATATTCAATAACCAATTTTGGCTTAACCAAGATGAAATCTATAGTATAAAAAAGCCAGTACAATCTCTAATGGTATGTAAGATTTTCTAACTGTGAAGCATTCAAACATACACCCAAAATGGCATAAAATGTATAAACACCCATAATTGAACTATAGCAATAAGATTAGGCCTAGGCTAACTATGCACAATAACTTACAATCAACAAGCCACCAATAGTATGGATCAAAGATTTATTAAACACCTCTAATACTTAATCATCAACATGAAAGAATTGGACTAAATCTGAAAAATAAGATCAACTAAAATAGATTTGAAACATAGTAACCATGCACATAGATGAAGTAACACATAAAAGATCACCAAGCAATTGTCTTCTCATATATTAACTTCACCAAAATTTGCAACAATTCCAGAATCAATTTTTCAAATGAGGAGAGACCTCATATTTTTAGAGTTTTACATCACATAAGTTAGCTAAAATAAAATAAATTTAGGGCACCCAATGTAGGTTGGCCTTATACATTTTAATGCCCATTACATTTAAACAAAGTATTTAAAATTGTCCCTCAAGTGATACATCAATATTAAATAAATGGGTTGGCACTATTCTATAGGTAGTCATCTTGTTTCTTCAGCTAGTTGATGTAGTATGCACAAAACTTGAGGTAGATGTCTTAGTCATCCTCCTTTCCCATTTTTTGCTTTTTGGAAAAATATTCAAAATTATGCAATATTTTATTAAGGTTGGCCTGACTAGGAGTTGGAATAAACTTTAATCTCAAAGAAATTGATTCTAATTCATTTTCATATTTCAATATCTTATTCCAATCAAGCTTTGATTCTTGATATTTGTGCAAAAAAGTGATATACATAGTTGCATCCTCCAAAATGTTTTCTATAATAGCTCCATCTTCAAATTGAGAATACACTTCCTTCAACCATTGATTTAACTAGTCAACATTAAGGTGTTCTTTATAGAGTTATCTTTCAGTCATGATCTTCAAGAACAATATACGACTAGCAAAAATATCATTTAAATAATTTTTCATCTTTGGGGTATGTTTGAGTGCTTTATCCATGATCTCTCTCTTGAATTTAAAATCCTCAATCCACTCCTTAAGCTTATCTATATCTTCAGAAGAAAGAATATCTTCTTTAATCAATACCCCTCTGGGAATTTCTATTATCTTTGCTAGCCTAGTCATGGATTTTCCATCAATTACTTTACATTTTGCTACAAGTGTTTGTACAATACCCTAGAAAGAAAGAGTATTCTCATGTAACTGCAGGATCTCCTCAATCAAAACAATGCCTTTATGGAAAATTCTAGCTATTCATTGTTGAGTCACTTGCACAAATATTTTCATCTTTTCCAATTCATTTATGGCATCCTTGGAAAATATACTAGACTAATTGGATACACCTACCTAGGTTTGTGTTTGCAAAGGCTTCAATTGATGTTCAATATACTTTTGCAATTCCTCAACCTAGTTTTGTAACCTCTCCTTTTCCTGGACCTCTTTATCTAATCTCCTCAGGACAACATCTACAAATCCTTTTAAATCTTTTGTCTCATGTTTCTTAGTAGAGGACCCTAAGTTGATTTTTTTCATAGTATAATATGTAGAAGTAGCCTCTTCTTTACTTTTCTTAGTTATACGGGTAGCAATATGTAATAAAATATTATTAGAATCATCTCTTGTAATTTTGTAAATTACTTTAGCCATCTTTTTCTCCTTGGTCTTTCCTAAGCCTATCAAAAAACTATCCCAATGTGGAACTACTTCTTAAACCACCACTAGCTTAAACCTTACCTAGCTCTCCTTCAACCATTCTAGAGCAGTTGACTCTTCTACATTTGTATCAAATTGAGGACTATTTTGTCCTTGAAGGTCTTCTAACTTATTCATTTCAACATTCTTTGATTGTTTCTCCTCCTTATTTACATCTTCTTTATCTTATTCTTATGCTTCCCCCTTTCTTGGTGATTTTGTTAGGTCTCAAAAGTGCAATTTTTTAAACCATAAGAGGGTGACAATATCTTAATACACCTTTGTCCCATGAACGAGGTAAACAAGGCTGATTACCTCCTACTCTTCAGGCTTTTCTAGACCTAGGCGGGAATAACTGAACAATAAGGAAGATTTAAGGTTGTATGTGGTTCCTAGATTGAGAAATCTACTCAAGATCATCAGAGAATGACAAATTAGATGCATTACCAACACAATCATTTGTTCCACAACTTGATATATCATCCTGGTTATCTAGAAATGCCTCTTCCTCTTCATAGAATAGATTTGAATAGACATGAAATTCATGTTCTGAAACACTTTGAAAAAATGTTATTTGATCTTCTTTTTCTATTTGATCATACAATGGGTTTGAAAATTTTTGAAAGCCATTTTTAGGTGCAAAAACTTCTTCTTCATCAATTGTGTCATCATAGTACTCGGCTATCAATGAACTTTCTATTTTTTCACTTCCATGGGGACTTGCTCCTTCTTTTACATCTTCCTCTGAATCTTCATAAGAGTTGTAAGCATCCCTTTGCTATAAATTAAAATCCATAGGCTTGTCATCAATATTTGGATTTTCAATTGATTCTTCATAGCATGCATTGTTCTCACAGTCATAATCTGATATGCAAGAGAGATTTTCTACATCTTCATCCTCATTATGCAGGATGTCATAGAAATTATTTTCACTTGCATACCCATCCTCTATGAAATGATCACAAGCATTGCCTTCTTCATTGTTGTAGGGTACACTATCTCCTTTTGTTTCAGTTTCCAATTCATTATTGTCAATGTTATGACAATGCTTACATGGTTGCACCTCCATATGATTTGAATCATGACTGATATATTCCTCTGGAAATGTGTTTCTAGTAATATCTTTAATGCTTCAATCATCTTCCAAAGTGGAAAATTGGTCCTCAGCAATTTCATCTTCATTAAAATCATTCTTTGTGTTGTTAGATTTGACATTGCTAGCATGCTAATGCCTAATTATCCATAACCATAGATGTGCAATAGTAGTTGGCTTTAATGACTCAGTCCAATTAACTGAATTAGGGTCATATATTCTCGCGAACTGTTCAAAAAACATGGCTTCATCAGGCTAAAGATCAAAATGTATCTTCCTATAGATAATAGATAGTTTTTCAAATAGGGAATGTGCAGATTCTCCTTTATTTCTCCTTATACCAAAAAATGTCTCTAAAATATCTTGACTTCCTTCTTGAATATGTAAATACTCATCATCTTTGTCCTTATAGTGGCTCGGGAATATTCTTTTGAGATCTTCCCATGAAGATGTACTTTGTAGGGACAAGCTTATAAACCATTATCTTGCATCATCCCTCAAAGATCTTGAAAAACATCTCATAATGACATCTTCTGGATAAATTTGGAAGTCCAAAATGAAATCCCAAAATTTTTGTACATGCTTACAAGCTAATTCACCCCATTCTCCATGAAATTTAGGGATATGCTTTAGCAATTCTATCAGTTTGTAGGGATAAGGATTTGGGTAGCCTTGTATATTATTGTAGTTAAATGGTTTATCAATGGCTGAGACAAATTATTTAAAAGGATTTTAACCTTGGGAAAAGACTAATTAAAGTAAATTATTAGAAAGGATTTTAATTCACATCAACTTAGAAACCAATCAACTTTTTCACATAGCAACAACAAATGTGTTCTAATAAATCTTGTAGACTTAAATAACTTGAACAAACCACTTTGGAGACAATAAAGTAATAGATAAGCATGAAAATTTGACACAGTAATTAAACACTGAAAATGAATTATGAATTAGTAGTATGCTCCATTATATTTCTTCAAATAATAAACATTTGTAACAAAAGTATTTTAATGTATGAAATATGAGTGTGGATGGATGAAAGCGGAATGGTGGTGATGATGGTTTTCTAACCTACTACCTAATCTAATGCTAATAATCCATTGTTGACATGGTTTGATCTTATATATACATTACATTTTTAGGGTTATGACCCTTCATTTGTTCTGGTGCAACCTTTTGTTTAATTAATTGTCTTCAGAAAATTAAAATACTTTAATCTTTATTGTCTTTGTTTTCCATGAAATTATAATCCTTCTTTTACTGGAAACCATATCTCCACCCAATCAGCAACAATGCTTGTCAAGTAAAATAATTATCCATTTTGTAACCCCACGGTGAAAAATATCTCACTTGCATTTCTCCTTGTGGATAAAGATAATTTCCCACTTTTCAACTTTATTCTCTTTTAACTTCTTTAGTGAAAATTATTTCACCCTCTGGAAAAACATTTATAGCTTCACTTTACACCATTTTATCTCTTTACCATTTAAACAAATCTTCATTTAACACTTTTACCCCACATGCATATAATATTTACCATAATATTTAGGGGAAAATAAAGCTTAAAGTGCTCACCATATGTTTACGCAAGTGAGCCTTCCTTCACCATTTACCATGGATCAAAGGAATTTATCAATGTCGAAGAGACATTGAATGATCTTCAACCAATATCAATGTCTCTCATCAATGTTTCATAATGGTGTGCCTTTCTTGTTCCAAGTTGTCGAAGAGACATCAAGTAATCTCACTCCAATGTAGTATGGTATCTTCGATAAAATCTCTTGTCGCTACACTACACTGGTATTAGGGTTTATGCTTTACCTTCTAGGAGGATGCAAAAAAATGCTTGGAGTCTTCTTCCTTTTATGAGAGGTGCGATCATGAATCAATTATACTGGAAGCATCCATCGAGCATGAATTAGCGGACCATTCTCATACATTGCTATGTCGAACAAACAAATGAATGTTCTCTTGAGATATAGAAAACATTATGTTCTTTCGATCCCTTCGTCCCTATGTAGCTGGTTTATCCATCCCATCTCTTATTATATTGGTTCGCTTTTTCTTCCATCTTTTGTTATCATCTAATTGGTAGAAAAAATACATAATTGGCATCAGGGTTTTTACTTATGAATCCAACCCAAATACCAATCTCTAATGCCCCCATAAAATTTTGATGAGCCATTTAATAGATCATCTCAAACCGTGTGGCCCTTCAATGTACGTACAATCACTTGATCTAGTGACTCAACATAAACTTGACCTCTGCAACCAATTAAACAATCACGGTCCATAGATGACAATAAAGCTTGTGAAACCACTTCAAATAACTCCTATTGGGTTGTGTGAGAGTGTTTCCTTTAGAGACATGTCATAGAAATGATGTTGCAGACCGATATACTGCAGTGATAAGAATTGGTGTCCACCATTTACTCTATTCTACTCAGGATTCTCATCTCCCATATCCATGGACCACACTGCTCAATTCCTATGTACTCTTCCTCTAAATCATGACCTGTGTTTCGAAATAGTTCTAGTGATGTTGTGTAGTATTTCTTTTCAGAAGAATCGAGCTCATATTTGTTGCTAGAATATGATGATGTTTTTATAAATGTCATCAGATTCCAATATGATGGTCTTTGCTTATATATCAAATAATCCTTTTCTCCCTCAGTCAACACCCTAGATTGTGTATATGAATATATGGCCTGTGTTACATTTTTCTCTAAAACAAACTTTTTAAGAATGCCTATGCTTTTTTTGCGGATGCCCCTTTCCTAGGTATCACTCGATCATTGACTTAGGACCTTTATTTCATTATTTTTGCATTCTCTCCTCGCTTGAATGTCTTTCTAAAGAGTTGTGAGCTTATGAGTGATAGTAATGAAGTGTAGGAGTTGCTTTTAACAGAGGGTCTCAAGAATGAACCTTCTTAAATGGATGATTGCTATGTAGAAAAAGTAGTGACATATTTTCAACATAGATTTGCAAGTTGGAGATGGAATCCCTATAATTAAACTCTCCTTCAAAGATACTTGATCTTACAAATAACTGTGATAAATCTCCTTCTTTGAATACCTTGTTTGTAGATAAGATTGTTACTATATTGAGGAGTTTTGAGCACACAAGTGGTAAATTAATGATGATGTGTCTCCTCAATCTTCTTTCCAACAAATCCATTATATGCAGTCATTGTGACCCGTGAGATGTCATCCCTTTGAGTGAATATGTAAAGCAACTTATATACCCATCTATATTCTCCACATTTTACATATATGTCAACTATGGTAGTTGTAAATATGTTTTCATGTAAGTTGCATTTGGTCCCATATTCTGTATAAAGACACATGGGTTTCAATGACATTCTAAATATTAATTTATGATGGCCAATCACTATAATGGACTATGATATCATATGACAATCAGTAATCATGAAAAGGGAGCTTATTATGGGCTACACAATCTTACAAATACCAGTGATCTTCAAGTAAGACATGAGGACAACAAATGTGTGAGCTAGATGACCAAGGGTATTCTTCAAAATGTCGACAATGTTTATGAGGCATTAACCTTTTTAGTAATTCAAAAAAATGCATATATCATGGAAATAGTTTTGAAGAGTGGAAGAGAAAGTGGACATAAAGCTTTGGTGAAGGACAATGATGAGCAAGTCTTGACATTTTACAAGGGATTTTATTGTTTTAACAATCACAATGGGGCTAGAGGATAGTGATTTAATAGTAGCATATGGGTATGTGCAAGATCATGATGGGCCAAAAAGTGTCAATATGGTGGGTATGTGGCTGGCGAATTTTTTTTACCCAAAATTAATGAAACGAAAAGGGTTTTTAAAGGAGATTCTCATATTTCCACCAATATAAATTATGCTTTACTTTGAATTTAATAAGTAATTATTAGTCATTTTCTATTCAAATTACGAGTAGAGTCATGATTGATAAACTGATTGAAAAACATTTATACCTTTCATTATCACATTTTTTGAATCCAAAACATGTGTCACATTCTATGCTTCACATACTATAGGATTAAAAAAAGAAAAATTGAATTTCATGAAGTTTTGACCAAGTTAAGGTGGTCGACATACAAGTTTTTTATATCTTTTAAAAGTTGTAATAAAAAAATCATAATTAATTATTTACTTGGAAAAAAATTACAAAAAATATGCATCACATTGGGACATGAGTCCTCTACTTATATCTAAAATATTAAAAAAAATATTATCATTTTATTATGGTTAGGGTGGTCAGACAGACACCTACTTCTTATTTTTTCCCTAAAATGTAAGTATACTGCATTGAAATTCAAATTTTCACCAAATAGATTTTTTAAAAAAACCTAGTAGTTTAGAAAGTACATTCAATTTGCTACTGATTCTATTCTTACATATTTTTAAAATAATATAGATAATTTGTTCAAATTTTTATGTCAAGTTGCCTAACTCTGATTTTTCTGATTTTTTTGCCACTTAAGGGCCTATTTTTTCCATGATGATCGTGCACATATCCATATCACAAAAGAAAGAGTGATAGTGAATGGAATTATATAGTTATGTGAAGATAATGCTAAGTCAAAACATATCCAAGGATTGAAAGGACAGTCCTATGCATAGAGATTCATGACAATATTTGGCTGAGGTTGAATATGCATGATAAATCATACAAGGTCACATATATTAGACGTTGTTAATCAAGACTATGTGTTTCCTCTAATGAAGTAGGCATCAAAAACAAACCCTCAAAAAGTAGGTAAATTGAGAAAATGCATCCTAAACTTGTATTGGGGAAGTCATCATAATTTCCCCCTTTTCTTTGACTTTTCTCACTGTAATAAATTGAGTTGGGTAGCCTCCAGAATCAATGTGAAAAAATGATCAAAACTTTTCCTTGAGCCATGAAAATTCACCAATGTGTTGAGTTGTGATAGGAGAGTATTCTTGTCAAATGGTTGGTCATGAATTATTAGGACTGAAAATTGTTAACAATTAAAGTAGCCCACTCAGTCTATTCTAAAAACTACTCTTGTTAAACCCAATTGAAATTCACCAACTTGCTATTTTGTAAAAATATTAAATGTGATTCTGAGAAGATTCCACCCTAGATACTAGTTCATTTAGGTCAAATGAACATGTGTGCAAAAGGATTTCTCTTAAATCTTCTTTCGTTGCAAAAAATAAAGAATCAAAGTTGACCCTTTTGTAGCTTTTTGGAAATGCAATCACAAAACTATGTAAAATCCCTTTGGATTTGATGTTGAAACAATACTAAATGAAGTTTTGAGGCTCTGAAAATTGACATGGATTCACACCGAGATGGGGAGAATCTAAAGCACCAATTGGTTTGTCATGAAACTCTCTCATTTGCTTAATATTGTCCTCCAAATTTGACCCTTTTGGCAGTCTTAACACTGTGTAAACAACAAACCTTCCCAAAACCCTTCAACTTGTCCTTTTGAAAATTTGTCAAATCTGATCATACAAAGCTAAAATCAAGTGTTCTTACAAACATATGGTAGATGAACACATTTGCAAATTGATTTTGCATGAAACTAAAGAGGCTTTAAATTATGATTTTTCAAAGTAGGCACTTGAGGCCGTTTTTACAAATGCATTTTTGAGTGTTGAAATAAAATTTTTGTTATGGGAATCTAAAATTTTGCAAAAAACAAAAAGGTTGGAAATTTTAGGTTCCAACAGATTCCACATGTACTTCTTTCATATTTTTAGGTTCCTTTTCCTTATCCTCTTCAGAAACATTCACGTCAAATTGTGACCCAAGATTGCTAAGGTCCCCATCTTTAGGAGTATATGGCTCCTCATCATCTAACTCTTGTTCTTTTGAAGTCTTTGTTGCACTGTTTGTTATTTCCTCTTCTTTATCAAGTGATTATCTTGTTGGGGTGACATAAGAGGGGCATTTTTTGTTGTTACCTCTCTTGTAGCTTCCTCCTTATTTGATTGTGGCACATTTACAATTTTATCTAGCTCTTTAGCTACCTTCTCTAAATTTTCCAAATTTTGGAATGGTATCACAGTTCAAGGAGAAGCCTTCATGGTATATAGTTGAGTTTTCTCTCCAAAATTCTCTACATCAATTGCTCCTTCTCAAGTTTCCCCCTCTACATCTTGCAATTTTTCTTCACTATATTTTCCTGTCTTTATTTTTTTGGGGGGAGAAGCACCCTTATTCCCCCTCTGACCAACTTCCTTATTTTAGGGGGTTGAGCTTCTTTTGTTTCTTTAGTTATTTCTTTAGTAGGCTTCCTTTTCTTTGAAATTGTATGTCTCTTGGATTCCTCTGCCTTAGTCTTAGCCTTGGATTGACCTCTAGTTCTTTTTATCACTAATGGTACCTCTTCTTTTGATCATCCTTCTTGAGCACTATGAGATTTTTATTCTGTCTTTTCTAAATCATCTTCTAAGGAAGGTTGGGATTCCAAATCTCCCATTAACTTGTATGTTGGATTTATACCATCTACCTCTATTTCCAACATCTTATTTTTTTTTATTATTTTGAATACTTAATGATAGGGGCATTAATTTGGGCCAAATCTACTACTTATTCCTCAGCCTAGTCTATAGGAGGTAGGGGCTTATTTTGGTATAGCATATATTCATGATATTGTATTACTTCCTCATCTTCAATTCGGTCTAGGATTTGTACCACCTTATATAGCCTTATCATCTTCAAGGAAAACCTGGAAAAATTCCTCTTGAAGGCTTCAAACTCATCTTTGCAATTAGCCCAATAATCTTCAATATCATCCTTGTGCCTATAGTCCTTGGAAGAAATCTTCTGAGCTACTCCATATGGATAAAAATTGTGCCTAGTAGTATGGATGGACAGGTGAAGGTGTGCCATCTCTATCTCTGAATGTTGGGCACTTTGGATTGATGGACACACTTCCCAACCATTTATTGTCAAGGGGAATTCCCCACCAAATCCAACCTTATGCATACCTTTAAAAACCTAACCAAAGGAATCTAACTACCTCATCACCTCCAACAACACAACCTTATCATTTGGATACCTCAAAAGCCTATATGGTACCTTATGACTACCTTGAATCCTGATATATGTAAACTTAGGAAACTATAGGAACCATTGCCCATATTTCTTGATCAACTCCATAGCATCAGTTGAAATCCTTACATGTCGTACCTACTACAATTTTCTTGTGATATACATAGTGAATGCATCATTCACCCTTCTATAATTAGAAGCACTAGATAGGTGGAGCTAAGGCTAAATATCATATACTTTGTCTTGTCCAATTTTACCTTTACAACTCAAACCCTTTTATTTGTAATGACTTACAAACATGTAAACCACATAAGAAGTCACAGTGGAATTATTTGTATCCTACACAAATCTCAATTACTTATCCAAATTATCACTAAATAAACTAGCCCAATGATAGTTAACTCCCTTCTCAATTTATTCAATCACATAGAAAATCCAATCTTCAAACATTAAAGACTTCTCTAATCCCATCACTCTACTAAGAACCTTGCTAGTTTTAAACCATACCTATAAATGTGTCTCCTTTACACCTATCAAAATGATGATAAAAAATCAATTTTGATTTAGCTTTTGGGGGATCAAATGAATTCATTTAAAATTTATTTCAAATGATTATTGTATTCCTCAGAACAAGCTATCCAATGAATATAATTTTAATATGTTTTGGTTTTGTTATGTATTTGTTTTTAATTTTTATTAAACATAGGTTTTTCATCGAAAGTGAATTTCTTTGTTCTTCACATGTGGAAAAATAGAAGATTATCAAAAAAAAATTGAAAAATATGAGTGCACCAAATATTGAAGTCCTTGATTCAACAAATAAAATTAAATTAAATTTTGACATATACAAAAAAGTTCGCGTTATAAGCGTTGTGTCGAATTGTAATTGTTTGACTTTGAAACTTGATTAAGGAAACAATATTCAATAAAAAACTATCTAACCAAGTGGAAGCACTAGATATCAGAGTTACAAATCTAAATTTGAAAGAATTAGAATTTTATCCTTCATGGAAAAAAGTTATGTTATACGGTGTGTCACTTTTTAAAAATATTGTTTTCTGAAAAAAATAATTTTCGTGGGAGATGGAAAAAGAATGCAATTTGATTCCAAAAATTTTGAAAAAAATATTTTTAGAATCTACAAACAAAATTTGATGAGACTCTAGTTTGCACCATCTCCAAATTCCTCACGGTTTAGCCGCTATAGGTGCCTGAATGTGAAGATTTAGTTAAAAATAATAATTTAGTGTCCGGCCAAAAATTGTAAACCACTATTATGGGAGATGAATATCATTGTATTCATATTTGAAATCACTTCTATGCAATTTCTTTAGAAACTTGGAATAGTGGGATTTGGGCTTATCAATCCATGAAGCATTTATTATCTCTAGTGCTTGTTCAGGATCATTAGTGTAAAATTTCCTCACAGTGTCTATATTGAACTTCATTGGTTTCTTGTGTGCAACAATATCAAATTCCTTTTCCAAGGACTCCTCAATCAGATTTTCCATTATTCTACCTTAAGGACCCACTATCTTTCTATCTAAATCATAGTGTTTAGCACATTCCATGATCAATTTTGTACATTAGACTAATGGAGTAAATCATGTTTCATGTGCCAATCCAATATTCTAACTAATTCATGGGAGCATAGTAGTACATCCTCTGCTTGAAGTCCTCATAAAAAACATGTCCCATACTTTTATCTCCAACTTCTCCCTATTAAGAAGCTATCTTGAACTCTGCAGCCTTCCTTCAAAGTCATACTTCATTTTTCTACCATAACTCTCTTTCACTGGCTCAACTATCTTTCCCTTAGTAGCCTTTGCTAGACTCTACCTACATATGGTTAGACCAAACACCATAATCACTTGAAATGCAAAGAAAGATTAATCATTACACCACTTTTAGTGTTAGCACAATCATTATTTCCCATATGCAATATATAACATTTCATCATGCATTCTAAGCTCAAAACCAAGCACTAAAACCTATAAAAGTAAAGAAAAAAGAACCTTCAAGCTTTTAGTCCATTCATGGATTTCAGAGATTTCATCAGTCCATGGATTTGGAGAATCCACCCCTCCAAGGATTCTACAAGAAAGCATCATTCAGGAAATCTAAGAGGGCATGAAATTCGTGAAGCTTGGGGATGGCATTGTTAAGATAAACATTAAGCTCATATGATTTTATTCATGATACCAAGTACATTTAAGGAGTAATATTTAAACCTTGAAGGCATCAATCATAACTTAAAGAACATCGTGACACTCAAAATGTTGCTAACGACCTATTTTCAAAAAATACAAATAAGCATGGAATTCACAAAAGCCAAATTTTCGAGCAATGCAAGGGTCCATTGATTCCACAAAAAAAAAATCAAGGATTTTGGGGAAGATGGATTTTGTGAAAGGGAGAAGCTCGAGGAATCCAAGACATTGAGGATTCAGCAAAAACCTTAGTCTTTAGACAATCTAAGAAAGTGAGGATTTAGCAATAAGATTCAAACATTGGAGATTCCACATATCAAAGGAATATGCAATGAACCCGTTGAGGAATCCAAAAGACAATAGATTCCATGAAAAATAATATTTCAATAATTTCTAGGGCACATAGACTCCACGAAGGGTTTGAGAATCAATTTTACGAATGCAATAGGAAGTCAACTAGCTTTTCCAAGCACTATGATGATCTAGTGATGAACCCTAATTTTAAATAGTCAAGTTTCAAATTTACATTATACTTGTGGAATTTCATTCACAATAAGGGCACACAAGGGTTTCAAAACATATGTGTCCAAACACCTTCTCACAATGCTAATCACATACCATCTATTAAGCGTAAATTCTATCAATGCCCTCATTATTCCTCAATTCACCTCTATGTATCTATTTCATCATACAAGCCCAGGTTTTCAAAGTGAAATGCATATGTCATGATGTCCTAGATCATTCCTATTAAAATCCAAACTATCAAAATGTTTTTATATCTGTAATTCAAAACTTGAACCCATATTTACTGAAGAACACACATAAAATGATGCCCTATACCAATTTACCCTTAAAATGAAATGAAATAAAACCATAATAACAATGCAAAATGTAAAACCAGTCAAAGCTCGATTCAAATGATATCAATCACCAAGATTTCATGCATAAATCAACATAAAACATAAATTGTAAGCTCATACCTTTAATCGAGGATGATAATATGAAAACCATAATAGTAGATTCAAACCCTAGGTGCCAATAGAAAGCCCACATATAGAAAATCACCAAGCCCTAGCACAAAAAAACCCAATGCACTCAAATCTTGAATTGCCCAGATCTTTCAATCAAGAAATGCAATAATGAAAATGAGATGGCTTTACCTTATGTTATAAACCAGCTCACAACAAATCCATTAATGAGAACCTACCACTTATAGGGGGAAATACATTCTTGATTTCACATTTCTAGAAGTTTTAGAAAATCCACAAAGACATGGATTTCACAAGAAAAAATATTTCAAGGAATCCAAGGATGTTTGGATTTAGCGATGTAAACCTTCGGGAATTATGCCTAGGAATGGAATCTCCAAAAAGTCATGACTTTTGAGGAATCCAAAGGGTGTTATATTTTTTGAGCTTAGATAGATTTGATCATTTTAAGGGACTTGGTAATTTCATATGCTAAACATGAGGCCAATTGTTGCAAATACCTTCATCCCAAACATTAATGTAATCATTAAAAGCTCAAAAGGGTGAAGTAATCCAAAATTCAAAACACCCATCCCTTAAGGGGAAAAGGAAAAACCAAAAATGAAAGCAAAAAGAAAAGACGCTCCCTACCTCTGATGGGGTGTGTGTACGAAAATGACACAAAAAATGGTGACTCTATTGGGGAAATTCTCTAGAGTATTTCAATGACAAATTGGAATCACAAACCCAGAATCTCTAGTTTAGATCCTCGCATTAGGTCAACCATTAAACAAAAGAATATAAAAAACTAAATGAGCTAACCCTTCATATACTAAAACTCCAAGTGTATGCAAATGTATCCATTTCCCTCCTTAAGCTACTACATAAATTTTAGCTTAGTCAAGTTAAGCTACATGAATGATTCTAACTCCAAAAGCATCTAGGATATTTTCTCATTGCCAATCATGCATCCATATCCCCAACAAGGTTATCATCATTATTCTCTTGAATATAGCTCTACTACCAGCTACACGTCTATAGTCCTAGTAGAGATATTTGGATCCTCCTGAGGATTGAAATTTCTTTTGATTTGCATTATTTTCTTTCTTTGTTTTCATTTTCATATTTTTCTTCATTTTTCTTTTCAGCCCGTGAACAATGAAGCTCATAATTAGGGCTAAGAATCACAGCAACGCTAAAGTAGAAATCTAATATTTTTCACTTAACAAGACCTCACAATGGAACCTACAACAACCTTAGGATTGTTAAGATATAAGAGAAGTATAAGATTTTAGCATATTTTAGGATAAACTCAACCCAATGAATCGTCCTCCTTATATGTTTAAACCTTGTGACACTAAATGGAGGACCTTTACCATCAATTTCAAAAAACATGATCAAAGTTTCTCAAAGAAATTATCAAAACAATCCCAAGCACATAAATTGTCCTACCGAAAAAGAGAGAAAAACCTCAAACAAGAAAAGAAAAAGAAAGAAAAGTCAAAACAAAACCTATACTAACCAAAGTAGAAAATAAAAACAAACCAAAAGAAAACCCAAACCAAAATAAAATAAAATAAAACAAGCAAAAGAAACCTAACCTACAAAAAACACCTAAGCTAACTATATGCAAAGTTGAGCTGAAACAACTCAAGCAAGGAAGTAATGCTTCAAATATTTTCCATTGACAAGCAATGGGACATCCTCCCCAGTGAGAGTCTTTAAATGAAATGCATTATCTCCCAAAATATCAAATATCTAAAAGGGGCCAAGCTAGAGCTTATCAAAATTTCCATGTTCCCCTTTCCTTTTGTGGGCCTTATCCTAATACAAGACCAAGTCAAAAATCCTAAAGGCCTTGACCTTCACTTTGCAATCAAACTAGCACTTAACTATTCCCTGATGTTTAGAAAAATTCTCTGTGGCTTCGTCTCTCTTTTCTTCTAAGTGGAGAAATTCAACCAAGTTGGCTTGAAGTCATTCCCCCTTCTCATAGTATTCGTTAATAAACTACAAGGTGGGAATTATCAACTGGATATGAAAATTAGGCTCTATATTATAGACCAAGTGATATGGGGAAGTTCCTAAAGTAGCCTTTTGACGCATACGATCTTCCCAAAGAGAAAATCATAGTTGGGTATGCTAGTCCTTCGAGTTCTTGTAAAGCATCTTATAGATGATTATGGGTAGATTCTAATTGGATGACTAAGCTAATCCATTACCTTGGGGATAGTAATTTAAAGCAAACTTAAGAATGATCCCATAATCAAAAGCCCATCTAGAAAATTTCAAAGATAAAAATGCAAGGCCATTATCACAAATAAATGCAAATGAACAACCAAATCGAGTTATAATATAATATTCTAAGAACTTAATGGCAATGCTAGATTTACACTACTTACATGGGATCACTTACATCCACCTAGTGCAATAATCAGTTGTGGTTAGAATATACATGTGTCCTGCAAAAGATGGTGGATTAATCATACTGATAAAGTCCAAACCCCATTGCCCAAAAGGGCATGCTTCAGTCATTGGTTGCAACAAAATAGTAGCATACTTCTCCTTTCTTGCAATAGTCTTATAGGTGTGGCGGTATCTTACATGTGTATGAACATCCTTGAACAAATTTGGCCAATAATACCACACTAGGATAATTTGATTTATTGTAGACAGAGTTGAACCATGGCCTGTCCCAAACCTATCATGAAAATCATTCATTATATGAACTACTTATTCCTTCCCAAGACAGTGAAGATATATACCTTCATGGTTTTTCTTATATAAAATGGCTCCTTTTAGCATGTAGCCACTACTCTTCAAATGCAATTCTCTTCTCTGCATAGTATTCAGATGTGCTTGAAATTTTTGATTCATCAAGTAATATATGACATCATCATACCAGTCATCTGGGGAAACATCTTCAAGACTATACTATTGTGTTGTGAGTTCTTTATTAATCTTAGCCATGGTGCAAGTTAGTGCTTTCCATCTAACCATTTTCATTGGTTGTATCTCCATGTCATATTCTTGTAACATTGTCACCTATTTGGCTCATCTCTCACCCAGTTCATTTTGCATTAGTAAAATCTTTACTATTGTGTTTGGGACTATTATGAAGACCTTGTTCCTTAAGATATTATGCCTGAACTTCTTGACTCCCTAAACCAATGTGTATGCTTGTTTTTCAACACTTGGATGTCACAACTCAATATATTTCAAAGGAGCGCTCATGAATGTGATTGGATTTTCTTCTCCTTGATCTATTTTCTATGTCATCATACTAGCACACAAATTTTTTGAAGAAAAAGAAAATATGTAAAATGGCTTAGAATAATTTGGACTTACTAAAATCGAAGCCTAAGATATTTCTCACTTTATTTCCTCAAAGGCCTAATTTTCCTCAGGAGTCCATTCCAATTTGGCATCCTTCTTTATCATCGCATTCAGGGGTTTAACAATTTTAGCAAAACCAATAATGAATTTTTTGACAAAATTAATCTTACCAAAAAATGACTTCATTTCCTTTTTACTAGCAAGAGGCTGAATTTTTAGTATGGCCTAAATATCTTTGGGGTCAATGGATATGTCATTCTTTGAAATAACATGCCCCAACAGCTTTCCCTTTGTCACTTTGAAGAAGCACTTTTTCGGATTCAAGGAGATGCCAAATCCTTTGCATTTTTGAAATACTTTACATAGGTCTGAAATATGGTCACCTCTTTTCTTTGAAAAAACTGTCAAATTATCCATATAAATGATAATGCACTTGCCTATCAAGTCCTTGAATGTAATATCCATGGCTCATTGTAATATTTCTCCAGCATCAATTAAACCAAATGACATTCTCCTATAAGCAAAGGTTCCACATTTCATTGTGAAGGCCATTTTGTGTCTATCTTCATACTAAACCATAACCTAATTATAGCCTGAATATCCATCAAGGAAAGACATCATTTGAGAGCCATTAAAAATATGTAACACCTTGTCTAATGTTGGCTTTGGGTAATTTTCTTTCTCAGATGCATGATTTAAATTTAAAAAATCTACACACAGTTAGATTTTATCATTCTTTTTGCGAACTAGTACTAAATTTATCGGTCTTTGTCTCTTCCTAAATGGATTCACATCTGGTTTAAGAGGGATCATGTGCATAATAATTGATGTGTCGTATGTATTGAGATCCTCATAACTCCATGCTATAATATCTCGATATCCATGTAACACATCAATTATCAAATTCTTCTCCTCTGGAGTACAAACCTTTCCAAAAAAATATTCTTCACCTCTTATGTAGTGCCCATATTATGTGTGTCGCATTGATTATCTATTGAATCTTTTATTTCTTGCTAATTTTGATCCCTTATTTTGTCAAAACCAAATATCCTTTCAAGTTGCACCATACCCCTAGGTATTGTATTGGTCTTCAAATTAATATCTCCTTCCATATAAAGTTTTATTTCCTCTGGTTCTACTTAGTTAATAATCTGTGAAGCAAAAACATCTGAAGTTGTAATAAAATCTAGAATATTCTTATCATCCTCAAATACCTAAAAATTAGTGACATTATTAGGCACCGTTGGAGTTGGGGTTAGTACAACTATGAAATTATTTAGGCTAGATAGTGACAAGTGTTGTAAAGTACTAGTTGCTTGGGCTAATGCATATGTAGTTTTATTTTGTGGTGGGCAATCAACTGAATATTAAATGCATCAAATCCCATACTCTATGCCTATAATTTTGTAATCTTCTATCATCGCAACAATATTGCTTCCTTACCTAATTTATAACTAGTTTTGAATCTCCAAAAAATTGTAAGGCCTTGAAGTTCTTTTTTAATTCCATCAGTAATTCATGCACTAATGCCTCATATTCTACTACATTATTTGTACAATGGAACTATAGTCTATGTGCTACGAGAAAAGTATTACCAATTGGAATAATTACTTCAAAGCCTACACTAGCCCCTTGCTTCGATTTAGAACCATCAAAACAAAAAGTATAGAACTTTGTGTGGCGTGCCCCTTTTGAATTCACCAAACACACATCATTCTTGGGTAAAGGATCATCTTTCAAATTTTGTTATTCACCTTCTAGTCTATCCTCAATTTTTTGATAATTAATTTTGACTATTATTGGACTTATTTTTCTTTTAATTTCATCAACATCCACCTAGCAGAGACAACACTCTAAATTAGAGTGAGAAGCATCATGTACTCTACACCAACTTGGAAATTAAATCTCCTTGAAGTTCATCCTACCACCAAGGATGACCTGGTCCTAAGCACATTTCTTCTTGAACTCCTAGAAACTTTCAAGAAGGTTGATATTACCATCAACTTGTGAGTCCTCACCATTATATTCAATGACTACCTCAATACTCCTAGGAATTTGAGTTAGGTATTTAGGTACATAATACAACACCAAAAATTATTCTATTTATTGACCTTCATCTGCTACCACAACAAGAACATAATGTCCTGGTTCAATTTCATAAAACAACATCTCATTCATTGTGTTGTTATACTCAGTGATCATAAACCTCATCCTTGGCTCATGCTCTATGCAAATATGATTGGGTGTTCCTTTCCATGGGAGCCACATGTGTGAATGTTTGGTATAGATATAATAATTAAGTGCTCTTGTGAACTCTCTACCCAAAATCCTCTCATAAGTATCAAGGATATCAACCACCTGAATATTAATCATCTGCTACACCCTTGGGTCTGATGCAACCTGTATTAGAATTCTATTTAACTCTCCCAATGCACTCACCTCTATCTTATCCAACTAAGTGAACTTTTTTCTTGGAGGGAGTGGGAGTGATTCATAATGCTTTACATATTGATAATGGCATAACATTCATAGAAGGTCCATAATCCAATAAATAATTATGCAAATTATTTCCAAATAGATGAATGGTAAGAAAGAAAGGGGGGGTTTTAGGTTTTCCTTGAAATAAATTCACTGGGGTATCTACCTCTGTGACTTGAGTTATATCCTTCTCCTTCCCCTTATATTTAATTTGCACTTGAATTTTATCTTTTGATGATTGCTTGGCTTGATCTTTAGCTGGTTGTTAACTTTGAGCCTTTCCCACTTCTCTGATTACTAGTTCATTTTCAACATCACTAAAAGTAACCCTCTTTGCACTAATATCTTGTGAAGGTCTAAGGGGTGTGGTCCCATTCAAAGATCTCAGAAAATAATTCCCAATTATAGGAATCCTTAATAATTCAAAAGTAAAAAGACCAACTTTTACCTTTTTAAGTTCTTCCACAACATACTCTCCCATTTCTTCCACATCAACTTCAGATTGGCTACTTCCAGTTTAGTCTACCTGACCTCCTTTGATGAAATTAGACTATCCCCCTTTAGTGAGATACTATGTTGGAACCTTGGGATATGAAGGATTATTGCTTGCATGAGGTATATTGAGATTGTTTTATGGGATGGAGGTAGTGAAAGGACCTACATCCTATTTGTTTCACAAATTATAAGGTGTAGAATGCTAGTGAAAAATATGGACCTCCTCCTTTTTATATTCTTCATATCTAGGACCATTATCCACAATATTTCTTTTCTCAAATAGCTCAAATAACATCTCTTCATTGTATACATCTTCTATTTTGATACCATCTTCAGCAGACTCTTCTTCGAGTTGATTTTCTTTACTTTTAGGGAAGGGAGCCTGGTTCAACACCAAGAATGAATCATATAACTTAGATGGCATGATCTCATTTCCACCTAAACCATCACTTCTAGTAGCCTATTGTACCTCCATTTGGAATATTGCAGTACCAGCCTAGAACTCGTGATAGTCAAGTTTAGAATGCTTGTTTGTTTGATGAATTTTGCACCATCCAAACAATGCAACCTCAACTAGATATACTCCGCTTGATAATTTTTATGTATTGATAGGTGGATCCAATGGTGTTGGGACTCCTCCATTATTAGGCCTTGTATTCCAGGTTTTATTTTTCCTTAGAGCTTGTCTCCTTTCAAATTTTTTTCCAAAACCTTGTCCTCATTCAAAATTATGTCTGGAGCTTTGTCCCAAATCCTAGTTATCTCGATTGCAATTAGCTTGAATACTCATTTGTGAATCTTACAATTGATTGTTCTAATTCCTTAGATAAGTGACTTCCATGGTTAGCTTTTTCACCTATTCAACCAATTCATCTATTATCTCTTTTTTTTCATTGTTTTGTGTTGGGAAATAATTTTGTAGATAAACATGGTGTGTTCTAGAAGAATTTTGTGTGTAAGAGGGTACTTCATAATTTTGTTAGTAACAAGGAACTTCAAAATTTTGCAATTATGATGGAATCTTCGCTTGCTAAGGTTATTGCTAGAAGATTTGAGTTTTGTAAATAACTAGGAATTGGTGGATCCTAACTAAAAGGTGAACCTAGATGAGGTACCAATGGCAACTAAGCAATTTGATTCATCAAGGGTGTTTGATTAGCCAAAGCTTGATTCAACCCTTGAATCTGTCCAAGATTAGCAGTGGGTCGAAATGAAGGAAAAGGTCTAGTTAAGTTCTACCCAAAGTCAGTACATTCCATAAGTGCCTCAACATATGCATCCACAAGGGTGGCTGGGGGTTGATGCATCCTTTTAACTAGTGCAGAGGTAAGGTTATCTAGAGGAGAATAATAAAAAACCCTAGTTGACACATCATCAACAACATAGGGATCTTGCAATCAGGTATAATCCCTATGAAACTTGTTGTTAAAGGACCCTATTGGATCATTAACTTCCCTTCTAACAAACATGAACTATTGATACAGGTCAATGGGACTAATAGGAATTTTGAACTTCTACCAAAAATTGTCTTTGATGTGATCCCAAGTAGTAATTGACCTAGTAGGTAAAAGAATAGACCAGTAAATGCCTCTTCACCTAGTGAGTATGGAAAGAGCCTACAATTCACATCCTCATACCTGATCTACCTATCCTTAAGGTTAGTGATTTTAATGTTCTCTTCAACTATCTTGTGAGGATCATTGGTATGGAACTTGGAGTAGAAATTTTCAAGATTTTTAACAATTTCATGATAGTCACTGAATGACAAGGGTGATGGATTGATAGCTAACCAAGCCATTGGTGGAGGTGGAGATGGTAATGGATAAGTTATAACTACCTGAGGCTGGGATACAATAGTATAAGTATGGAAGGAGGGTGAAAATTAGAAAGTGGGTGATGGGAATGATAGAGAAGGTAGAGTGGTAGGTTGAGTGGGTAGTATAGATGATGAAGCTTCCTCCTTCTTGGTACTTCTAACCCTGGTAGGGGTCTTTAAATTCTAGAACTCTCCCTTATCTGGTGTAGATATGGTAACTCTATAAAAAATTTGAGGAGAGAATGAACCAAATTGATCCAGCTTTGTTCAAACAACCCTCCCTCTAGCACCAATTATGTTGATGATGTTCTTAGCATTGCAACAACACAAACAAAGTACAAGTACTCTATATCTCTTGAAATGTAATTTTATAAGAAAACTTCAAAAAATAACTCCAAGGTCTCTAATGCCAGGTCTTGACAATGTACAAACAATTCAATGATAATGTGAAATGTTACTAATCACAAGGGGAATTTATGGTAAACAAAGTTGAAACTCGTAGGCGAACAATAAGGGTTTTGCAAGATCTAAAAATTTATATCAAACCTAACAACAATTTTCCTAGAGTTGTGATCTAAAAATAATAATTTCATCAAATATATCAATTTCAATGATGCTTTTCACCTAATCTAATAGAAATCTCCAAGAAATATCAAAAGGAAAGGGTTTAGAGAGATTTTTAAATCTAAAACCTAAGTGCAGTCATGAGAAAAATACAATATTCAACGTGGACTAATCCTCAATAACCAATTTCTTTTTTTTTGGATTTTTGGATATATACCCTTCAAGCCTAGGCATAATTTTTTTTGAGATGTAAGTTGTTGATTGGTTTTTGCAAGGGTTCTCCTTTAGGTGTTGATAACTGATATGCTCTTGAACTGTAGCTAGTTGTGACAAGAAATGGCCCTAGTGAATTAGGCTCAAAATTACCTTTTCTATTTGGATCTGGAACATTCTTTTGATTTTCTTATTGTAGCTCTTTTTTGGTTGGTTTTGATATGCCTGCCAAATGATTCAAAAACCAAGACAACACTCATATAGGAACTCTAACTCATTCAACCGAGACACCTTGTATTCTTCATCAGTAATTATATTTTTGTAGTGACACTCTCAATGATGGGAGCTCAACCTCGATGGGTAGGATGGCTTCGAATCCATAGACTAGGGAAAGGGTTTTGCATTTGTAGATGTGTAGATACTAGTTTTGTAGGCCCATAAGGAGGGATTTAATTGTAGATTCCAGTCATGACCTACTTCATTGACCATCTTCTTGAGGATTTTTGGTATGGTCTTGTTTGTAGCCTCAGCTTGACCATTACTCTAGGGATAGTAGGGAGTAGAGAATAAATGTTGGATATTGAAGCATTGGAAAAACTTTCATACATCCTAATTTTTGAAAGGTGTTTTGTTATCTGAGATAAGGGCTTGTGGAATACCATAGTGAGAAATAATGTAGTTCAGGATGAATTTGGAGATTTTTCTCCCCATGATGTAAGTCATAGGGATAGCTTCCACCCACTTTGTAAAATAATCGGTGGCTATTATGATGAACTTGTGACCATTAGACAAGGTAGGGGTGATATTTCCTATGAGGTCAAGTCCCTACCATGAGAAAGGCCAAGGTGTAACAATTGTTTGGATTTCTTGAGCTAGAAAATGGATAAGGTCCCCATGTTGTTGACATTGCATTCGCTTTTTCACATACTGATGAGCCTCTTGTTCCATGGTGGGCTAGTAGTACCTTGTCCTCAACAATTTCTTAGATAAGGTCATACCAATAGAATGTGAACCATAAATGCATTTGTGTACTTCCATTAACGTGGTCAAAGTTTCCTCTTGGTCAAGACATCATAATAATGTCCCTTCAATACTTCAATGGTATAGGGTGTCACCTTTAAGATAACGAATTGGGATGATTTCTTAATAAAGGTTTTCTTGAGGTTTGGGGTAATGTCAGTTGGAAGGATAATTATATTTAGGTAGGTGAAGATGTCATGATACTATGGGGAACTGGGACCAACAATTTTGCACACAAATTCAAATTCTTGTATAGGTCAAAAGCTAAACACATTGAATCCAATAGATTTTAATCAATATCTAACTAGTTAAGCTAAACACACTGGATCTAATAGATTCAAAGCCTTCTAGAAAATAAAGGATTATATACATATACCTCATGTTCTTATGCCAAAGATACCAAATAAACCTTTGATCCTATATGATTCATTTGTGTAGGAGATTGTTCATTTGATCTGGTCAAGGGAGCAGAGATCGAGCATTTTTGTCTCATGCTCATGATCTGACTAACCAGGCGAGGATGTTTCTCGAAGCGATCGGTCTAGGATTTGTGGCCCATATACCAAAGATTAGGAAACATTTATCCATGATGCCAGTGTTGATTAAGTGATGGCATAGTGAGACTTCATCTTTCCATCTGCCTACAGGAGAGGCTACAATCACCTTAGATGATGTTTGACATGAAAATGTGAGTATAATGACAATGTAAGATAAGCACACTAGATTTAATAGATTCTAAGAAATATCTAAGTAGTTAATATATACTCCCAATGAAATACTTGAAAACATAGAACAAAGAAGCCATTTAAACATAAACTATTAAAAAATGCATAAAGGATCCTAGTTAAATGCCTCAAACTTCATCCCATTGAGGGATTGGTGTTGCATTGATGTGGAATGTCAACCCTTTCCGAATCCCTAGATTGAAACAAGTATCTAAATAGATTCCTTTGATGAAAATAAGATAATATTGATGAAAACTAAGCTAAAAGTGGATGAAAAGCTAAAATGGATGCAATATGGATGAAAGTGGGTATTCAAATGTGTAGTATAACTTTTCTAAAATGGAAGTGCGTCATTTTATCTCCAAAATGAGGAGTATTTATGGGAGAAAATGGTGAATCAATGGCTAACATTGATTTGATCAATCAATGGATGAGAAGCAATGAGAAGTGAAGGCATGGATAAAGGATTCTCATCAATGGCTGAGAATGCAAGATGACATGGATCAAGGAGTTAATCAATGACTCTCATTGATTCAAAGAAGCACACTTCTTGAAAATTAGAATTTTTTTAGGAAGTTTGTTACAAAGAATTCCATTTTGGAGTTCAAATGGAAGAATATTCTAGGAGAATATTCCCTTGCAAGTGGGAGGGTGAGATAAAATGGCAGTTTACATAATTAAGACAAATTTTTAATTGTGCAAGATGAGTAAAATTAGGATGCTCATTAAATAATTTATTTATTTAATGAAAAAGGGGGTTAGCTGAAATTTAATTGAATAATTAAGATTATTTAATTAAATGAGAGGACATAAGCAATTAAATTAAATAATTCACATTACCTAATTAAATATGATGAAAATTAGTGTGAAAGGGGATGAATTAGTCAAATAATATTTGATCATTTGATTAATAGGAGAAACTGATATATTTAATTAAATAACAAGGATTATTCAATTAGTCAAAAAAGAGGTGAATTTAGGATGAAATGGTGTTAGTAATTATATTCAGATGTGCAATATCAGTTAAGACAATTTTAAGTGTCTACATTTTTCCCCTCTTTGAAGTGGGGTACCTATTACATTGGTTCAAAGATTGATCCTTTTCAAATTTACATTGTTGCAAAGATTAAAAAAATTTAAAATTCCTAATTTTTGGTTGCCCCACTATTGTTCCAATGGAAAGAGTTAAGCTGGTACCATGTCCTCTCGAGAGATCAAGAGAAATTTTAATTTTTGGGTCAATATCACAACAAAGGTTTAACATTGATTCAGGTGTAGAAAAATAGGCTTCAAGATGTGAAAACAAGCTCAAAAGCATGAAAAATGCCTCAAAATAGGCTCTTGCTCAAAAATTGATGAAAAAGGATTAAAATCCCATTTCCCCCCTCAAAATTAAGGCAAAAAACCCTTATTTTTAAGCTTAAATAGAGGTGGAGGGGTCATTTACAATTCATTTGCACACATAGCTTTAGTGAAACTTCATTGATTTTTCTCTAACACCTTTTGTGAAATGGTTGATCATGAGCTCCCACAACACCTTGCAAATAGGGTACGAGAGTACTAGTGGCTACAAAACACATGACCACCATTACATAAATTGAAACCTTCCTCATTTTTTGTGGTTTAGGGCATTAAATGCTAGGTCAAAAAGGTCAAACAATAGTGTCATTGTATAGCGTTGCTTTTTTCTTGGTCGGTGGCACTTTTTTTGGAGTAGTGGTGCTATTGTAGATAGCATCATTTTTTCCTAGTTAGGTATAGCATTGATTTTGAAAATTTGACACGCTTTTGCAAATGGAAACGTGAAATATTTTAGGGTTAAGTGGTGCTATTGAAATAGCACCATGCTTTTGTAAGGAAAGTCACTTTTGATATTTTTTTTTAGCAATGCTATTAAAATACCAACGCGCTTTTGTGAGGAGTACCACTCTTGAATATTTGGTATAATGTTTCTCACACAATTTCACCGTGCTTTTGCAACTAGAAGCACTTTTGAAAATTAGGCTTCTAAACTTGAAATTTTGTGTTTTTTTGGCAATTTTGACATGGTACACTTCATTTGTGTAGGAGACCATTTATCTGATCTAGTCGAGGGAGTGAAGAGTGAGCATTGTCTCACATTCTCCAATTGATTGACCAGGCAAGGATGTTTCTCGAAGTGATCGAGCTAGGATTGGTTTCACATATGCCTGAGATTAGGACACATTTGGCTATGATATGAGTACCGATTGAGTGGTGGCATAGTGAGACTTTTTCCTTCCACCTACCTACTGGAGAGGCTACAATCACTTTAGAGGATGTTTGGTACATCCTATGAGTGTTGATCCATGGTGAGAAGGTTATTTATAATGTGGACACTGAGATGATGGCTTGCTACAATGTTCTTGGTGTGGATACCCTCTGGGTAGAGAGTGCTCAAATCGACTTGCAAGATTACTGAAGGCAATCACTTATGTTCACTTTGATTATTGGAGCTTTTGATTTGTGGAGTGCTCATGCTAGAAAGGTAGGATTGAGGCTTTAGCATTGGTTCAAGACTTGCCTAGTTGATGATATTGGATATGACTTTCTTTTCTTGGGGCCCTGTGATACTTGCATCTCTATATCATGATATGCATTAGGTTGTATACATGTGAGGGCAGAATATAGGAGCTGGGGTCACACTTCTACATATCTAGCCTTGGGAGAACATTGTCATGCTCAAATGAAATATCACTTTAGTAGATATTGACATAGATGACCTTGTAGTATACCACCATGGAGCCATGGCGACGCTCCACCATACAGGTCTAGCAAGTATCCCATACTAGAGATGAGTTATTGATGACATGACAATATTTCTCTGTAGACCATGGTTGTAGGAATCCCCATGGTATGATGCTCATGAGCGCCTATTTTATGCCAGACAAACCAAATTCATGTAGGGTTGAGAGAATTCTATGATAGAGAGGCACCTTCTAGATTGGGTTTCCTAATAGTTTGGGGAGGTGTAGGATGTAGTTCCTCAAGAGTACAAATCTATATTTGCACAAATGACCAGAGAGACCAACTCGGGTCCATATATTTCACCTTAGGTGGTGATAGATGATTTTTGACAGCTCTTCCCATAGACATGGGTGTATGTTGGTGGGCCAAATGATGTGAGCACTATAGTAGCTTATGATGCTTGGTTTTTTCAGCACACCCCTATTAGACTAATAGATCTAGCTACTAGATAGGTTCCAAGCAGGGGTAGGGGACAAGGATTAGGTAGAGGATAAGGTAGAGGGCACTAGTAGCCCCTCCATAATGGACAACAACTAGGGAATGATGAATAGTAGCCGAGGTATTATGGATAGGTGTCGAGTCATGACAAATAATAGTTGGGTCTTAATGGATAGGTGTTGATTCACATGCCATTGGTACATCCACTAAGGCCACCATCCCCACCATGCCAGTAGTAGTAGCAAGGTTAGGGTCCCAATCTATGGGATGACCATATTTTAGCATTCACTGTAGAGAGGGACCAACTATGGCAACAGGTTCAACAACTGAAAAGGGAGTGGGATGTAGCTCACACAAAGATTCAATTATGATGTGATGTTTCATTTATTTCATGATTTAGGTTCATGTATGGATGCACATGCTATGGATGGATGTACATGTTTATGTTATTGATGTGTTTCTTTATTTATGTATATGATATGATGTGATGTATGACTATTATGTGATTCCATGCGATATGCAATGTTATGGATGCAATGCGATGGATGTTTTAGGCTCTTTTTAGTATCTTTTCTATACAACTTGCCATGTGATGGCTATATTTCCTTTTGTGTATTTCCTATGTGATGATTTCATAGTTATGATTATGTAGGATGTATGTGTGCTAATGGTTTTTAGATGCAAGATGGATGCATTAATGTTTTTTTTGACTATCATGATACCATGTTAGCACGAAAAGAAAATAGATGAATAAGATGAATGGATTAACCTTGATTTCAATATTGATTTAGGAATCCAATAAGTCTATGAATCTTCAAGAATTTATTAGATATGGCGATGATATTCATGATTTTCTTGTTTAAAGGATTGGGATACTTCATCATTTCATTCCTTATTTTTGATATAACACATAGAAACGATGCATCATGGTATTGATAACAAGGATGGTGTTGATTCTAGTGTGATGTACTTTGACTCTGCAAATAGATAGGATAATCCTTACACTATGACATACAAAAACCTCATTGGAATGTAGTTTAGAAGTTTAGAACATTTTAGACCAAAGCATACAAAATATTCAACAATGTATTCAAACTGACCTCCCTACACACAACAAAGAAAGTATTCACCAAAGTTATTTTAAAAGAATATTCCATAAGCACAACAAATGAAATATAATGATCGATGCCCCATTCCTTTCTCTTTAATTAATTTTGGTAGACATCATTGAGAGGTCCTCAGAATGGGTCAACAAGATAAACCATATCAACAAAACAAACATTCAATGTTATTTATCTCCTGCCAAAGTAACATAGCTAAGGTTATTTTTTTATGATGATGTCCATTATAGGAAGGATCCATCCTAGGACATATTTATCAGATGTTTTTACTAAGAATAATTGTTTGATAGTCCATTGATACAAACATTACCATATTTTTTATTCGTGATCTAGACTTTAGATTTTGACATTTAGGTTTACACTTCACAAATTTTCCATGCCTATTTCTAATTATTTTACCAAAGGTTGATGATGGCGATCATGTTGCACATATGAACAATTTGTTGGTGTTGTCATTAATGTTGTAATTGATGTCAACATAGCTGAGAATGTTGTATATTGTGCATGTATAGTTGAGATGTTGTTAAGATGTTGTGAGTACATGGAGCTATCTTTATGATGTTGCAGATGTGCTGAAATGATGGGTTTCCAAGTGCTTTTGAGAAAATTAATAAAGAGAGAAGTCAGAGTTATGTAAGTGTTCAGAATGTGCTCTGGTATGTGCTTCATGTTTCTTCTATGTTGATCCTATGCTTTTGTAGATCTAAAGGGTTGTTTTTGATGATCTCATGGTGATATCTACTGATTTGTAGCTTCCAATTTAATGGAATGTGAAAGTTGTGTTCACTAGTGTGTGAACTAGTTTGGCAGAGTTGGCTTTCTATGGACTACGAGAAATTTTTCTGCTCTGTAGTCCTTCGCTATTTTGTTTTAGGTCTTGCAAATTTGGAATGTCTTGTAATGGTGTTTTGTAGGTTCTAGAAAAGATGTTTGTAGCTTGGTGATATGGAAGTTGAGTTTCATAGTTTTTGTACGTGTCTGCATAGTCTGGATGGACTAATGGAAGGAGTTTTGTGTTTGAAAGTTGTTACACTTGCTGCAAATGTATATGAACCAGAGATGTGTTCTTGTGCAGGATGAAGTGTGTTACATTGTCCGTGTGTTATATTCTTGCTGGGAAGCATGCACTTTAGTGTTCATTTGTGTTTTCATTAGGTTTGGTCGACCTAGTGTTTACACTTCATATGAAGAAATTAAAATTTAATTAAGGAAGCATGTGGTTGATCTGAGACATTATTTTTGGTCATGGTTAAGTGTTTAATTGGTCCACTCTCATTCCTTTCCACCATGGGAATGTTGATTTATCAACCTAATTTGAATTTATGAAATGAAGCTTATGTGTCAAACCTTGGAGAAAGTTTCTAAGGTTGAAGATGGTATAAATTCAAGTCAAGATGCAAATAATTGGATGATGCAAAGTAACGAAGTAAGCCACAAGTGAAGAGCAGAATTGTGCGAAAGTAAGTTGAGGCAGCTCAGTATTCATTGTGTTAGATTCCTGAAGGCAATGAGCTGAAGGTTTCTACAATCTTCTGATCAAGGCTACGGATGTGTGTAAATTATTATGGTGGATCTTTTTTTTTCTTTTGTATCAATAGTTGGTGAGCCTTTGTATTTGGATAGTGAGTCCTCTTCTCGGTAGTGAGCCCTTGACAATGAGCCTTTGTATTCAATTTTTCTATCTCTTTATATTGTGAGTTAATCCTCACTGTGGCTTTTCTCTCATTGGGTTTTTACATAAAATCTATGCTCATTTTGTTGATTTTACTTTTTGTTATTTTCATTTCATGTTCATACTTAATAACAGAACAATGTGGTTTTGAAATTGATAAGTGTTGAAGTATTGAGTTTAAATTTGGTGACAACTGATTCACCGCCCCTCTCAATTTTCCTACTCCTTTTAACAATTGGTATCAAAGCTTCGGTTCCTTGGTGTAGAGCTTAACCACTTAAGGAAGATCTAATGGCGCATAAGTTGGCGATCGTTATGTTTGATGAATTTGATTACAATGACTGGAAAGTGAAAATGAGAGGATATATTATTTCTCTTGGTTACAATACGTGGAAGGCTATTGAGATGAAGTATGTTGCTCTGATGGGTGGTCTTACTACTACAGATAAGGTTTCTACTTATGAGGAGAATGAAAAGGTGAGGTATGCTATTTTTAGTGCTCTATCTAAAACTAAGCAAACTAAGGTTCTTTTGTTGGGAACTACTCATGAAGTTTGGAAAAAGTTGGAAGATATTTATGAAGGAAATGATAGAGTGAAATTGACAAAGAAGCTAACAACAAAGCACAGATATGAGAATTTGAAAATAGAAGAAGGTGAATATTTTGTGAGCTATTTCCAGAGTGTTGAACTTGCAACAAATGATGTTAAGAATCAAGGGGGTAAACTGACTGATGAAGATATAATTGAGAAGATCCTAATAACCATACTTGAGTGTTACAATGATAAGATATTAGTTATTGAAGAAATGTATGATCCTAAGAAGTATACTAAAGAAGAGCTATTTGGCACCTTGATAGCATTTGAGATGAGAAAGTTTGAAAAGAAAGAGGAAAAGAAAGAAATGACATTTAAAGCAACAAAGACTAAAGATGATCTGGATAGTGATGGTTCTAATGAGTTGGAAATGAATTTTACCAAGAAGTTGAAGAAAGGTACCGATAAGTATAAAGGTATGTTTCCCTTTAAATGACATTTAAAGCAACAAAGATTGAAGATAAAGATAGAAAGGATATGAAATATAAGAAGTTATATTATGTTAAAGAATAAGTTAGAATCTTTGATGATGAATCTGATTATGAGGGTGATGATAGTTAATGCTTGTTCTTAGCTTTGGAGAATAAATCTATGTCTGCTAACCTTGTAAAATGTGCAAGAAAGAATTTTCCAGAGAACAAAAAGAATGAGATGGAAGGTACTTTAGTCACCGACTTTCATGCTATACATGATGAAGACTACTGGGTGATTGACAGTGGATGCTCTAATCACATGACCAAAGATAAAAGTAAGTTTACTAAACTTGAAAAGTATGATGGTGGTTTGGTCATGTTTGGTGATGATTCAGGAGCAAAGATTGTTGGGAAACGTAAAATTAGTTTTGATGGAATACACAACACTAATAATGTATATTGTGTAAAGGCTTTAAGGAATAACCTTTTGAGTGTTGGAAAAATGTGTAGCAATGGTTTAAACTTGTGTTTCATAACAATACCTACAAAATCATAAAAGGATCCTGAGATATGGTAGTTGCAGGAAGGAGAACTCATGGAAAGATTTATTAGCTTAAGGGTGTTGATGGTTAGTGCCTTGTATCTCAAGTCAATGAAAGTTGGTTGTGGCATTAGAGAATGGGACATGTAAACTTTGATAATTTGGTCAGGATCGGTTCAGGAGATGTTGTCTGAGGTCTACCTAGAATCACAAATTCTACTAATACTATTTGCAAAAGTTGTCAGTTAGGCAAATAGACAAGATGTAATTTTAAGGGAAAAGGGAAATCTACTACCAGAATGATGGAATTAATTCATACTGACCTTTGTGGATCAACTAGAACAAGAAGCCTAAATGGTGACATGTATTTAATTCTCCTTATTGATGATTATTCTTGAATGACATGGGTTTATTTTCTTAGAGAAAAGACTTAGTCTCTAGATAAGTTTAAAGTGTTCAAAGCAAGAGTGGAAAATGAAGTGAACCTAAGAATCAAATGTTTGAGATCTGATAGAGGTGGAGAATTCACTTCTAGTGAATTTAATATATTTTGTGAAGAGCATGGCATAAAAAGACAATTTTCTGCTCCGAGAACCCCTTAGTAGAATGGAGTGGTTAAGAGGAAAAACTAGATGGTACAAGAAGTTGCAAGAACCATGATGAAAGAATCAAATGTACCTAATGTGTACTAGAGAGAGGAAATATACACTATTGTTTATGTTCTTAATTGAGTTCATATTAGAGGAAAAAACACAAAGAATCCTTTTGAATTATGGACCGGTAAGGCTCCTACTGTGAAGTACTTTAAGGTATTTGGAATCAGATGTTACATTAAAAGAGATGATAAAAATATTTGGAATTTTGATGCTAGATGTGATGAAGGAATTTTTCTTGGGTACTCAACTACCAACAAAGCATATAGATGCTTCAATAAAGGATTGAGGAAGATTGTTGAGAGTGCTAATGTGAAAGTTGATGAATACATGCACAGACCTATTGAGATAAGTGAAGTTGAACCTAATGATCCTATATGTGAACAAGTACCTAAGGAGAATAAGGAGAAGGAAGAAGAAGAAGAAATCCCAGAACCTATTGTTAAGACTCCTAATTATGTGTAGAAGAATCATCCAGAGGAACAAATAATTGGAGATAAGAGTGAAGGTGTAAAGATAAAAAGTAAAGTAGCAGCTAAGGTAAAATTTTATTTACTTTCTAAAATAGAACCTAAATCTGTGTGTGAAGCATGTGAAGATGAGAGTTGGGTTAGAGCTATGAAAGAAGAGTTGCAACAAATAGAAAAGAATCATACATGGGAATTGGTCCCTAGACCTGTGAATAAGAATGCAATTTGTTCAAAATGGGTGTTCAGGAATAAGTTGAATGAAAATGGTGAAGTTATAAGAAACAAAGCAAGACTTATATGCAAGAGATACTCACAAGTTGAAGACATAGAATTTGAAGAAACATTTTCCACTGTGGCTAGAATGGAAGATATTAGGATGTTTTTGGTATTTGCTTCCCACAAGGACTTCAAAGTATATCAGATTGATGTCAAGTCAACATTCCTAAATGGTGAATTGGAGGAAGAAATGTACATGGAACAACCTGAAAGATTTTAGTTATTAGACAAATTGGACATGGTCTATAAGTTGAAGAAGGCATTGTATGGATTGAAGCAAGCTCCCAGAGCTTGGTATGCAAGAACGGATAGATACCTAACACAACAAGGATTCAACAAAGGCTCTGTTGACAACAATCTTTACTTCAAAGTGCAAAGTAACAAAATGTTGATAGTGGTAGTATATGTTGATGATATCATCTTTGGTGGAAATGAAGGCATGTGTAAAAGATTTGCAAGAGAAATGCAAAAATAATTTGAAATGTCCATGATTGGTGAGTTGAATTTCTTTCTTGGTCTTCAAGTAAATCAAACTAATAAGGGGATATTCATTTCACAATTTAAATATGTGAAAGAGCTGTTGAAGAATTTTGGAATGGATGACTCCAAACCGGTTAGTACTCCTATGGTAACTAGATGTAAGTTGAGTAAAGATGATGAATCCACTAAATTTGATCAAAGCAAATACAGATCTATGATTGGTGGGTTGTTGTATCTTACTACTACTAGACTAGATATTATGCATGCAATATTTTTAGTTGCTATATTTCAAGCAGATCCTAACGAGGCACATGTTACAACAGTAAAGAGGATATTTAGATATCTTAAAGGTACACTGAATTATGGCGTATGGTATCCTAAGGATGTTGATTTCACCTTGAGTGCTTATACCAATGTAGATTGGGATGGTTGTGTGGATGATCGAAAGAGTACTAGTGGAGGTGCTTTCTTTCTTGGTAGAAGATTGGTTCCATGGTTGAGGAAGAAACAAGACTCAATTTATACATCCACTCTAGAGGAAAAATATATTGTGTCAACATCCTGATGCACACAACTTTTGTGGATGAAGCAAACTCTGAAAGGCATTGGAATGATATGTGATGAGCCTATTTCTATTTTCTATGACAACACAAGTGCTATAAACATTTCAAAGAATCTGGTGATGCATTCAAGAAAAAAACACATATCTATCAGATATCATTTCCTAAGAGAGAAGGTGTTGGAGAATGAAGTCAGGTTGGAGTATGTGTCAACAAAGGAACAAATTGCAGATATATTTACTAAGGCTCTTCCAAAGGATACTTTTGAGTATCTTAGGGACAAGTTGGGGGTCATTTTCCCTCCAAAATAGGTGCACATGGAGGTGCATCAATCCAGTGAATTCATGGATTCTTCATTTATCTGGACTGATGAATGGGTCTACTCCACAAGGGGAATATAAATTTTTTTCATTGTTAGAGTATGAGTTGAATGGGTGTACTCCTAAGGGGAAATAATCAGAGCTTTTGATCTTTTATATTGATGTCAAAGGGGGAGAGAAATTCATGTGAAAAATAATAGAAGAAAGAAGGATAGAGAGTCATGAAGAAGAGATTTTTCTTTGATGGTTTTTCACATCATGTGTTGACATCAATGACAAAGGGGGAGATTGTAGCACGTATGAGAAAGTTTGATGGTGTTGTCATTAATGTTTTCATTGATGTCAACATAGTTTAGAATGTTGCAGAATGTGCATGTATAGTTGAGTTGTTGAGATGTTGTGAGTACATGGAGCTATCTTTATGATGTTGTAGATGTGCTGAAATGATGGGTTTCCAAGTATTTTTGAGAAAATTAATAAAGAGAGAAGTCAGAGTTATGTAAGTGTTCAGAATGTGCTCTGGTATGTGCTCTTTGTTTCTTCTATGTTGATCCTTTGCTTATATGAAGGGTTATTGTTGATGATCTGATGGTGATATCTATTGATTTGTAGCTTCTAGTTTAATGGAATGTGAAAGTTGTGTTCACTGGTGTGTGAACTAGTTTGACAGAGTTGGCTTTCTATGGACTAGGAGAAATGTTTCTGCTCCGCAGTCCTTCATTATTTTGTTTCAAGTCTTGTGGATTATAATATTTCTTTTAATGGTCTTCTCTAGGTCATGGAAAAGATTTTTGTGGTTTGGTGATCTGAAAGTTGAGTTTTAGAGTTTTTGTATGTGTTTACACAATCTGGATGGACTGATGGAAGGAGTTATGTGTTTGAAAGTTGTTACTCTTACTAAAAATGTATTTGAAGGAACCTAAGATGTGTTCTCATGCATGATGAAGTGTGTTACATTGTTTGTGTGTTATCTTCTTGTTGGGAAGTGCATACTTTAGTGGTCATTTGTGTTTTCATTAGGTTTGGTTGACCTAGTGTTTACACTTCATATGAAGAAATTAAAATTTAATTAAGGAAGCATGTGGTTGATTTGAGACATTATTTTTCATCCTAGTTAAGTTTTTATTTGGTCCACTCTCATTCCTTTCCACCACGGGAATGTTGTGTTTCTGACCTAATTTGAATTTATGAAATAAAGCTTATGTGGCTAACCTTGGAGAAAGTTTCTGTAATATTGTAATAAAGGTTGTATATGTGTGTAAATTGTTGTGGTGGATCTTTTGTTTTCTTTTGTATCAGTAGGCAGTGAGCCTCCCTGTTTGATAGTGAGTCCTTTTTATAGGTAGTGAGCCTTTGTATCTGGACAGTGAGTCCTCTTCTGGGCAGTGATCCTTTGTATTCGGTTTTGCTATCTCTTTATATTGTGAGTTAATCCTCACCATGGTTTTTCCCTCATTTGGTTTTCCACGTAAAATCTAGTGTTCATTGTGTTGATTTTACTTTTTGTTATTTTCATTTCATGTTCATACTTAATAACATAACAATGTGGTTGTGAAATTGATAAGTGTTGAAGTATTGAGTTTAAATTTGGTGACAACTAATTCACCACCCCCTCAGTTGTCTTGCACCTTTTAACAAATGAGTGTACTATGGATGAAATTTTATTGTGAGGGAAGAGAAATGGGATGGGTGGTTTTGAAATTTTTGGAATATTTCAATTTTTTTGACATTTTTCAATGTTTTATGGTTGTTTTTTATCTTTTTGGGTGTATATGAATGTTTAGGTTTCCAGGTTATGTGAGGTTGTTTTAGGATTTTTGAATGTTTTCTAATGTTTTTGGTTTTTCAAACTTTCAAATGTTCTTGTGTTTTCTGAGTTTTGACCAAGACCTAAGAGGGATTGACCTAGGGCCTCAGGGGATTATTAAAGATTAGCTTTACCTATATTATACACGTAGAGACCATGTAGTTTGAATAATTCTGACCAATAAATATTTATTGATGAGATATGAACATTGATGTATTGTCAATTTTTTGTGATGGAATCCTAAAGACTAACGTAATACCTCAGGGGTGCATCAATGATGGCCTTACCTGCACTCAAGCTCAGAGACAACGTAGTTCGCCAACAATGTTTTTAATTTTTTGACTTTTTGACATGTTTAGGTATTTTGATGTGTTTTGGATGTTTTGGATTTTGACTTTACAACTTTTTGAATTTTTTTTGGATTTTGGCTACACAATATTTCTAATGTTTTTGGATATTTTGTATTTTGCAAGTGTTTTCAAATTTTGATGAGTTTCAAATGTTTTTGAATTTTTTGAGAGATTTTGAGAATAACATCAAGATATTGTTGTCACATAAAACTGCACCCTACTGAACAAGATTTTAGTGTTCTAATGACACAATGGAAACAACCTCAGGGTTTGGGACCTTGTGCAAATGAGGTTGAATCTCTAGAGAAGGCTAACTTCCTCTTCTAAACTAAGTGAAAATGTGTTGGTCTAACCCAACACATGAAACCTATCTCTACTTCTGATCTAACAAATCTTAGAGGAAAAGGGGTAGAAGGAGAACATGAAAATGAAAGGAAGGTGATGCACCAAAATAGAAATTTGTTTCTTCATGCTTCATAATAGAATAATACATCAATGAAACAACTAAAACACATACTCAAACATGAAGGTAAATCAATTTTACTCAAGCATGCAAAGGATAACAGTGATAATAGTTGAATTTTATTAACATAAGAGCTTATAAGTGACATTTACAATGGTAGAATGCAAATAATTTAGTGTTTGTAATATAAAAACCCTCAAAAAATATACAAGTGTTGCCTTTATAGTTCAATCATAACTAAGATGAATATTAACCAAACCCTAACCTAGCTAACATTACAAGATCTGATCAAGGAAGCTTGAGATTTATCCAAAAAATATGTTCCCAGAACAAGCACGGTCACGATACTTGTTGTGAAAACCATGCCAAGAAGATCCTAGAGAAGACAAGGTTTGCATGCCATTCACCCTATCATGAATATTTCCTAGAAAAGCTGTCCAAAATTCTCCATGAAATCCAAGATTTGGGCATGGAATCAGTCAAAAAGGACACATAATAGCATTGAATGAGCAGGGATGCCACAAATCTACTTGGAGAAAAAATAATGCATTAAAGTCATACTTGAAACCCTAAAAATTGGATTAGAACCTAGGGATTTATTGAGAATTAATGGTGTCGCATAGAAAAAACACATCAAATGTGGGAAGGTTAGGGTGTCAATCTTGAAAGGAATCCTTTGCAATCATGTGAATTAAATTGTTCAGACCCCCAAAAATGTGTTTTTGGACATTGAAGATTAGGCGGTTGGAGGTTAGGAGTCGGGCATCAGGCCTACATCGTGCTTATGCTTTCATTAAACTTCATGCATCAAGCCATCAAAGATTGGATGTCAGGTCGTCGGAGGTTGGGAATTTCTCCATCAGCTTATTGCATTCCTTAGAAGAAGGGAGGAGCAAAGAATTGTGAAGTAGAAAGGAGACATTAGGGTAAGATGGAATCCTTACCCCTGAAAATCAGAGGTAAGGAAGAAACCGTACCCCCGAAGCTTAAAAATTTGACACTTAGTCAAATTATTAAAAGAATCCATCAAAGAGACAAACAAATATCAATGAGACCAAAGGAATGGTCCCTTCAACATTCTGAAGAAATTCATAACTTGATGGAAGGATGAGAAGAAGGGTGGAAAAAGGGAAGAGGAGAAGGGGAAGACCAACCCCGAAGGAAACCAACCTTCAAAAATCAAAGGGAAGTCTTACCTCTAAAGGTAAGAGGTAAGATGTAAGGGTTGTTGAATACCCAAGATACTAAGAGGGGGGATGAATTAGTATCTTCTTAAACTTATTAAACAAATACCATCCAAATACTCCAATGCATATAACAGTAAAAATGAGCAAAAGTAGCAACATAACATAAAAACACACAACACATGAACACCAATATTTTTACGTGAAAACCCAAAATGGGAAAAACCATAGGGAGGATTAGCTCACAATATAGTATAACCGGTTATAAGATATTACAAAGGGTGGATCACTGCTAGGACTCACTGTCCAAATTGAGAGGCTGACTTCCTACAAAGATACAATGTAGAAATGGCTTATAGCCATAAAATGAACTGATAAAGTTACACCTAACAAGTGTTGATTCAGTTCCTTTGGTGCTCAATAAACTTACTTTACACACCCCATCATCTTTTCATACTTATCTCTCTTCACACTTTGCTTCACCCACAATCTCAAAACTATCCAATATATATATATATATATATATATATATATATTTGATTCATCCACAAGCATCAATTAGGTCAGCCTAATTAGATGCATCCCTTATTCACCAAAAATATTTATTGTTGGCTTCAAGCTTGTAAAAAAACTTTCCAAAAAAAATTCAAGCATGAGGCACACTACAACATGTTAGCATAGACCTAAGATAGGTCACAAATACATCCACAACACAAAATTAATCCATTACAACATCAACTATTCATTAGGTCGGCCAGTGATAGACCTAATGACAAAATACAATTACAAAGTAATGTAAACTCACAATACGAGCACTTATGCACATGATATTCTGAACTTACAAGCTTCTAACATCCAAAAACCATTTCCAAAAACTAATAATCAGTGGAGGATTGTGGAGCAAAATATTGAAGGATAGTAACTGCATACCAATTCAGAATACTAGATCAAAATGAAACTTAAACATGTAGTTGTAACTCATATAACATGGTGACATCAGTGACAACACATAAGATACATAATGATATATTCTTCTTAATTCTTCCAACAATCTCCCCATTTTCATTGATGGCAACATGTGCCAAAAGGATATAAAAACCTCCTATGTGCACACACTCTTCCCTTTTCTCTCCATAAAATTCTCCCCCCCTTTGACATCAAGGACAAAGGGAGGTCCAAAAAATATGAATATTGAAAAATCATTACCCAAAGGATGGTGAGCCTTAAAGTTCCCTGAGAATACCTTGCCACTGGAGAGTACTCCATTCTCACAAGGTCACCTAACTAACCAAATCTTCTGATGATGTCTTCCTTCTGCTTCTGTAGAATAAATAATTTCTCTCTGTGAGCATAGATATCATTCCAGGTTGAGCTATCTTATACTTTAGATGCACTATATGTACTAGAAACAACTGTCAACTAGCACTCAATGGAGTCCATGAGATCCTTGATACTCTGTGTGGCATCCAACCACTTTATGCAACAAGAAAATATAGTATTTTCTTCAGACTCACAAGCCTTCACAACTTCCAGGCTCTTTTTCACATTGGTGTGTGCCAAAGCATACTTATCATGAAGTGCCAAAATCATTTTCTATACCATTTTCTCCTCAACCTCTTGCGCTATATTTTCACCAAGTCTGGAGGCGTACTCCTTAAACGAGTCCAACAAAAGTTTTGAATTCTCTACCGGAGTGAGAGATGTATCACTTGATATACCGAGGGTGACCTCCTGCAAAGGTTTGAGAGCATCATCAATAATCTCTATCCCCTTTTGATGTGTTTCCAAAATTTATTTTCTTCCTAATGCATGCAATGCATCCCCTGTTGGAAGTATAAAACTCTGATGATTTTACATGTTTTTCATTCCCCTAAGTTTCCAAAATAATTATCATCATATGCACATGGCCCTCCATCATGGCATTTTGCTTATATTTTTCCCATATAGCCCCATAAAGTCCATCGGGTCATGCATTTTTCACGATCTGGTCAATATCGACATAAGTCTATCTAGGTCTCCCCGACCTGTGATGCTTTTGTGTTAACATATGTTTGTTGCAAGTGATTGGTGAGACTTGTTCATTGTTATAGCGATCGACATTCACCTATAGGATTCTATCAGCATGATATTCACGTGGTTTTGGTGATCGTGGAGGAACCTATTAGCGGGAGTTTGGTCTTTGGTATATCGTCTCACTAAGTGCCTTATGTCTTGATGACCGGTATATGGAGATACGTCGATGAGAGTTTTTCCTTCGATGAAGCATCTTGGTGAACTCACCTAGTCTTGCCGATCAGTGGCAGATACATATACATATCAAAAAAAGATTTTCTTCGGGGTAACGTCTTGGCGAGTGACCTTCGGTCTCACTGATATTACATAAGAGGCTCATCGGTGAGAGACTTTTTCTTTAGAGTAAGTCATAATGACTTCACATTGTCTCACCGATCGGTGGTAGAAAGATGCATGTATCAGTAAGAGTTAAAGAGTTTGGATTGTCTTAACGACTAACAACATAAGGACATGCATCTCTGTATGACTAATGGGCATCGATGTAACATCTTGGCAATCTCGTTCGGTCTTGCCGATTTTTTTTTCACACCAAGATGCAGATTGCATTGGCTTGAAAATGTTTTCATCTCAGCGAAATAAATGTATCACGGGGTGCTTTCGATAAGGCATAAGATAATCTACAAAGTCTCTTCCCGACTCGGTGTTGTCTTGGCGATCTAAAAATGAGCTCAAGGTGTTTCGTTATGGCATGGTCTAATCTACATAGGGTCTCCCCAATGTCGGTATGTTATAGCAACTCACATAAGACAGAAGGATACATCAGCGAGAGAACCACTATGTTATAGCGACACATAGGATGGAGGGAGACTTTTGATGAAACATAATATGCTCTGTGAGATGTCTCCCCAATATCATAAGGTCACAGCGACATGTGAAAGGTAAAAGAATTCTCAGGGAAACATAAAGTGATCTACAGGATATCTCCCCAACTCAGATAAGTCATGGCGAAAGTGAATAAAGCGTGGGGCAACTGTAGCGATTGAATTGCCTTCGACATGACTTCGATTTGTCTCGCTGACTGTTTCATTGATGATTAATAAAATTCAAAATACTATGGCTGACATGTGAGTTCATAAAATACCGTTATAGGCCGACATGAAAGGAGCTTGAATTCTGTGGTGGGCTGACATTGCATCTCAATATGATATATTTTTCTGTTGTTGGTGTATAAATAGGTATTTTTGTAATTGTAAAAGATCATTAGCTATTAGATATTCAATACACAGCAAGTAGATAGAGTAGAATAAAATTCTTAGATCAAAGACTATTGTTGCATGATTTCAAAATGGAGGTATTTATGAAAATCAGTTGATGCTGCTACATTTTTCTGGTGTCAATTGTCTATTGAATTCAATAAAAATACTACTAAGTTGTCTCCAAGATTGATGCTTTCTTGTTGTTTAAATTGACATAACAAGTTTATGTTTAGTTTATCAATGCACGTTTGTTGTATTTGTGTGATTAATCAATTGGTTCTTTCAAGAAAAGATTAAATCCTTTTAGTTGATCATAGTAATCAGAGAGATTCATCTGGATTATTAAAGTAGAGCTTAGTAGTTACAGTATTGCATTTTTATACAAGTTGTAAACAAAATGTATGCCAAATAACTTGATTTTTATTCAGAGAGTGTTGCTCATCTTGATTTCATTTGACTCCACATACCCAATAAGGCATTGGTCTCTGCAATTTCATCATTTGGATTCATTTAGTTTCTTTACATTTGTTAATTGAGCATTTTAGGATTTAGATCAAAAGATTGCTATTGCTATCAAGTTTGATTTCATTTGTTCACTTCCTTTTGCCATTGTGGACAAATCACTACAAGAAAGATAATCATAAGTATATAAAGTCTGCTTCATTCATAAAGGTACACCCGCCTAGGTTTAGCAGCACCTGAAGAGTAGAAGGTTGAGTTCTCTTGACCTTTTCTGCTACCCTGAAACGTATCAAGAGATTGGCAACCTCTTGAGGCATCTTGCCTACATTTTTGAGAGCTAACAAATTGGTGACTCTATTGGGGATACATTCAGAATCAAGGCCTTAATCATAGAGTCAAGAACTTTATACAGACTTCACTGGGAATAAGAAACATCAGGTTTTTCTCATTTTTGACAAAAGTGAGTGGCGACTCTGACAAAAACTTTGTAGTTGTTCAAACATGAATGGAAGATCTCAATACAAGGATGTCATACTGGAGCTCCTGCTGGCAACAGTAAGTGGACACATAAAAATGACAAGGTTGATAAGGGAAAAGGGATAAGTGAGGATATGTGCCTAACAAATAAAAACAAAGTATCAAGAGCACATTGTGAAACATATGATCACTATGATACATGGAGAAACAATTCGAGTGTAGAGCCCTGTACTGTAGAAGATCAAAGAAATCCTTTCTTTTTCCTCGATCCTCAGAAACAGGTTGAGTTTAGAGCTGAACTAGAGGCTGAATGAATCAAAATTCAGCATGAATATGATCAGAAGATGGAAAGTAACCAAAATGACACTATTGATCATGAGCTTCCTGAGGAGGTAAAAGCACAGTTTGAATCACAGAGGAAGGAGATAGAGGAACTAAGGGCTGCATTGCTGAAAGCCCAAATTACTTCTCAGACAGCTGATTACCCCCCAAAGTATGTACCACCTCATAAGTAGGGTAATCATAGTGTAGGGCCTTCTGATCCACTTATGTCTCCTTACCATCAGACAAGAAATCACTATAATCAGCCAAATCATCCACCTCATATTCCCACACAGCATACAAATATGCAGCCACCTCATGGTTAGCCTTTTGTCCCACAACATAATGCATAATATAACAATCCTATGAACCAATATCAGTACCCGCCTTTTCCTCCCCCTCACCAATATACAACAATGATCAGACAGTTTGATCTGACAGGGTTTCATCTATACCCTTACCCTATGGATGGCAGTTGGAGAAGTCTAGTACCTAAGTTTACAGGGAGTAATGCAATTACTGCTGGAGAACATTTAAAGAATTTCAATGTGTTCATCCAAGAATAGGTGTGCCTTATGAATATTTTCATATGAGGCTATTTATGATGTCACTTCTTGAAGATGCTAGGGATTGGTTCAACAGCTTGCCAACACTCTCAATTAATTCTCTCCAAATATTCCAAGACAAGTTCCTAGAGCAATATGGGAATCTAAATGCACCATATGTAGCTCTTCATGAATTGATGTGAATTCAAAAAAATTAGAATGATTCAATTTATGATTTCAACTGAAGATTCAACAAGTTGCATACTAAAGTACCTCCTGGATCAAGGTTTCCAGATTCTATAGCATTGAGTGTTTATTTAAATGCATTTGATCCTAAAACAGGGTATGAACTAAGAAATAGGGTCCCAAGAGATCTGGCTGAAGCTCAGAAGATAGCACTAACAATTGAAAACAATAGGAAGGTTGCATGTATAATTAGTAAAAGAGATAACCCAAGGGCTCCTCAACAAAATAATAATTATCAGTACACACATGAAAGCACATATAGAAATGAAAGGCCGAGGTTGCATGACATGCCATATAATATAGACTGGAAGGATGGGAAACCTATAATAGCTGGTCCAAGAAACAAAGAGACTCCTAATCCGTTGAGCAAGAAGGGAACCTATATGGTGAGTAGCAATTACTTTTGTGAAGCTTGTGATAAGCCACATTCCCCATACTATTGTGTTGTAGCTCAAAGGATGCAAGAGGAGGGAATGTTGATGGAAAATAGTGGAGAAGATCATAAAGTGTATTTGACTTTGAACACTTTTCACCATGTGGAGGAGAGGTACTCATCTTCAGAGGATGAAGGTTATGAGTATGATGTTTCAGATCAAAGATACAATTTCCATATGGTTGAACAATAGGTTCTTTCTGATTCTGAAGAAGATTATAAAGGGCCACATTTTGTTGAGGCACCTACTCAATGTAGCATGAGGAGATTCACTGAAGAGGAGATAGAGAGGCTAACTATTGCTGCGGTTGAAGAAGCAAAGAGTAAATACTGGTTGAGAAATAGAACAATAAATGAGGACGATGTCCCTAGGGGAATCTTTATGAAGGATCAGAAGGTGACTCAAGGAACTGTGAAGAAGCTAGAGAATAAACAACATGATAAAAATGAATAGAAGCTTGTCCAAAAAGAGGAAGCGAAGGAATTACACAAAGAGATACAAAAGCCTGATCAGCCTAATAAAAAAGAGAAGGAAGAAAACAAAGGAGAAACGCCAGAACATAAGAAGATTGTTAAGGTGGAGGGCTCTTCTTTTGACTTCACTCAGGTGTTATCCCAGGTAAAAATGTCTATTCCACTATTTGAAATGATGAAAATTAAAGAGTACAGAGATAGTGTTGTTCAATTGATAACAAATGGAAATCAAAAACATGTGAATTCTAAAAATAGAGTAGCTATTAAAGTATTCAATAGGCAAGAGAAAGTAAATATCCCAGAAGTCTGCTTAAGTGATGTGTTAGCAACTCCCCCACAAGTGGATCCTTTTTTCACTACATTACTCATAAATAACAAACTTCTGAGGAATTGCATGATAGACTTTGGTGCTGCTAAAAATATCATGCCAGTAGGAGTTATGAAGTAGCTTGGCATGTGGGTTGATACATGTGAAGGGAAGTGTTATTCAATGGATAACCGACCTGTTCCTGTGGTAGGCATTATGAGAGGTGTTGAAGTCAAACTGGCTACTTATCCACAGGTGGCTTATAATATAGATATAATAGTGATTGATACTCCTCCTCAGTTTGGGATGCTTCTATCAAGACAATGGATAGTAGCAGTTGGAGGAAATGTTCAATTTGATCTGTCTTATGCTACAATTCCAATGAATGGTCAGGAAGTCAAATTGTATAGAGAGCCAAGAATGAACCAACTTATTGACTGTGTACCACAAGATCATATCAACTATTTTTGTGACGTTGATCTTGGAAGTTTTAAGATTGAATCAGCCCAGGTAGAATTAACCAATAGTGATCCAATTGAAAAGCATGTGGCACAAAGCTACAATGAATTGTGGAAGATGTATTTTGATGGAGCATGCAACCAAGAAGGTAATGGCACTGGGATTGTTTTTGTTTCACCTGAAGGTATTACATTTAAATATTCATTTTTGTTATCATTTGAATGTACAAACAATGTGGCGGAGTATGAAGCCTTGTTGACAGGTCTGAACATAGCTATGAAACATAAAATCATGCTACTGGTTGTTTTGGGCGATTTTGAGCTGGTTGTTTCACAAATTAAATCAAAGTATGTAGCAAAGCACAAGAGATTGAAACAATATAGGAATGTTGTATGAGACAAAATTGAGTGGATGGACAAATCAAATAACATAATGGCTGATTTTTTAGCAAATGTGGCATTGAAAAGAGATGATATCACATTGGCTGGGGTATCACAGATTGAGTTCAAGACAAGGCCTATTGTGCTTGATAACATTTACAGTTGGAAAGTCTTCAATGATGATACTGACCTTTTGAAATTCCTCAATTGTATAGATCAATATGAAGCCTAGGAAATTGACTTCAATGCTTTTGTTGAGGAAGTAGATGGGAGGCAAACAGTGTCTGGCAAGGAGATCTTATAGCTCAAAACAAATAAGCTTCCTAAGGGCTTGGTGGCATTGGAGAGGTTGTATGATGGAAATGATCAGTCCCTCATGAATCAAACACCATTCAAAAGAGAAGATATTGAAGAAGTTAACTTGGGGACTGAGATAGCACCAAGAAAGGTGTACATAGGAAAGAAGATAAGCCCTACAATTAGAAGAATGCTAATAGAGTTGTTGAGAAGGTATAAACACGTCTTTGTTTGGTCTTATGAAGATTTAAAAGCATACAGGGAAGATTTGTTTTAGCATGAAATACCATTGAATCCAGATGCTAAGCCATTCAAACAAAAACAAAGACCCATAAATCCAACATTGGAGCCTAAAATGCAAGAAGAATTGACAAAGTTTAGAGAAGGGGGAATCGTCAAACCAATCAGGCACTCAACATGGGTCTCAAATTTGGTCCCTGTGAGGAAGAAAAATGGAGACATTAGATTATGTGTGGACTTCAGGAATTTGAATATGGAATCTCTGAAGGATAATTATCCTCTACCCAATATGGAGGCTATATTGCATAAGGTAACAAGGTGTGAACTGTTGTCCATGATGGATGGGTTTTTAGGATACAAACAGGTCAAGGTTAAAGAATCTAAGCAATATAAGACAACATTCACAACTCCTTGGGGAACGTATGTATACATAAGAATTCCATTTGGACTCACTAATGTAGGAGTGACCTTCCAAAGAGCTATGGACGTGGCATTTTTAGATTTGATCAATGTTATCATGGTGGTGTACCAGGATGACCTCATTGCTTATTTGAAGAAGGATGAAGATCATATACAACATCTGGAGAAGGTATTTATTAAAGCCCTAGAGTATGGTATTAGCTTAAACCAAAAGAAGTGTCATTTTGCAGTCACAGAAGGTAAGCTCTTAGGACATATTGTTTCAAAATAAGGAATTAGGATAGATCCTGAGAGGGTTGAAGCTATTGATAAAATTCATGTTCCCAAAACGGTTAAGGCTATACAATCATTCTTTGGGCAGACTAATTTTGTTAGGAGATTTGTTTCTAACTTTGCTAAGATTATTAAACCCATATCAAAGATGTTGAAGAAAGGACATAAAATGGAATGGACTGTAGAAGCCTTGGAAGCTTTCATATCTATCAAAAGGGCCATCAAGGAGGCTCATGTCCTTAAATCTCTAGATTTTGCAAAGCCTTTTTAGATATTTTCATTTCCTTCAATGCACACAATTGTTGTTTTTATGTTACAAAAGAATGAGGATGGTCATGAACAGCCTATGTCTTTCTTTAGTAAGTCATTACAAGGGTCTGAATTGAAATATGACATAATGGAAAAATAGGTGTTTGCATTAGTAAAGGCTACAAAGGCTTTTAGGCCATATCTTGTTGGAGAAAAGGTGATTGCTTATGTCCCTCATGCTATTGTCAAAGATATTATGACACAGTCTAAAGTAACAAGAAAAAGATGCAAATGGATTAACAAAATCCAAGAATTTGACATGGACATACAGATTACCAAATTAGTAAGAGGTCAAGGCTTGGCTAGGTTGATGGAAAAATCAAATATTGAAGCAAATCAAGTTTGTAATGTTGATGAAGGGACTGCAATTGCTAGCATTGAGCACACTCCTTGGTATACTGATATCATGCATTACCTTAAGTACACAAAGTGTCCAGAAGGATTGAGTGACAACCAGAAAAGAACTTTGAAGTTGCAGGCATCTAAATATGTTTTCATGGATGGAGATCTGTTTTGGAAGAATAGGGATGGTATACTGTTATTGTGTTTGGATAAGTCTCAGGCCAAGCATGTTCTAAGTGAAATGCATGAAGGAGTTTTTGGAGGAAATTATTCAACAAAAACAACTGCTCATAAAATCCTCAAGGTAGGTTACTACTGGCCTAAGGTTTTTAATGATTTTTTCACACATGTAAGAAGGTGTGAAGCCTGCCAGAAGTTCTCTAGAAAGCTGAAATATCAAGGAGCCTTGCCACTTCGACCCTTGCAAGCTGATGCCCCTTTTCATCAATGGGGAATTGATTTCGTTGGAGAGATACAGGAAAAATCAAGTGGGGGATACAAGTGGATATCGGTTGCCACTGATTATTTTACCAAGTGGGTGGAGGCAATCCCAACTAAACAAGCTACAAGCAAAGTGGTGATAAATTTCTTAATGGACAACATTATCACCAGATTTGGTACACCACTGAGGTTAATCATAGATAATGGGATGTGTTTCAGGTTAGATGAATTTAAAGGTTTTTGTGACACATATGGCATTACCATTTCTTATGAAGCTCCTTACCATCCACAATCTAATGGTCAAGCAGAATCTAGCAATAAGAGTCTTTTGAAGATTATAAGGAGGATGTTGAGTCAGAACAAGAAAGCTTGGGATTTAAAATTAAAACTGGTTGTGTGGACTGATAGGATTACTGTTAAAAAGGCAATTCAAAAATCCCCATTTGAATTGGTAAATGGAGCACAAGCCAGGATGCCTTTGCAGAATTTGTTACCAGTCTACAAGTTTGTCCTTCGAGAGGATTTGGATATTCCTGAACCTATCGAAGAAAGAATGGAGCAACTAGTTGAACTTGATGAAATAAGGAGAGTTGCCCAAAATCAAAACACGAAGTTATAGACATAGATGAAGTATCTATTTGACAAGAAGGCAAAGGATAGAAAATTTGAAGAAAATGACTTGGTGATGATGTGGAACGCAAGATATCAGGAGAAGGGAAAGCATGGTAAATTTGAAACTTTGTGGCTGGGACCTTTTGTTGTTGTTGGAAAGAAAGGTGAAGATTTATACTATCTACAGAATATGGCTGGTGAAGATCAGGAGTTTCCTGTTCATGGGAAATTCATAAAGCATTTTTTCTCTTGAGTAACACAGAGGATTGAGGGTTTCCAGTGCATGGACAACTCTTGATGGTCCTCTTTAAAATTCTTTTCCATGCACAGTAGTTTAGGGTTTTTTCTCATCTCCATTTTGCATTCACTTTCCATTCATTTCCATTGCCATTCATTCCATTTATGCCCATTAGTTTATCACTCTGTGTCTGGTCTACTCACCCAAAGCTCTGGATCCTTGCAATGATCTCACTATCATTCATCCCCAGACAGAGCCACTGTTGGAACTATAAAAATCTGATGATTTTACATGTTTTTCATTCCCCTGAGTTTCCAAAATAATTATCATCATATGCACAGGGCCCTCCATCATGGAATTTTGTTTATATTTTTCCCATATAGCCCCATAAAATCCATCAGGTCATGCATTTTTCAAGTTGTGGTCCATATTAGCATAAGTCTATCTAGGTCTCCCCGACCGATGATGCTTTGGTGTTAACATATGTTTGTTGCAGGTGATCGGTAGGACTTGTTCATTGTTACAGCAATCGACATTCACCTATAGCATTCTATCGGCATGATATTTATGTGGTTCGATGACCGTGGAGGAACCTATCGGCAGGAGTTTGGTCTTCGGTATATCGTCTCACCTAGTGCCTTATGTCTCGCCGACCAGTATATGGAGATGTGTCAGTGAGATTTTTTCCTTCAATGAAGTGTCTTGGCAAACTCACCTAGTCTTGCCGACCGGTGGCAGATGCATATACATATCGGCAAAATATTTTTTTCAGGGTAACGTCTTGGTGAGTGACCTTTGGTCTCGCCGATATTACATAAGAGGCTCGTTAGTGAGAGACTTTTTCTTCAGAGTAAGTCATAACTACTTCACATTGTCTCACCGATTGGTGGTGGAAAGATGCATGTATTAGTAAGAGTTAAAGCTTTCGACATGTGGTCTTGGCGAGTTTGGATTGTCTTACCGACTGACAACATAAGGACATGCATCTCGGTATGACTAATGGGAATCGATGTAACATCTTGGAGATCCCGTTTGGTCTTGCCGATTTGTTTTTCACACCAAGATGCAGATTGCATCAGAGTGAAAATGTTTTTGTCTCAGTGAAATAAATGTATCACGGGGTGCTTTCGATAAGACATAGGATAATCTACGAAGCCTCTTCCCAACTCGGTGTTGTCTTGGCGATCTAAAAATGAGCTCGGGGTGTTTCGTTATGGCATGGTCTAATGTGCATAGGGTCTCCCCAATGTCGGTATGTTATAGCAACTCACATAAGACAAAAGGATACATTGGTGAGAGAACCATTATGTTACAGCGACACACAGGATGGAGGGAGACTTTCGGTGAAACATAATATGCTCTGTGAGATGTCTCCCCGATATCATAAGGTCACAGTGACACGCGAAAGGTAAAAGAATTCTCAGAGAAACATAAAGTGATCTACAAGATATCTCCCCAACTCGGATAAGTCACAACCAAAGAAAATAAAGCGTGGGGCAGTTGTAGCGATTGAATTTCCTTCTGCATGACTACGATTTGCCTCACTGACTGTTTCATTCATGATTAATAAAATTCAAATACTGTGGCCGACATGTGAGTTCATAAAATACCGTTACAGGCTGACATGAAAGGAGCCCAAATTTTGTGGTGGGTCGACATTGAATCTCAATATGATATATTTTTCTGTTGCTGGTGTATAAATAGGAATTTTTGTAATTGTAAAAGATCATCAGCAATTAGATATTCGATACACAACAAGTAGATAGAGTAGAATAAAATTCTCAAATCAGAGACTATTGTTACATGATTTCAAAATGGAGGTATTTATGAAAATCAGTTGATGCTGCTACATTTTTCTGGTGTCAATTGTCTATTGAATTCAATAAAAATACTACTAAGTTGTCTCCAAGATTGATGCTTTCTGGTTGTTTAAATTTACATAACAAGTTTATGTTTAGTTTATCAATGCACGTTTGTTGTATTTGTGTGATTAATCAAATGGTTCTTTCAAGAAAAGATTAAATCTTTTAGTTGATCATAGTAATTAGAGAGATTCACCTGGATTATTAAAGTAGAGCTTAGTAGGTATAGTATTGCATGTTTATACAAGTTGTAAACAAAATGTATGCTAGATAATTTGAGTTTTATTTAGAGAGTGTTGCTCATCTTGATTTCATTTGACTCCACATACCCAATAAGGCACTGGTCTCTGTAATTTCATCATTTGGATTCATTTAGTTTCTTTACATCTGTTAATTGAGCATTTTAGGATTTAGATTAGAAGATTTCTATTGGTATCAAGTTTGATTTCATTTATTCACTTCCTTTTGCCATTGTGGACAAATCACCACAAGAAAGATAATCATAAGTACATAAATTTTGCTTCATTCAGAAAGGTACACCTACCTAGGTTTAGTAGCACCTGAAGAGTAGAAGGTTGACTTCTCTTGACCTTGTCTATTACCCTGAAATGTATCAAGAGATTGGCAGCCTCTTGAGGCATCTTTCCTATGTTTTTGAGAGCTAACATCCCCTAACATCAATTTATGAATAGGAGAAATCTTATCCAAATCCACACTGCCTTGAATCATAAGGAGTTGTAGAAGTTCCAGAGGGATTACCGACTAGAATCTTATTTGCTTTGATAACATGCCCTTTAATATATCATCATCAGAGGAGAATTCTCCAGAGGACCTTTGTGAATCTACAACCTGTCTTTGATCTTCTCCATTATTCTTGGAAGATTCCCCATTTCTTCCTTCTTCCTCTACCTTTTCTTCTTCCACTTTTTCATCTTCATCTTCATCTTTTTCTTCTTCAGCATGCTCTTGACGGACAACATCATGTTTCTCTAGTTCAGCTTCTTCATTTTGTTTCTCTATCTCCAGAGGATCATTTGTAACACCTATATCTGGAGGGATATTTGCATCATTTGTATCGGGAGGAATGCCTATCTCACCTGTACCCAAAGGAATGTCTTCCTTAACCTTTGTAGAATCCTCTTCTCCTGATTTAGGTGTAGAACCAGATGGTAGTACACCAAACATGCCATATTTCTCAACCATACTCCTGATGTATTATGTAGATTCCTTCTTTATTTTCTTTATTTTCTTATTATCTTTTTTCATCAAAGTGTTTACCCTTTTCTTCATTCAGAACATTTTTTAGCATACCTTCTTCAGGGTTTCCAAATCATTTGGGGTCAAAGAGGACCCAATTTTCTCAAATGCCTCATTCTTATTTTCTCTTCCAACTCAATAGCCTCTAATATTCTTTTCATTAGGGCTTCCCATAGTTTCTTAGGTATATTGTTCTTAACATAGTCCCAATTGACTTGCAAAGTGATAACATATTGAATAATAGCCAAAATAAATGTTTTTCTATCTTCTCTACTGACTTGAGTATACATTTTTGTAGTAGGCTACAACATATCTTCAAAGTGTATCAAGATATTTACCAAATCCTATAATCTAAGAGGGGAACCAGGTCTTACCACAGAGTCCTTTTTTCTTTACGGTCTAGAGATGCTTCTTCTGACACTTTTTCCTTCTTCAAGTCATGTTCGGTGTGCACATGAACACCAAAATATTGTTCTTCATCTTCTTCAGAGGATGACACATAATGAAATCTTTTAGAACCAACACTTGCTTCCTGTGAAGCACCTTCACCAGAATAAAGGATCCCTTTCTTCTAATGTGCAAGTGATCAAAATTCCTTACAAATCTACTTTATAAATCAACAATTTTCCCTAATTCGCATTAAATGTTGCAGAATTCAAAAATTTGATAAAAACCTTCTTCCCTACACAGAAAAACCCTTACTTCTCTGTCTTTCTTTGAATTTCTTCAATTGCTCTTTTAATTTCTAGATGCATTCATTTTCCTCATCAAGATTTTTTTTCAAAGCTCTATTTTCATTTTCAGCCTTGTCAAGATCTTCAATAGCAGCTCGAAGTTCTTCTTTATCATCCATTTGTTCAATCTTCAAGATCTTCCTCAAGTTGTTAGGCTTCCTCAGAGGAACCAAACTCTGATACCAATTGTTGAATACCCAAGATACCGAGAGGGGGGGGTGAATCAGTATCTTCTTAAACTTATTGAACAAATACCATCCAAATACTCCAATGCATATAACAGTAAAAATGAGAAAAATCATCACTAGAACATAAAAAACACACAACACATGAACCCCAAAATTTTTACGTGGAAAACCTAAAATGGGAAAAACCATAGTGAGGATTAGCTCACAATATAGTATAATCAGTTATAAGATATTGCAAAGGGTGGCTCACTGCCAAGACTTACTGTCCAAAATGAGAGGCTCATTACCTACAAAGATACAATGTAGAAATGGCTTACATCTAGAAAATGAGTTGATAAAGTTACACCTAACAAGTGTTGATTCAATTCCTTTGATGCTTAGTAAACTAACTTTACACACTTCATCATCTTCGCATAGTTATCTCTCTTTTCACTTCACTTCACCAACAATCTTGAAACTATCTAATATATATTTGATTCATCTGAAAGCATTAATTAGGTCGGCCTAATTAGATGCATCCATTATTCACCAAAAAGATTAACTGTCAGCTTCAAGCTTGTACAAAAACTTTCCAAAAACTTTCCAAGAACAATTCAAGCATGAGGCATGCTACAACATGTCAGCTTGGACCTAAGATAGGTCACAAATACATCTGCGACAAAAACTGAATCCATTACAACATCAACTATTCATTAGGTTGGCCAGAGATAGACCTAATGACAAAATACAATAACAGAGTAATGCCAACTCACCATACGAGCACCTGTGCACATGAGATTCTGAACTTACAAGCTTCTAACATGCAAAAATCATTTCCCAAAACCGCAAGATGTGATAATCATCTGTGGAGGATTGCGGAAAAAAATATAGAAGGATAGTAACTGCATACCAGTTTAGAATATCAAATAAAACTTGAACATAAACTTGCAGTTGCAACTCATATAACATGGTGACATAAATTACAACACAAAAGATGCATAATGATATGTTCTTCATTCTTCCAATAAGGGTGAAGGTCAACAATTGAAGGCCAATAAAAGAAAGGTGAAAATGGAAGAGGGGAGAGGTGGTAAGGGGTAAAGGGTAAGGGAAAAGGCTAAAACCTAAAAAAATTAGAGGAAAGATGGGAAAGGAGGAGTGATGGAGAAGGCATGAAGGAAGTGGGTAAGAGACAATATGTAAACCTGAAATTCTGGGACAACCAATTTTAGGAACCCTCAAGGAAAAATCATGCAAGATGGCCCATGTAGGATCTCTCAAATCGGATATCAATGATGGGTGATATAAGGGGGGAATGAAATGTCAACATTTTGGCAATTTTGGTTAGATTATTTCTTGCTAATCATGGAATCTAGGGACCTTATCAATCCATTGGGCTTAGAGTCATGAGGGGATCTACAAAATTGGGTCTCCTAAGGACAAAAAAAAACATGTGTAGTCCTGCACTTGGAGAAAAGCATAGAAACTAGGAACATACATTCCCTTAAGGAGAATGCAAGGTGTACAAAGTACTTCATGAAAAGAAAAAATATTTACGATATGTACACGAAAACTCAAAACTTATTAGAAATAAGATTTGAGATTAATCCAATTGAAAGAGATTGGAAGAGGCTCACCATCCAACCTAGAAAGATATAACACATTGGCCTCCTTCCAGCTAGTGATATTTATGGACCACTCCACATGGCATCAAACTTGGAATGTCTTCTAGCTTTGGCTCTATTTGCATCCCATTTCAGAACTAGATATTCCTCTTGGAACATCCCATAAACTACCTTCTTGTCAAAATTTCTTTTGACCTAAGCCTGATGTGCTTCTATGAATTGCATAGATTTGTTCCTTGTCTCCTCCAATTCCAAGAGCTCATCCAACCTTACTGTCATAGCATCATTTTCCTCTAACTCTAGCTGATGTTCCAACTCAAGGGAAGGAAACTCCAATGATAATGGTAACCTTGCTTCTCTTCCATAAACTAGCATTAAAGGAGAATTTACAATCACTCTTTTAAGAGTAATTCTATCAGCCCAAAGGCTTGTCTTCAACTTGTTATTCTAGACCCTTTGGTTGTCATCAATAGTCCTCTTGATAATCTTGATGATAATTTTATTTGAAGACTCATCCAGGCCATTACCCCGAGGATAGTAATTAGATGAGGTCTTCAAGTAAATGTCATGCTTCATTTCCTAATCAAGGATCTAATCACTAGTAAAAGCATTAGCATTATCTGAAATGATGGTGGAAGGAGTGGAAAATCTGGTAACAATTTTGTCAAGGTATTCTAAAATTGAAGCATCAGTGGCATCCTTCAAAGCAAATACCTCTTTCCACCTTCTAAATAAATCAATTCCTATTAAAATCCACTTATGACCAACACTTTATGGTGTATTTATAATGCTAATAAAATCCAAACCCCATTGTGTAAATGGATGATCAACTTGAATGGGGTGAAGAGGGAGGGCATCCAACCTTTGCTTTCCAAAAAAGAAAGCACACTTTTTGCAATTTCTCACCCATTTATGAGCATCACTGAACAAAGTTGGCCAATAATAACCAACCCTCATAATCTTTGTAGTAGTAGTCCTTGTAGAAAAATGACCACTTGAAGATCCATCATGGAATTTATTTAGCATCCTGCTGCCCTGATCTGCCTCCATGCATCTTAATAGAACTCCATTGAAATCCTTTATGAAGAGTATGCCATCCACTATGACATGGGCAATGGATTGCAATATGAAATGTCTTATTTTCTTCCTATCTAGACTAAAAGGATATTTTCCTTCCTATAAAAAGAGTCATATCACACATACAACTACCTTGTATGTTTGCATTTGGTGCTTGTTGTTCCTGTAGCACAAGGGCAGCCTCTATAGGAGTCTCAAATGCTGAGACAAGATGCTCATACAACCCTTTGCCTCTCACTAACTTGGTGATTTTGATGTAAACGTCATACTCCATCACCTTGGTGATCCATCCAACCCTTTTTCATTGATATCTCTGCTCAACAAGAACTCTTTAATGTTGAAATGGGACATCATTAGTTGTATCCTATCATTAGACAAAATGTGTATAAATTTTTTCAATGCTCTAATAGTAGCAAGATATTTCTTTTCAATTTAGTTATACATGACCTCATAATCTTTGATCCCTTCACTAAAGAAAGCAATGGCCTGCTCCAAATTTTCTTTATTTAGCTAGATTAGGACAATTGATATACTTACTTCACCTCCAAAGGTATAAAGAATGAAATCTTTGTCATAGTTAGGATTAACAAGGGTAGGAACTTGAGAAATTTCTTGTTTGATAGCCTCAAAGCTATCTTTACCTTCCTGGTTCCATTTGAATACCATATTTTTCTTAAGCATATAAGTAAGAGGGTTTACCAAAGTAGAAATATTTTATAATGAACCTCCTCACAAAGTTAATTGTGCCTAAGAAACTCTATAATCCTTTCTTGTGACTAGGACGTGGGATGGGGAGGATAGATTTTACTCTTGTAGGATCAATGACCAAGCCATTCTTTGAAACAATGTGCCCAAGAATCTTTCCCTGATTAGTAGCAAAGACACATTTATTTGGATTTAGGGATACCATATTCCCTATATTTTTGAAATACTTCCTCAAGTTGACTAAAATGGTCTTTTTCATGCTTTGAAAATATTGTGATATCATCCAAGTAGAACAAAACAAACTATTTAAACACACCTTGAAACGCCATATCCATGTATCTATGAAAAGTGGTACCTACATTGGTTAGACCATAAGGAATTTTACAATAAGCATAGGTGCCTCACTTTGTATTAAATCTTGTCTTGTGGTGATCAAATTGTTGGACCAGAATTTGGTTGTAGCCAGAGTAACCATCCAAGAAAGAAAACTTTTTTGACCCACTACATCTTTGTAAAATCTTCTCCATGGAGGGGAGGGGATAATGATCCTTTAGGGATGCTTTATTTAGATCCCTAAAATATACACAAAGTCTTATCCCGCCATTCTTTTTTCTGATAGGAACAATATTTTCCACCCATGAAGAATGTTTGATGGGAAAAATGATTCTAGCCTTAATCAATTTTCCCAACTCTTTTCTCATCAAAGGTTCAATCTTAGGATTTATAGGACTTTATTTTTTCCTTATAGGTTTGGCATCATGATCTAATTCAATAGTATGTTGGGAAAGGCTTGGGTCAAAACCCTTTAAGTCTTCATAAGTCCAAGCAACTCTATCATTGTATCTATTGCAAAGATCTATGAAAACATCACATTCAGTGGTAGAACATACCTTTCCCAAGTTTAGAGAATTTCCCTTTGAAATCTCTATTGGCTTGAAGTCACCCCTCTTTGTAGCTAAGTTCATCCTTTTCTACTTTACCTGATCATCAGGGTCAAAAATACCTTCAAGCGAGATAAGACCATTTGGTAGCTTGTTGCTACTCAGCTGAACATTCTGATCAACATACTGATTTTGCAACTTGGATTGATTTCTTTCAAAATTTTCTACCTCCTCTTGAAAAGAAATCACTATCTATTGGTCATTGTCAAAGACTTGCTAGTGATCTTGATTATCTGGAATAGCAGGCCTCTATTAGAACATAGAGATCTACTGAGAGGGGCATGAATCAGTAGATATTGAAATTTTTACCTCCCAACACTTATTGTAGATTAATTGTTTGAATTCTTAATGTGCAAATAAAACTTAATAAGAAAACATAAGAGAGAGAACACATGCAGTCATCACATAACACCAAATGTATGTGGAAAACCCAAGATTGGGAAAAATCATGGTGAGATATGCTACTAGGATCTATTGTCCTAATCTAGCCTCACAAGCTTGAAGTTTAGTTACAATGTTTTAAGGGAACCAACCCTATGGAGACAACAATCTCCTAGTTTTAGGAGCACCTACTCAAAGGAAGCACCCTCTCCCTAATCTGAGCACCTACCTAAATATCTGATGGTACCCACCAATCAGATTTGCAATGCAATATATTACAATTTTAATGAAAATTCTATGTTGCAACTTATTTGCAACTACACTTACATGTATGTTTTACACTCTTCAACTTTTCCTCTTCTTTGCACTTATTTTCCCACTTTATATTCACTTATTTTTCTATACCCCTATTCTTTGCATCTACTTCTTGCTCAGCAACACATCCCCTTTTCTGTAATACACTAGTTTGAATGAGAGGAACCAAAAAAAAAGAACCAATACAATCAAGGGGTTTACCCCAAATGTAAATCTAGATTTGAATTCCTTTTTTTTTTTTGGTTCAACTTATTTAGGCATAGTGCATTCTTTCTCTACAATTGCATTCTCTGCACTTTTCTGCTCCCAAATCTTCTTTCCCAACACTTCTCTCTCCTTCTTCCTGCTACTTCTTACACATATTCAATTGATAAGTTATCCATCTTTTCTTCACTAGAAATTTCCTCAAGCCATGCACCTCTGACCAATGTGACTTGATGCTATGATAAGGGTTTTCATTCTTTCTTCTTCAAGAAGCATACTCTTTGTTAACTTAGTACTCTGTGTCATCTTTCTAGAACTCAAATATCTAATTAAGTTGATTTTTGGAGTAGGTAGACCAATTAGTTTCATTCTTCTAGTCGATTATCAATAGAAAAATCCTACATGGACTTAACCATTTGAAACCACCAACTTCAAATTCTAATCATTGATTTTGTCTCTATGTGCCAAGATCCATGGTTCTCCATTCATGGTCATCTTTTAAAAAACTACCATCAGAGGAGACTTCCCTTATATCCCAGTCGTTGATCTTATTCTTCCATCGTTCATTGTCACATCAAAGAGACTGAGTCATTTTTCACATTGAAAACTATAGGTCACTTTGATGAATCTCTATCAGAGTATCAAAGAGATTGCTCGCATGGTCCTGTCGATATTTTATCTTCTCCTTGACCTACTGCCTATTTGCTATGTATAGAGTCCACTTGATGAGGACATCATCATGCAATTCACAATAGGTATGTGACTTTCCTATTGAGAAATTTCCAAATGACATCTTTCCTTATTCATCAGCATCCATTGTTATCACCTTTTTGTTGAGCCCCACCATCTTGGCATTTTGAAGAGACCGAAGTACCTGTTTCAGTGATAAGTAGGTATATCCTCAAAGAAGTAATCTTACCTCCGTATAGTTCCACCTTATTAGAATTTTAGAGTGACACAAAATACACTCCCAACAAGGAAAATTTTTCCTTCTGACATCCACAAACTCCCTTATCGAAATATCGAAGAGATGAAAGTCTCTTCCATATCAATATTCATCCTTCACACTGATGCAACAATTGGGATGTCGAAGATAAATCCTATAATTTCCTACCGAACAATCTTTGTTTTCTTGATGAACTTAGTAGCCATGACATACACTCATCAAAATATCAAAGAGACTAGTTCAAGTAAGTCTCATCGAAGAACAACTGTCAACCCGATGAAGGCTTGTCCACCAATTCAGTAAGTCACCATTGTAGTGTCAAAGAAACACTAAAGCACCTCCTTCTAAAAGTGTGAAGTCTCCTTGATGGTGTATTCATGTATAACCTTTTGAACACACACCATAAGTACCAAAAAATTATATCTCTTTAAATTATATCAAAGAAATCTTCACAAATCTAACTTCTATTTCACCACTAGTCTCACCTATTGCATCAATGCTATTATCTCCTTTTGACATCAATGACAACAATATGACAAAAATCTCCCCCTTTTTCATTGATGTAAAAACTCTAAATGCTCATTTAATCTTTGTACCAATTAAATCATTTCCACAACAGTTTACTCCCCCTTTCACATACATCTCCGCAATGCTCCTATTTGAGCATTTTCCACATATCTCCCTCTTTGAAATCAATAGAAAAGGGTAGACTCCCCCTTACAAAATACTACTCCTGACTGGGCCTTTGACACCATTTCTAGGGATAAGTGAATTACAAGTGAGGCTCCCCCTAGATGCATACTTGATCACTAGAATCTAGTGAAGTGATGTGGGAGCAAGTAATCCCAACTTCTGCCTCAGATATTCAAATTTCTCTGTGGGAAGAGGCTTAATAAAAATGTGAGCTACCTATTTTTTTGTTGGGACATATTCCATGTTAACCTCATTATCTGCAACATTCTCTCTAATGAAGTGATATTTAATAGATATATGCTTTGTTATAGAATGCATTAGAGGATTCTTTGAAATGTTTATGGTGCTTGAATTGGCACATAGAATTGAGATTAGTTCTTTGTACTCTTTCTTGATGTCCTTAAGTGTCTACTTCATCCATAGGACTTTAGTACAACAAGATGCTGCTACAACATACTCTACCTTAGCTGTAGAGAGAGTAAATGATTGTTGCTTATTACTCATCCATGAAACCAATCTGTTTCCTAGAAAGAAAGCTCCTCCAATAGTGATTTTTCTATCATCTATACTTCTTGCCCAGCCAACATCAGTATATATTATAAAAGTAAAATCTTTTCTCTTGGGGTACCACATCCCATAGTCAGTAGTGCTTTTAATATATCTAAAGATTCTCTTCACTGCATTGACATGAGACTCTTTAGGTGTAGCCTAAAATTTTGCAACCATGCATACTGGTTGCATAATGTTTGGTCTTGATGCAATTCAATATAGCAAGCTTCCTATTATTGACCTTTACATAGTTGAATTTGTATCCAGGGATTCATTTGATTTGCTCAATTTACAACTAGTTATCTTTGTGGTACTAACTAGTCTAATATCTTCCATGCCAAACTTCTTAAGAATTTCCTTAGCATATTTATTCTGAGATATGAATATCCCATTTTCTATTTTTTTGTAAACCAAGGAAAAATGATAACTCTCCTAACATAGACATCTCAAATTCATCTTGCATGTGTATAGAAAATATTTTACACAATCTATCATTGATGCCTCCAAAAAATGATTTCATCTACATAAACAAAAAAAATAATCATGTGCTCAACTTTTGATTTAAAATAGATATTACTATCTACACATCCCTTTTTGAATCCTTGTTGTTGCAGGTACTGGTCCAATCTAGAATTCCATGCTCTAGGTGCTTGTTTTAGACCATATAATTCCTTACTCAACCTACAAACATAATCTTCTTCTTCTAAAAGCTGAAAACATTCTAGTTGTTCAACGTAGACTTCCTCTTTAAGGTTTCCATTCAGAAATGTAGATTTAACATCCATTTGATACACTTTAAATCCTTTATAAACTAAAAATGCAAGAAACATTCTTATCACTTCTAATCTTGCTATAGGTACAAATTCTTCTTCAAAATCAATGCCTTCAACTTGTGCATAACCTTTACACACTAATATTTCCTTGTTCCTAATCATAGCTCCATCATCATTCAACTTATTTTTGAATACCCATTTGGTACCAATAACATTTTTTCTTGGAGGCCTAGGAACCAATTCCCACATTTTGTTCTTCTCAATCTGATTTAGCTCTTCCTCCGTGGCCTTTAGATAGCTTTCATCCTTGTTGGCCTTTAGAGAGAAAAATTAACTTGTTCCTTACTCTTGGAAAGTCTTCTTCTAGTCTAAACCCCTTCATTTTTGTCACCAATTATTTAATCTGTAGGATGATCCTTTTGCACATTTTGTAGAAGCTCGCTCAACCTCTTCTTATTTTTCTTCTTCTTCAACTGGTGGAACTACATCATCATCATCTGATTCAATCTCAAAATTATTTTTGCTTGACTTACCTGTTGAAATAATATTCCACTCAGCTCCCTTCGGGTTCCCCTTTTTTTTTGCATGTTCATGCGCTGGCCTGCGCGTCTCCGCGTTTCTTCGGCTTCCCGGTAGGTTTTTGATCTTTCCCTTTGTGTGCATTCCTCGCTTCGCAACTTTGGCAAGCGGCTTCCCTTTTGGCTCTTGAGATGCTGCGCTGGGCGCCCACGTGTCTCGCCTGCGGGATTTTTCATTTTCTGTTGCTTTATGTTTCCTACGGGTTGCGAAACGGGGCCCACATCTCTATATGTGGCGGTGTAGCGCAATCTTTCCCTAGCAGGAGTAGAGTATGTTGCGGCGGGCTGCGAAGGATTTCTATTGGCCTTCTTTATTTCCTGGCGGGGCCCACCCTCGCTCACGTGTCAGCGATTCGCAGCTTTTAAAACAACAAAGGGACGAGAGCACCACGGGTTGCGAAACGCGGCCACGTGTCTTTCGCCCCCTTTTCATGCGGCCTTTCCCCGTTTTCAAAGTAGCCTCCGTCCCCTGAACACGTGTCACTTCTCCGCAAGCTCCCGGTCAATGGAGAAGGAGTTTTCATTCGGGCCGCGGTTTGCTGCCACGTGCCTTACATCGATTATCAAAGCAAGCTGTGAGATGGCCGAGCGGGATGGTGTCATTGACTGCTGCTCGCCATGGTTCTCTAAGGCGGTGGACGACACTCGTCGCTTCGAAGCCTGGTTGGGACCACTGCCATCATTTCAAAAGGGCACGCCTGTAACTAACTAACTGGATGCTGTACCCTGATTGGCTGCTATCATAACAGCATTGGGAATATTCTTATCCGGGCATCATTATGGGGGATTGTGGAATCATTCTGTTACAACTCTCCAGGCGGTGGGATTTTGCTCTCCGACTATATATACTCCCTCTGTTGAGGGAAAATGGTCCAAGATTTTACAGGAAGAATATTGGTTTTAGCAAGAGACGCCAGGCCTCTTTTGCATGTTTATTTACAAGATACTTTCAGACTGTGCCTATTGTTCGGCCTTTCTGCTTTTTATGTCTTGATTAAACTGTGAACTGTGCTTTTTATTGTCTTAAGCATTTCATTTGAGGAGACTTCTATATATTGAACGCAAACTTGCTAGTCTAAATCATGTCTTAATGACTCTTCTTAGCAGTAAGAATGTATGCGATACTATTTTATGTCAATTAAATGAACTGTTTATGCTATTGCTTTAAGCTTCCGGTGTTTTGGAACATATCAATAACATTCAGGCCCTTGAGTCTATGATTTATCGTGCCTATCAAAAAGCTTTGGCGCATCGCCTTAGATTAATATTTGTTTCATTATATCTGCTTCCTTTTCCCTTTCCAAAAACCATTATATAGAAGAAGCCGGCTTCTTTAAAATCCGGAGGTCACTCAGTTTGGCGCAAAGGGGTCCCCCTTGAACTGAGTTTCCCATAAAGGCACTGTTATCTCGTCAATTTTTGGCGTCAACAGTTTGTCCTTTTTTCTGGCACGCCCGGTGGGACCCAAACTAATGAAATCATCTTCTAAAAGGGTGTATGAGCCATCGGCCTGTAACTAGATCCCAAACTGCAAGTAACCCAGGTTTACTAGTGCCTCCATCCAGGACAGTCCAGGCCGCAAATCAGTTAGTAACCGTTCCATTCCCACCACCCTTTCCTCTCACCATGTTGCCGGCCGCGAACAGAAATTATGTAGCATGGGATGCTGGGAGTCCCCTTGTAGCTCCGGTAGCACCTGCTGTTTGGGGTGCCATACCGGTTTCGGCCCTGAAAGCTCTTCCCAAATTCGCCGGAGATAACACAAAAACGCCAGCAGAGCATTTGCAGGATGTAGCGGATGTATGCCTAGTACATGGTATCACGGCGCAGAATGTAGCCCTGAGGCTCCTTGCTGCATCTTTCAAAGGCAAGGCCCTGGAGTGGTACCGAACACTGACTCCTAATACCATTCGCACTTGGGATGACCTCGGAGATCCATTCTATGAAAGGTTTTCAAATGACGGAGATCGTTCTTCGCTATATTATCAGTTATCCGTCATCAAACGAGCACCCTAGGAGGCTCTGACGGACTTCAATGCCCGATTTCACTCGAGTTGGTGGAGGATTCCCGTGACCATCCGCCCTACCCCAGATTTGGCGTTCATGTTCTATCTGAAGTCCATCAATCCCGACATTTCTATGATGATCAAGTCTCTGGGAGGAGCTACTCTACCAGATGCATATGCCACCGCTATCAAAGCAGAAAATCACTTGATAGACTGCGGAAAATTGCCTCCTCGACCTGTTATGCCGATATTTCCTGAGATATCAAACGTGGCACAAGAGGTGGCGTCGACCAGTGCGCCAGCGACTCCCCAATCAGCGTACTCATATACAGCCGGTCCTGAAAACTTGGCCTCTACATCAAGTTCTCCGAAGAATGAAATGGGCGACCTCAAGGAGATGCTACGGACTATGGCGAATGATATAACAACGCTCAAGCGGAATCAAGCAATGCCTCCGCGGCCTGCGTATCAGAACTACCAAGGTGGGCGGCCTACCTATCAGCAGAATCAATATCAGAATGTGCATCGCACTAACTCACCAATGGCGGCTATGAACCAAATAGTTCCGGTGCCTACGCCACTGGCAGGAGCGTCGCCAAGCTCTCGCAGAGAATTAACCGCGGGACAAAATAATCTTATTGATGACATCAATCCATGGTGCTTCCCTTGCAACGATGTGCATATGCCCCGAAATTGTCCGCGTGGCAACTTACAACAAAGGATAGCAGAGCAACGTAGTCAAGGGATTGCGACAGAGAGCGAAGAATACGGATATGCCCCGGCAATGGAGAATGCGGTCCTTACCGCACAAATACAAGGAATGTCCCTGGAGCAAGAGTCCGACATTGTTCCTGATCATGCGCTCTTCTCATGGATGGAAGACGAGGAAATGGTGTTTGCGAATGACACGTCCACTGCCGAAACGCCGCGGGTAAAGTCTGACTATAATACACGCTCCAAGAGAAGATTCACCGGTGAGGCCGTGGTTTCACTTTCGGACAATCCGCAGTGCAAGGATGTTTCGGATCAAATTCCTGGTGGCCCGACCGAATCCTTGTCTCCTCAACGGCAGAAGGAAATTATTATAACAAAAGCCAAGGAGCAGAAATCTCCGAGCTCCTCACCTCTTAATGTGGTGGAGCAGTTGAAGAAATCACCTGCTAATATGTCTTTATGGGACATTCTAGCTATCCCGGAGCAGAAGACCATACTCCAAAAAGCGCTTCAGCAACAGATGGACCCAACACTAACCGAGTCTTTGGCCAGTACCGAGGCGGTTTATCAAATGCCACCAACTAAGGTTGTCGCAAACAAAGCGATGGAATCCCATGCGGAAGGCAGAGGTAGGCCAAAACCTCAACCCTTCTTCTTGACTCTCATTATAGGGGAGAAACTATTACACAACGCTATGATTGATTCTGGCGCTAGTACCACGGTTATGCCAAAACTAATAGCCGAAGCCTTGGGACTCAGCTACGAACCTATGAAGAAAGGGGTGATGCAGCTAGATGGAAATAAGGTTGATACTGTGGGTGTCATCAAAGCACTTCCGTTGACTCTATTTGCCTGCCCGAGTATCACGGTCCCGCAAGATACAGTGATCATAGATGTTCCGCCAATGTTTGGTCTTTGCCTTTCTCGAGAGTTTACTTCAAAGGTGGGCGGCTATTTGTCTTTAGATTGGTCACATCTAATACTTAGGACCAAACATGGCGCAAAGATGAAGATAGAATCGGAGGCTCTGCATTCCGAACATGTGGCGAACGAGGCCCTGATTAACTTTGAAGCAGCACATACCTCCATCACCAAGCAAGACATGTACAATGTTGAACTGCTGGAGGAGGAGAAGGTCAACGGAGACCGAAGTAATAGCGAAGACGCTCTGTTGAGTGAACATATAAATAATGATCCCTTCGGAAATTATCATGCTGCCGGTTTAGGCACATATGTGATCTATGACGAAGACCAAGTTCTTCCGAAGGTCGTCAAAGAGCCCGACGATGACCAAGTGAGCTGTGGACATTATATTTTGACGGTGCAAGGAGCAAAGTTGGAGCTGGAGCAGGGATATGTCTAATATCCCCACAGAATGAAAAGTTGCTGAGGGCCTTCCGATTCCAATTTGCTTGTTCAAATAATGAGGCTGAATATGAGGGTCTAGTCCAAGGCCTAAGCCTAGCGGAACGAATGGGTATCAAGCAATTGATTGTATTCGGAGATTCAGAACTGGTAGTTAATCAGGTCCGAGGAGTCTCAGCAGCAAAGAATATCTGCATGAGATCCTATCGGCATCGAATCTAGGACCTTATAGAAAGTTTTGAAGCTTTCAACATCCTGACCATCCCCCGAGTGCAGAATGGCGATGCAGACCGCATGGCAGTAATCGGAGCTCAGTTTGATCCTGTCTCCGACTTGCTTCGGAACAAATATTCAGTACGAGTGCTGGTTAGACCAGCAATACCCGATAATGACCAAAGTTGGCAAGTCTTTGAGAGCGATGAACACATCGCCTCGTTTATTCAAAACTCAGGGGAATTTGCCGATCAACTCCAACCAAAGATCGCTGAGGCCTACGAGGGACAAATTATGCAGCTGAAATCAAATAAGCTTCCGAAAGGATTGGTTACTCTCAAAAAAATTTCGATTGTAGTGACGCCCGAAATGATAAGCGGAAGTTCGTGGCGGAAAAAGGTGATTATGAGAATCTTCGGGTCTCCGATGACAGGAACCTTCGGGTCGGAAAAGATGTCTCACAGCAAGATAGAGAAAGGCTTATGAATTTCTGTGAGAAATATGGAGTAGTAGCCTGGTCCTACGATGATATGGAAGGTTATGATCCTGGTATCATTCAACATACTATTGAGCTAACAGAAGGTGCGAAGCCAATCCGACAGAAACAGCGGCCGGTCAACCCTAAAGTTGAAGCCTTGATGGCACAAGAGCTAACCAAGCTCATTGAGTCGCGTATTGTTTTCCCAATTAAACATAGTACTTGGGTATCAAATCTGGTACCAGTCCGAAAGAAGAATGGTGATATACGCTTATGCGTAGATTTCCGAGACCTAAATAAAGCATCTCTGAAGGACCACTATCCCTTGCCTTCTATGGAGTCGATCCTCCAAACTGTCGCGGGATCGGAAATGTTCTCTCTACTGGATGGCTTCTCTGGCTATAACCAGATTCGAGTAAGAGAGGAAGATCAGCACAAGACTACGTTCACCACCAAGTGGGGGATGTTTGCATATGCTAAAATTCCTTTTGGTTTATCTAATGCAGGGGCAACCTTCCAGAGAGCTATGGATGTCGCATTTAGCGAGCTGATCAATAAGATTATCCTAATCTATTTGGATGATCTTACTGTGTTCTCCAAATCTAAAGATGATCATTTCGATCATCTGGAGTTGGTGTTTCAAAAGTGCCAAGAGTTCGGGATTTCCTTAAGCCCGAGGAAATGTGTGTTCGGAGTACCTCAGGGTAAGCTGTTAGGACATGTTGTGTCGAAGGAAGGTATTTCAATTGACCCGGAACGAGTAAAGGCTATAAAGGAGCTTCCTCTCCCGGTGAATAAGAAAGGTGTCCAGTCTTTTCTGGGCAAAGTAAATTTCGTCAGTAAATTTATTTCCGATTTTGCGGGAATGATTAGGCCGATCACCCTAATGCTGAAAAAGGATCAAATTTTCAAGTGGACAACGGAGGCGAGGGAGGCATTTGAGAAGGTCAAGGAAGCTATCTCATCAGCCCCAGTGTTGATCAATCCAGATCAACATAAAGATTTTATAATGTATGCTTTCAGTAGCAAGTCAAGTATCGCTACTGTTCTGACTCAAAAGGATAGAGAAGGAAAGGGGGAGCATCCAGTTGCTTTCTATTCCCGAACCTTAAAGGAATATGAAGTGAATTATAACTTTGTTGAAAGATAGGCTTTCGCAATAGTAAAGGGGCTTAAAAAGTTCCGCCATCTAATTTCCTGTAGCAAAGTCCTGGTATATGTCACACATTCTAGTGTGCGGGAATACATCATGGAGGGAGAAATCACAGAAAAAAGGGCTAATTGGATCACTAAGCTCCTGGAATATGACATTGAGGTCAGGCCCACCAGGACTATTAAAGGCAGAGGTCTGTGTGAGTATATGACACAGGAAGTGGAGATGCCTGCTAAAGAGGAACAGTCAGAACTTGTCCTGATAAACGGATCGGGATCGGAGGACGATTGGCTGAAAGATAGAATGAATTTCATGTGAATCGGAAGGTACCCGCCAGGCCTCTCATCCCAGAAAAGAAGGTATTACCGGCTCCAGAATTGCGGATACACGCTGATAGAAGGAGTCTTTTTCAAAAGAAATTTTAATGGTGTGCTCCTACGATGTGTTACTTCAGGGGAGGCGCAGAAGATCCTCGACGCATTTCACAATAGCGACGAAGGTGGACATTTCTCCGCTAAAACTACAGCCATCAAGGTCCTGCGGGCTGGATATTACTGGCCCACACTTTTCAATGATTCCGACTCTCTGGTAAAGACTTGCAAAAAATGTCAGTTATTCTCCGAGCGAAGGAAGAATTCAGCGATGCCCCTCAAACCTATCGTGGCGGATGAACCATTTGCTCAATGGGGCTTGGACTTTATCGGAATGATCAACCCGGTTTCCAGTTTCGGACATAAATGGATTTTAACAGCTACAGACTACTTCACAAGGTGGGCTGAAGCTGTTCCCCTTAAAGAGGCAACGGAGGTAGAGATTGTGGATTTCCTCGAGGCTCTGGTGACAAGGTTCAGCCCTCCGAAGACGATCATTTCGGACAATGCTAGAGCATTTGTAGGCACAAAGGTATGTCACTTTGCATTGAAAAATGGCATATTCCTGAAAACATCTTCAAACTACTATCCACAGGGAAATGGCCTAGCTGAGTCAACAAACAAAAGTTTAGTCCGACTTCTCAAAAAAGTGGGCTCAGAACACCAAAGGGAATGGCACAAAAATCTCCGAAAAGCACTCTGGGCCAACCGCATAACACCTAAACAAGTCCTCAAGACTTCGCCCTATGAGCTAGTATATGGGAAAGAAGCGCTGCTACCGATCTCTATGGAAATTCTGGCGATACAGTTGTTGAAATCTCTTGAGATAGAACAAAATGGCGCCATGGAAGTTCGGCTTGCCGAACTATTAGAAGTACAAGAAAAAAGGGAGAATTCCCTAAAGGCCATGACTGGCCGTCAACAGGTGGTCAAACGGTGGTTTGACAAAAGGGCTTCCGACCAAGGCCTAAAAAATGGAGATTTGGTGCTAAAATACGACAGCAGGGCTGCGAAGCCAGGTCAGCATGGTAAGTTTGATAGCCTATGGGAAGGACCCTTCAAAATCATTCGGTGCATGCAACACAATGCCTTCGAGCTGGAAAATATGGAACAGGAGCCCCTAGGAATCCCGGTTAATGGGATTCACCTTAAATTGTTCCATTAAGCGTCAAGCCCTACCCTGTACAGTTGTAAATAACGCTTTTTCTTTTTCCTTTCCTGTTTTTGGCCTATCGTTTTGCTAAAACCAATTGACTTGTTATGTATTCGCTTATCATCGTTGGTAGGTGAAGCACCGGAGTTCTTAAAACACAAAAGTATGCTCATAAACAGAGACAAAACATACAAAATTGGCAAACCCAGAAAAATTGCACGCAGAAGCAAACAGGAGCATAAAATTTCACAACAAAAAGAGGCGTATATTTTTATATACATGTTTCTGAGTTACAAAATGGCATGAATGTCGATTTTCAAATATACAAAGTATAAGAGCATATATATATACGTTGGCCTTTTATTAGCCTGATACGGAGCAAGGGGGTTACATCAACAAACACCAGGGCAAGGGGACCATCTATCCGCAGGAGTGGCTAGCAGCAACCGACGCATTCAAGACAGCGTCCGCTTCTTCCTCAGCAACAGGTTCCTCGGTGGCACTGGCAGCATCATGAAGCACGGGTGTCATCGGTGGTGGGTACACCAGGTCCCTGAAGTCAATATACCACTCTATGTCGTAGAATGGTATCACGTTGTAGCTTCTGAACAGGAAGTGAAGAGCCTGGGTAACCCTTTGCTGATGCTAACCACGGGTCTGCAGGCGGAATCCGCTAAGGAATGGTAGCCAAGCCACGACAGCTTCTTCTTCAATATAGCGACGTAAGTCGCTGGCTGATGGCAGGCCGATTCCATACGCAGCGTGTGTGACAACCTCGCCAAGCCCGTTCAGGTACTTCTTCGGGAAGATTTCTTTGACTAGCTTCAATACAAGAGGCCGAGGGACACAAATGTCTAGCATAGACGCCACAAAGTGTGAGCACACATCGGTGTTCACCCGATGCTTATCTTCATACTCCACACAGTCTTTGCCGAGAACCCACTTAATGGCTACTAAAACCAGCGAGTGCTTGTTCTTCGTCATTCTCTTAAGCCTCCTGGTGGAGATTTCACCTACAAATGCTGTTTGTGATTTGAAGGAGGTCAGGCGAATGGGAGTATCCATCTCTCCTAGAACTATTCCTAAATCTGCTAAGTATGCCGAAAGCTGCTTATTACCTAACCTATGAAAAGACTCGCTTAGCAGTATTCTACTTGCCTATCACTTCTCGACGCAAAGTGTATATGTTTGCTATCTACTGGCCTATTTATAGAAAATTGACAACACATACGCCAGTCGGCCGTAAGCAATGTGATGTATATTAGCTACAATCTTGAGGGCCGAGTCTGCGTTTGTTCACGTTTTGGGCTGGCACACGCATGGTAGCACGGCTCAAGGCATGCTTAATTAAATCAAGTTAATTAATTGAGCTTTAAAAGGGTGGCACTTGCTGATGAAGGGACGTATGGCCGTATGCTATGGTGTCAAATCTCAAGCACATCCCAGAGCCCGAGGCGATATTCGTATCTCTTTCAGGCGGTGATCGTTTGCTTGGCGTAATCATCCCGGCCTGGGATATTAATTACCGGTACATGCTAACACAACGCGAGGAGGCCAGTTGCAAGCTCAATTTCCAAGAAAAATCAGGGCGTATCACACGATATCCTAAAAGCAATGATGAAATCCGGCCACCTCGGAAAAAGCAATCAGCTCATCTTGCACGAGTTGTGGAGTTAACGGTACATGCCGAATTAAATGCAAGGGCTCGCGCTCGCCTACCACATTGAGGAAAGTTGCTATTATTGCATGATAACGCTTATTGTTCCTAAGTCTTTTTCCAAAAGGCTAAGGAGTGCGCGAAGTGTTTTCTGTCTGTATTTCCAGTGCAAGCGTATTCAAAGGCCAGCGAACCATCAAGTTCTGCCGCGAAGAAAGATGGCGGAATCTTCAGCTCAGCCAACAGAGGAAGGGATTAGCCAGGAACTGTATTCGGCTATTCGTTCTTCGGCCGAGGTTTACATGTATGATGATGTAGCGTATGCCACTCTTGGTATACCCCAGAAGGTGAGGAGACCCAACACAGAGGAGCTAGAGAAGCCCAAAGAGTGGAATAACCCTAGAAAGGTTGGAGAAAAGTAGGCTAATATCTACGATCCAAAGCTTGCTAGGAACCCTAAGTCTCTTAGAGAGGCGGCTTGTGCAAGATTATCAGCACCAGCGGCGGAGAAGGCAACGGCAAGTAGAGTCTGGTATAGCGGTTTGCCACAATACATGGTCCCATTCGTGCACTATTGCCCGGAGGTGGTCGACGCAGCTGTTCAACGCTATAATCCAAAAACCCACTGCATTGAGGGTCGCAATTTAAGGGTTCATATCGGCCAGGAAGCTATCTGGCATATGTTATGCATTCCTGACCCCAGGACAAGAAAGGAGAAAATCGAATATTTCTGCCCAAGCAAAGGGGAAAAGATATGGAAAAGGATGAAAACCGGCTCCAATTTCCTATTAGAGGAGACTAAAAAGAAGGGTATTGTGTCCGCTAAGGCACCAAGCATCCCATTGTTGCGCGGTTCATTTCGCGATGACCTTCAGGACCCCATATCCATGCTGGCATTTGTTTGCGGCCGTGATTCTGATGAGAAGATCGAGGCTTTTCAGCTGGGCCCTGCAATACAGTTTCGCAGGCAACATGAATCTTTCTAGTATGATTTTGCCGAGTTCATGGTCGAGGAAATGATACAGCAAATAGAGAATTATCAGGCAGAGATGAAATTTAGATTTCTTTCCTACCTGGTCCACATGTTCCTGCATCAGAATCCGGATTTCTTCGCCCGATTTTTCCCACTATCAATTTTTGATGAGTAGAATAAAAGAAAGCCGGTATCTACATGGACACCCTACCTTTCCGCAACATATGACTACTATGCCTTCGCAGACTATTTCATAGCCCCGGTCCTGAATGATTTGATTGGAGAGGGTGATATCGTCCGGCTTAACACTGAGCAGACTGGATTTCTGCAAAGCTACATCCCCGCTTGCGACTGGTTCCTGGGCAAGGATTTCACGATCCTTCGAATGAGGGGCTTTATTGACAGGCCTTTCCTGCTCCCGGCTTGCATCACCGATAGAGTGCTCGCGCTGGAGGTTTACCGGCAGGTATGCGTCATTGATTTCATGTTTTGTAGCAGCAAAAGGGTCAAAAAGAAGGGATTCTTCAGTTGCCCGAAGAGTTTCAAGTCAATAACGCTTGTCAAAAAGCGATCTCATCAGCTGCTAGGCGACAAGCTGGCACACCTAGGGCTAGTATTAGTAAATGATAAGTGGGATTACAACCCTTTCAATGACCTACCTGAGCCGCATATGAGAGTTACACATGTTTCCCGACCATACTGGGAGAAGCGGCGTAATAACCGGACTGATAAAGATGAAGATCTAGTTGAATTGGCACAAATCCCTACGCCGGATACCAGAGGCCCATGGCACAAGTTCTACTTCCCAGTGGCCGTGGCCAGGGACAACCTTCCGATAGAGCGCAGCATGCTTAACAAGTTGAAAGTGGACGAGGAATGGAACGATGAAAAAATAAAAGCTTTCTGGAGATACCGCCAAGAAACAGGGCAGTTGAAGGCTCCTTATAATAAATTGAAGGACGACCAGGAATTTGAAAGACACTGGGATGAAGGCCATCCCAGCCCGACCTCCAGCGCTAATAAGAGCGAAGCAGAGGGTTCCGATGAGCAGGAGGAAGAGAGGGCGATATCTTCGCAGGAAGGTGATGCTCCCGAGCATCCCGCCTATGTCGGCACTAATGTGCGCTTTAACATATCAAGGAGCTCACTTACGCGCACATGGGCCGCTAAACCGGTCAGGCTAGTGCCCCAGCAGAAAGATCCGACTGCCGAGGTTAGTGAGTGTCCCCCCGCGAAAAGACAACGCACGGAAAGTGTTATCGGGACAGTTTCACATGAACCGGCCGAAGGGGAAACACCCGCTGCTAGTCAAATGCCAGAAGTTGCGGTCGAGTCCCAAACGATCCAAATGCTACCGCCGACCAGTCAGCAGGTACATTTCGCTCCTTCCTCTCTTGCATCTCATTCTTTCACGTCCGCTCCTGCTCAATTGGCAACTCCTGCCATTCGTCCGAGCCCTCCACCCTCTGTTTCTAGCCCATCTTATTCTGGGGGGTTTGCCCAATATTCACAAGCCCGACCATTTATAATCACCCCTCCAGGCATGCTAACGCCTACTGCTGCCGCCCAGACTTTCCTCACCTCGCTATCCAAAGATATTCCTCCCATCGGCCCCCACTCTTTTTCTGAGATGCTTACAGATCCCTTCCCACCACAGCAAACTGAGCCCCAGGCAACGACTCTTTTTCCTCGGCCAACAGGCCTTACGACTAAATCTCCGGTTCAGCCGTTGCAATTATCCAGCCAGGCTGAAACCCCCCAGGCTAAGCTATGGAATGTGCCACACTTTTCTCCGCAAACCGTCACCCTCCAGAAGAAGCAAATGTGGGCGCCTATGAAAGTTACCTATCCCTACGCCCTACCTTCCGGTGTTCCCTTCGCAGGTGGGCTGGTTTCATCACCAGCTGAGTTCATTGCACAGATAGATTGTGGGAAGGAGGCTCGCGCAAATAGAATGAGGCGACGAAGGGCAAAGGATGACAATGCCCCCGCCGAACCGAGAGTACAGGCTTCGTATGACGAGGCCCGCCAAGAATTAAAGTTTGCAACTATGTACCCAAGGATAAACAAGCCTCAAGGAGAAATGCAACCAGAGGACTATGATATTTATGCTGTCGGACTGGACATGAAGATGGCCCGGCCACAAGATAAAGTCGAAATCATGGAGGAGACGCAACGGGTGGTCACTTCCGATTTCCTAAAGACTGGTCGCCAGTTGAAAAAGAAGGATGAACAGCTCAAGGCAGCCAAGGACAGGGTGAATTTTCTAGAGGCAAAGGAGAAATCCTTAGAGGCGGATATCGCCCGAATGACAGAAAGGGCGCTAACAGCAGAGAATGAGAGGAACAGGCTTCAAGGCGAAATTGCAAAGGCCCGAGTAGCCGACCCAGCCGTATTAAAAGAATTGTAGAATCAAAACCAAGTGGCGCAACAGAGCTTACAATCAATGGAAGAAGAGCTTGAACGCTTCCACCTTGAGTTCAATCAGAAGCTGGCAGAAAAAGGCGAAGAGATGGAATGCCTACAAGATCAGCATCAGCAAAAGATATAGGAAAAAGAGGCCGAATTCAAAGATTTGAAGAATAAACTGGAGGAGGAGCTCCGAGAAGCGAAAGCTTCATTAGAAGAGCAATCAGCTAACCACTCTAGAGCTGAACAGAATTGGCACAAACAAATGAACAACTATGAAGCGCTGTGGACATCTGAGAAGAAGAAGAAGGCAGAATTTGCCGAGGCTCTCATTTCACGAGACACAGAGATTTCTTCGCTTAAGGCCTCCCTGCTACCAGCCCCTGCCCAACCGGATATCATCCCACTGGTCAGGCAATTGTACATTTCTCACTGGGAGAAAATCAAAGCCTTCTGCCTAAATCTGCAGCCTACCCTCCGGTTCATCGACAGGGCGTTAAAACTCAATCAGGAGGCCCATGACACAATGGAACAGTTCCCGCATTTCATCCTAGAAAAGGTTCCTGAGGCGAGGGACTTGTTAAGTAAGCTATACTCGGTCTCAGACGAGATCCTCGCCGGGGCAGGTATTGAAGATAGGGACACCGCAGCTCAAATGGCAAATAGGTTCATTCATTGCCACTCCGCTTTCCAGCGTACTAAGGCAGCAGCGGCTTTTCTAAACAAAGCGCTGGATGGCATTCGAGGGAGTTTCTCTGAGTTAGGCAGGTTGGGATTACCGTCCCCATTTCTTGAGGATGGCACTATTGCCACGGCTGCGCAGATTACCGAGATCATTGAGCAGAAGGAGAACGATCCAGAGGCATTCAAGGAACTCGGCAGCCCCCCAACAGCAGTAGATATCGAGGCAATCATTCATCCTCTCTCTCAGCTGTTGTTCCACATAGAAACAGGCACTGGCCTGCCAGAGGTGCTGCCTCATAAGGAAGCTATTGATCTCCGCAGAGCACAAGAGAATTTGCGCAGCATGGCAAAGCCATCCGAAATTGAATGGGTGCCTTTGCAGGCTGCACTTTCAAAGCTCTAACTCCATTTGCCCTAGAGAGGAAGGCTCTGGTCTGCAGAACCAGAGAGTTTTTGGGTTCTTCATTCCTTATCCGAAACGCCCCTGTTAGTCGCCAAAAGCTGTTGAAATAATATTCCACTCAGCTCCCTTCGGGTTCCCCTTTTTTTTTGCATGTTCATGCGCTGGCCTGCGCGTCTCCGCATTTCTTCGGCTTCCCGGCAGGTTTTTGATCTTTCCCTTTGTGTGCATTCCTCGCTTCGCAACTTTGGCAAGCGGCTTCCCTTTTGGCTCTTGAGATGCTACGCTGGGCGCCCACGTGTCTCGCCTGCGGGGTTTTTCATTTTCTGTTGCTTTATGTTTCCTACGGGTTGCGAAATGGGGCCCACATCTTTATACGTGGCGGTGTAGTGCAATCTTTCCCTAGCAGGAGTAGAGTATGCTGCGGCGGGCTGCGAAGGATTTCTATTGGCCTTCTTTATTTCCTAGCGGGGCCCACCCTCGCTCACGTGTCAGCGATTCGCGGCTTTTAAAACAACAAAGGGACGAGAGCACCACGGGTTGCGAAACGCGGCCATGCGTCTTTCGCCCCCTTTTCATGCGGCCTTTCCCCGTTTTCAAAGTAGCCTCCGTCCCCTAAACACGTGTCACTTCTCCGCAAGCTCCCGGTCAATAGAGAAGGAGTTTTCATTCGGGCCGCAGTTTGCTGCCACGTGCCTTACATCGATTATCAAAGCAAGCTGTGAGATGGCCGAGCGGGATGGTGTCATTGACTGCTGCTCGCCATGGTTCTCTAAGGCGGTGGACGACACTCGTCGCTTCGAAGCCTGGTTGGGACCACTGCCATCATTTCAAAAGGGCACGCCTGTAACTAACTAACTAGATGTTGTACCTTGATTGGCTGCTATCATAACGGCATTGGGAATATTCTTATCCGGGCATCATTACGGGGGATTATGGAATCATTCTGTTACAACTCTCCAGGCGGTGGGATTTTGCTCTCCGGCTATATATACTCCCTCTGTTGAGGGAAAATGGTCCAAGATTTTACAGGAAGAATACTGGTTTTAGCAAGAGACGCCAGGCCTCTTTTGCATGTTTATTTACAAGATACTTTCAGACTGTGCCTATTGTTCGGCCTTTCTGCTTTTTATGTCTTGATTAAACTGTGAACTGTGCTTTTTATTGTCTTAAGCATTTCATTTGAGGAGACTTCTATATATTGAACGCAAACTTGCTGGTCTAAATCATGTCTTAATGACTCTTCTTAGCAGTAAGAATGTATGCGATACTGTTTTATGTCAATTAAATGAACTGTTTATGCTATTGCTTTAAGCTTCCGGTGTTTTGGAACATATCAATAACATTCAGGCCCTTGAGTCTATGATTTATTGTGCCTATCAAAAAGTTTTGGCGCATCGCCTTAGATTAATATTTGTTTCATTATATCTGCTTCCTTTTCCCTTTCCAAAAACCATTATATAGAAGAAGCCGGCTTCTTTAAAATTCGGAGGTCACTCAGTTTGGCGCAAAGGGGTCCCCCTTGAACTGAGTTTCCCATAAAGGCACTGTTATCTCGTCAATTTTTGGCGTCAACATTACCCTGACCTACATTTTCATCAATCTTGGCATTGATACTTTCAACAATCTTGTGCAGCCTCTTATTGTAACACTTGTAAGCTTTGCTCTAAGTGGAATATCTTAGGAATATTCATTCATCACATCTTGAATCAAAGCTTCCCAAGTCTTAATCTTCTCTTTTTATATAGCATTTTCTACCAAACACCCTGAAGTACTTGATTGATGCAGGCTTGCCATACCACAGTTCATGTGGAGTGCTACCACTGTTTGCTCTTAGCGGTGGTCTTTTCTAAATAGATACAATAGTATGAACTATTTCCAAAAATTATTTTCCAATTTTTTCTCATTTAACATAGCTCTAGCCATCTCCTTCACTATCTTATTTCTTCTTTCCACCATGCCATTTTTTGTGGTGTTCTTGGTGTTGAATATTATCATTTAATACCATAACTTTCACAATATTCTTTGAATTCACTTGATGTAAATTCTCCACCTTTGTCTGATCTGAGATATTTAATTTTTCTTCTAGTCTCTTTCTCTACCAACTTTCTGAAAATTTTAAACTTCTCAAATGCTTCATCTTTCTCCTTTAAGAATGTGACCCAAGCCATTCTAGTATAATCATCAATCAACAACATAAAGTATCTCTCTCCTTGCAACCCCTCTGTCCTTTTTGGACCACATAAATTAGTATGAACTATTTCCAAAGGTTTTGTAGTTGAATAATCCTTTGTTGGAAACATGAACCTTGTTTGATTTCATTACTGACATCCTTTGTAGATTAGGTTTCTAGGCTTCACTATCTTCGGTATATTCCTAACCTGTCCTTTTGAGCTTATTTTTACTAAATTTTCAAATTTTACATTCCCTAACCTTCTATACAACAACCAACTCTCATTTTCTTGGATAATTATAAAATTATGGCCTTTTACTTCACAAATGTTGTATAGGTTACTATCAGTCCTTATCCCTTATGTAATTATCTTACCATTCTTTCTTATCTTGCAGGCCTCAAAGTTAAATACAATTTTGTACCCATTGTCACACATTTGGCTGACACTAAGAAGGTTATGTTTCAAACCCTCAATATAGAGGACATCTTTTGTCTTATTTTTTCCATCTAAGCTCAAGATTCCTTTACCATGAATTTTGACAAAAATATTATCACCTAGACTTACCGACCTTTCCTTGCACTTCTTGAGTTCAATGAATTTTACTTTATCTCTAGTCATATTCTTGGCGCAAAAATTATCAATCACCCACAATTTTTTTTCTTTCCATGCAGCACTATTTGGGCAATGATAGATTGAGTGGAATTCTTCCCTTTCTCCTTCCACACTTTGTTAGGTTTCTTTTCAACATTCCCTTCCTTTCTCTTAGGAACTTTAGTTTCCTTTTCAACTTTGGGAGGTGAGTTTTTCTTTTTCTCAGACTGAGCATTTTGTCTAATAATTTTTTTTCTACATTCTCAAGCTACATGACCAAAGTTGTTACAATTGTAATAGACTATATTCTTGTCAACCAAGGGAGAAAATTGATTTTTTCTTACAAATTTTGTATTCCTGCTTGGAATGACTCTACACTCTCTAGACCTATGACCAAAATGATTACATGTATAGCAATACCCATAAAATTATGATGAGTACTTTTTCATGGTGTTTCCTTCAGCTAGATGTGAAAATATTTTGTCTTAGATTTCTTGAATGATACACTCTTGTGAAACCTTCATCATCTATCCTCTTTGTGTTCTAATTATTCTTTGGCTAGGAAGAGCAAATTTTGTTGTCTTTCTCATCTTCAATCAACTTCTTCTCTTTATCATATTTTTCTACTATAGTAGACTTCTTTTCGGCTTCAAATACATCCTTATTGTTAGTTTTTTCATCATTAAAGACTACATTTTCTTTATCCTTGAATCTTTCATAGAGTTTTATAGAGGCGTCAACAAATGATCTCTTTCCTTTCTCTAGTATTAATCTAATTTTTTCTTTATTCATAGGTTTTTGTGTACTTATCAACTCATTCAAAATGTTTTAACCACCTATTAATTTTAGACTCTTATTGATCTATTCATTGGATTTCTCCAATTCCTTTCTTAAGGAAACTATTTCTGCCTCAAGATTCAAACATTTATCCACTTCAGATTCTAGCTTGGACTTCATTTCATTCTCCTTTTGAGCATGCTTTTTCAATTTCTTGTTTTCCCTTTTATGATCATCAAAATTTTCCCTTTGATCATCGAGATCTTCAAGGGCACTGATCAATTCTCCTTCAAGGTCAAAAACTACCTCCTCATCTTCCTCGTGAGAATCCTTAGATTCCTTGGCCATAAAGAGGAATTATTCTGCTTCTTCCTCCATTACAAGAGCATGATCTTGTTCATCATTGAAACTATCAATAGTGTTGGATGAATCAATTTCTTCCTGAATGTATAGGATCTTCTTCTTCTTTCCAAAAATCCTCCATTTATGATAGTAAGGTTTATTCCTTTTTCTATCCCCTTCTTGCTCAGTGTTATCTCCTTGATCATAAGGGAAATTAAAAGAAAAATGACCTATTCTACCACTAAAACACTTAAAGGGGAAATTACCTTTATAATTGCTAGATCCTCTCCTCGGTCTTCTAATGAATTTTGCTTCTTCCACATCAACCTCTTCATGTTTTGACGTAGAGGCTATAGCCTTTTTTTTCTTATCTACCTCGTCCTTTTCCCTTTTAACAACCTTGAACACAACTTCTCTTTTGAATGACTTGATATCTCCCTTTCTCATCTCATATGTCATAAATATGTCATGCAATTCATCAAGGGTGAGCTTACCCACTTCTCTTCCTTCTTTGATTGTAGAGATCTTGGGGTCATAGCTATTTTTCATAGACCTTAAAACTTTCAACACAACAACATCCTCTTTTACTTCTCCAAATCCTCTAATAGAGTTTACTGCATCATCAACTCTTAGAAGATATTCTACAATATTCTCATCTTCAGTCATCTTTAAGCCTTCAATTTTTTCTCTCAACACTTGAATCTTTGCCAATTTCACCTTGCTATCTTCTTCATAGATTCTTTTCAATTTTTCCCAAAAATCATACATAGTTTGACAATGCATAACCTTGCCATGCACAAAATCTGACAAATTATTCATAATGAAAAACCAAGCTTTTTCATTGTTCTCATAGTCCTTCTTTCCTACATCATCAATGGGGAGAGTAGCATGGAGAATGTATGTGGTTTTGACTGAAATCCATACATCAAGTCTCTATAATCCCAAATATTCTTTCATGACTGAGCTCCACTTAGCATAGTTTATTCCATTAAACCAAGGTGGCTTTCTTGAACCTTCTTGATTGTTCATTGTGTTCACACTACCAAAATCTACCCAAGTTGATTAAGCTTCACTTAGGGAACCCAACACTCTGATACCAATTGTTGGAACATAAAGATCTACTGAGAGGGGGGTGAATTTGTAGATATTGAAATTTTCACCTCTCAACACTTAGTGCATATTAATTGTTTGAATTCTCAATGTGTAGATAAAAATTAATAAGAAAACACAAGAGAGAGAGCACATGTAGTCATCACATAACACCAATGTACGTGGAATACCTAAGATTGGGAAAAACCACAATGATAAATGCTACGAGGATCTACTATACTAATTTTTAAGGGAACCAACCCTATGGAGACACTAATCTCCTAGCTTTAGGAGCACCCACTCTAAGGAAGCACCTACCCAGATATCTGATGGCACCCACCAATCAGATTTACAATGTAAGATATTACAATTATAATGAAAATTATATGTTGCAACTTATTTGCAACTACACTTACATGTATGGTGCACACTTTGCAACTCTTCCTTTTCTCTGCACTTCTTTACCCACTCTATATTCAGTTCTTTTTCTACACCCTTATTCTCTATATCTACTACTTGCTCAGCAGCACACCCTTTTCTACAATATACTAGTTTGAATGAGTGGAACCCAAACAAAAAGCACCAATACAATCAAGGTGTTTACCCCAAACATAAATCCATATTTGAATTCCCGATTTTTGTTTGGTTCAACTTATTCAAGCATAGTGCATTCTTTCTCTACACTCTACCGCTCCCAACTCTTCTTTCGCAAAACTACTCTCTCCTTTTGACTACTACTTCTCACACTTATTCAATTGCTAAGTTATCTATCTTTTCTTTTCTAGAAACTTCCTTGATCCGTGCACCTCTGACCAATGCAACTTGATGCTATGATAAGGGTTTTTATTCTTTCCTCTTTAGGAAGCATACTCTGCATCGAGCCATACCTACATTAATTTCTATCTAAAAATATCTTCTAAGATCAGAGATCTATAAACCCTAAGTCAGATATGCATTTAATTTATTCTTTTGTGCATAAGATTTGAACCCAACCTCTATTCACTTAGTACTCTATGTCGTCATTCTGCAACTCAAATCAGCAATTAAGTTTATTGTTGGAGTAGGTAGACCAATTAATTTCATTCTTCTGGTTGGCTGTCAGTTAGAAACTACTGACATAGACTTAACCATTTGAAACCACCAGCTTCAAATTTTGATCATTAATTTTATCTCTATGTGCCAAGATCCATGGTTCTCCATTCATCGTCATCCTTTAAAACACTACCATTAGATGAGCCTTCCTTTATATCCTAGTCATCGATATTATTCTGCCATCACTCATAATCAAAGAGACTGAGCCACTACTCACACCAAAATCTATAGGCCACTTTGATGAAACTCTATCAGAGTATCGAAGAGACTGCTCACATAGTCTTGCCAATATTTTATATTCTCCTCTACCTGCTGCCTATTTTCTATGTACAGAGTCCACTTGACTAGGTCATCATCATGCAATTCACAACAAGGATGTGAATTTCCTATCAAGCAATCACCAAATTCCATCTATCCTTATTCCTCAGCATCCATTGTTATCACCTTTTTGTTGGGCCCCACCATCTTGACACTTTGAAGAGACCAAAGAACTTGTTTTATCGATAAATAGGTATCTCTCAGAAGAAGTAATCTTACCTCCATATACTTCCCCCTTATCAATATTTCAGAGTGTCACAAAAGAAAATCCCAGTGAGGTGGATTTTTCCTTCCAACGTCCACAAACTCCCTTACCAAAATATTGAAAAGACCTAAGTCTCTGCCATACCGATATTCATCCTTCACATCAATGTAGCAATCAAGATGTCAAAGAGACATCCTATATTGTCCTACCAAACACTCTCTATTTTCTTAATGAACTTAGTGGCCACGAAATACACTCATCACATTATTGAAGGGATAGCCAAGTAAGTCTCACCAAAGAAAAACTACCAGTATGATGAAGGCTTGTCCACCAATTCAATAATCCACCATCGTAGTCTTGAAGAAACACTAAAGCAACTCCTTCTGAAAGAATGAAGTCTCCCTAATGGTGTATGAATGCATAACCTTTTGAATGCACACCATAAATACCTATAAATTATAAATTTGTAAATTATATCAAAAAACTCTTCACAAATCTGACCTCTATTTGATCACCGTTCTCACCTTTTCACATAAATGTTATTCTCTCCTTTTGACATCAATGACAACAATATGCCAACAACCTCACCACAAGTATGATATGTTTCTCCTTTTTACTTGAAATATGTGTTGGTATGTCAAACTATGCACCAACTATTGCAAGTCTATCAGTTTGTTTATTCTGATTTCTCATAATTGTGTGGATGTTAAAACCTTCAAAACCCTCAATTAAATCCTAAACCCTATGCTTGTAGTATTTGAGTAGATTGTTCTTGATTGAGTTTTGAGTTCTAAATTGATGGAAAACCAATTCATTTCCACCAAATACTTGTCACAATTTGATGCTTTCTTTTTGTGCAAGATGGAGACCCTAGATGAGTGCTTCATACTCAGCCACATTGTTAGTGGAACTAAATTGAAGCTTGAAAGAGAAATAATATTTTTCCCTACTTGGAGATACTAGCATTACACCAGCACCAACACCATTTATGATCTTAGAACCATCAAAAACCATTTGACACAATCACCCTAGATCCTCCTGAGTTTTTATGAGATTAAGGACAGGAGTATTCTCTTCATGAATGCAATAGGTTCCAAGGCCAGTCTCCTCTACCTAAGCAATAGTAAATGGATCAAAATGTAAAACATTGCCCCTTTCATGCAACAAACAATAAGGTACCTCCTCTATAGGATTTTCAAGTTCGTGAACATAACACTCCTCCTTTTGATCATGCAATGTATAGTTCATGTTTATTGGACTAGGAGTGTAAGGCTCTAGATGATCATTTTCTATGGGCTCATATTTGATGATTGCTTTAGTTCCATATTTAGTTATAAATAGCATGTGAGACCAATCAGTAGATAAGTACCCACCTATCTTAGTAGTGAAATCTCTAGATAAGCAAGTGGAAAAATGAGCAGGGAGGTCTATGACTGAAATGACTTGCAACACATTACAACCAAGACATGCATGCAAGGACAATTTTAAATTCTTAATTACTCCCACTATATTGACAATAGTGCCACCAATTTTAATAATTTTATATCCACCAGTTCATACTTGATACCAAGCATGCCAACAATTCCCTTAGGGATGACTGAACTACGTGCCCCTCAATCTATCATGCAATTGTGAACTATATGATTTCCAATAATTAGAGATGGATATAAGGGAGGTTGCTTATTGATTTTTCTTGAATTCCCTCCTTCTTTTGGTTGCACCAGGCTACTTGATGGAGTAGTCTGCTCTTTTTCTTGTACATCATATGTTTGTTTATGTTCCTTTAAAGCTTGTTGTATAAAATCCCTTTGTGATGGGATAGATAGAGCCTCCCACATAGTAACATTCATACTAGATTTCTTCATTTTCTCCACTATGTTGAAATGAAGTTGGCTAGATTTAGAAGGAACCTTTGTAACAGGGTCTATTCTTGTTGCTTGTGTGATCTTAGGCTGCTCCACTACTTGTTTAGGTCTATTAATAGGATGATTTTATTCTAAAACCTCTGATGTTTTACACATTTGTCCAACATTTTTACTTTGTTGAGGTTTCTAAGAGACCGATGCTTGCCTAGCCATGGAAGATGCACCACCCTCCATTGCTCTTTTCTTTGATCTTGTATTATGGTCTATTACATCAGCATCTACTTGATTTACCCCACATAAATCCTCTTGACCCCAAATGAAAAATGAAGAGTCACCACATGCATGATTCTGATTACTAGTAGCTATTTGGTTCATGCCAATTTGCTACTCCAAAGTAGAGGATTCATTTTGAGCTACTAGAGTTTGCACAAACTCTCCATTTTGACAAGCATTTTGATTATGAGCTTGCTTAGAAGGGTAACACCACTCTTGCTTGTGTGCTAAATTATTTTTCACTGGGACCAAAGCCTTAGAAGTGTTATTAGTTGTGTGCATGCTATTCATGGGATTAGTATGATTCCATTGATTTTTTCCTTGATAAGGTGGTCTATTTTGTTGATAACCTTGAACTTGAGGCTGATAGGGCCTATTGTTTTGAGCTTGCTACCTCTTCATTGATACTAACTCATTATTCATACTTTGGAGCAAGGTGCCCCAATCTTCTAGAAGTGTAGAAGAAGTAGAAGGTTGTCTTGTAGAAACCACTAGAATAGGAGCCACTAGGATAGGTTCCACCTTGGCCATGAAGGAAGCTCTAGAAATAAAGGCATCAGTGGCCTAGGAGCTATCTTCCCAGCTTGAATTAAACAATTTTCTGCCCTTATGGAAACATTGTATTCACTTGGTAAGGTACAAAAACCCATTGATTGGATCATAACAACTACATCACTATTAAGTTCCCTCAAGAAATATAGAAAAGCATGCTCGAAAGAAAGCTTGACCAAAACAGGAATTCTATCCCAAGTCTTTTGGAATCTGTAATGGAAATCACTCATGAATTCATGAGGTTCTCTTTTAATTGTGGTTAGTTGTTCTACAGGGACAAATGGTCACTCTTGTCTTCAAATTTTTTGCATAAATTCTCTCCCAACTCATCCCAATTATGAATGGAGTTGGGTGGAAGTCCTCTATACCACTACAGGCTTTACGCTTAAGGGAAGTTGCTAGCAACCTAATGACCACGTTGTCTTCTATTATATCATGCAATGAGCATATGTTTTCCAAATCTATGATGTTTTCTACTAGAGTTGTATATGTTTCACCAATAAAGTGGGGAATACTTTTGAGGGCATTGAATGGTATATCATCTTTCTGGGCTAGAATCAAGGAGCTTCCACCAGTAAAAGATATAAAAGGTTGATTTTTGTTTGTATGGATAGTGGGTGTTCTAGCTCAAAATAATCTACCCATAGATGTCGTAGATAGGGATATAGGAGGACTTATACTCCTATTTCTTCTTATAGGTGAAAAATATTATCTATTTCTACTTCTAGAAGTAGAAAATGAGAGCTAGATGTATTGGAAATTACTTCTAGAAGATGTTCTTTCTTCAATTCTTGGCATGAATGTGCAAGTCTGGTCTCAAACCATGAGTTCTTAGTACTAGCAGGGTCACCAATTCATATGTAGAGTCCTCCCTTGATTGCAGAGTTGTCGGGTACTTATTTAAGAGCATCTTCAAGGCTAGAATGTTGAGAGCAACACCATTCTCTTAACAAAATAAAGTGAAACTTATTCTTGTGTCCCACCAAGTGTGCCAAAAATAGTTCTCACATAAAACTATACCCTACTGATCAATAGATAAGCGTTCTAATGACACAATGGAAACAACCTCAAGGTGTGGGATCTTGCACAAATGAGGTTGAATCTTTAGAGAAGGTCGGCTTCCTCTTCTAAACTAAGTGCAAATGTGTTGGTCTAACCCAGCACATGAAACCTATCTCTACTTCTAATCTAACAAATCTCAAAGGAAAAGGAATAGAAGGAGAACATGAAAATGAAAGGGAGGTGATGAACCAAGATAAAAATTTGTTTCTTCCTTCTTTAGAACAACATAATACATTAATGAAAAAACTAAAACAAATACTCAAAAATGAAGGTAAATGGATTTTAGTCAAACATGCAAGGGATAACATTCATAATAGTTGAATTTTATAAACATAAAATCTTAGAAGCAATCTTTACAATGGTTGAATGCAAAGAATGTAGTATCTACAATAGAAAAACCCTAGAGAAGACAAAGGATGAACCCTAAAAAAATATACAAGTTTTTCCTTTATAGTTTAGGCATAACTAAGATGAACATTAACCAAAACCTAACCCAACTAAGGTTACAAGATCTGATCAAGGAAGCTTGAGATCTATCCAAAAAATATGTGCCCAAAACAAGCATGGTCACCATACTTGTTAAAATCATGCCAAGAAGAGCCTAGAGAAGACAAGCTTTGCACACCATACACCCTGCCATGAAGATTTCCCTCAAAAATCCATCCAAACTCCTCCATGAAATCCATGTTTTGGGTATGGAATTAGTCAGAAGGGACGCACAACAACAATGAATGAGCATGGCCACCGCAAATCCACTTAGATAAGTTAAAAGAATGCATTAAAGTCATCCTTGAAACACTAAACATTGGATCTAGTAATTGGGGAGTTGTTGAGCATTAACGACATTGCCCAAAAAAATGCCAAACATAGGAAGGTCGGGGCATCAGGCCCAAAAGGAAGCTTTTGCAAACATTGAATTAAATGCTTCAAACCCCCGAAAATGTGTTTTTCAGACATTGGTTATCGGGCAATCAGAGGTTGGGAGTTAGGCGTTGGGCCATCAGCTTATTGCATTCATCAAAAGAAGGGAGGAGCAAAGAATAACGAAGAATAAAGGATACATTGGGGTAAGAGGGAATCCTTAACTATGAAAAATAAGAGGTAAGGGGAAATCTTACCATTGAAGATTAAAAATTTGACACTTAGTCACTTGATAGAAGGATGAGAAGAAGGGTGGAAAAAGGGAAGAGGAGAAGGGGAAGATTGACCCTAAAGGAAACCAACCTTCAAAAATCAAAGGGAAGCCTTACATCTTACCTCTAAAGGTAAGAGGTAAGGTGTAAGCGTGAAGGATGACAATTGAATGCTGATAGAAGAAAGGTGAAAATGGAAGAAGGGAGAGGTTGTAAGGGGTAAAGGGTAAGGGAAAAGATCAAAACCAAAAAATCTTAGAGAAAAGATGGGAAAGGAGGAGTGATGGAGAAGGTATGAAGGAAGTGGGTAAGAGACATTTTGAAAAACTAAAATTTTGGGACTTAGCCAATTTTAGGAACCCTCAAGGAAAACTCATGCAATATGGCCCATGTAGGATCTCTTAGATCAGATATTAGTGATGGGTCATCTAAGGGGGGCATGAAATGTCAACAGATATACAAGAACTCGATCTGATACAAGTATATCAAAATTCACCATGTGTTATGTGATAGACTACCTTGATATTGGTAGGAAAAAATGACCTTAGGAATGTGCCAGGTAGTATTAAAGGGGAATATCATACTTACATAACATCTAGCTATGATACAGACTTGGATGGGTGATGGAATAAATAGGATAATAGGATGTGATGTATGAATGTGACAGATAGTGAAGCAGGATAAGCTGAAGAGCCACTAATGGATGAAGGATGCTTATTTATGAAAGGTGCCTATTTTCTAACTTTCAACCAAGGTACTTTCCCAAAGCACCATTGAAGTGGTTTTCACTAGAGGACATTTTTTTCTTTATAGTTTTCAATCCTTTTTCTTATTTTTTTGGATTTTTGCTATTTTTTTATTTTTGGTTTTGTACCCTTCAATACTAGGCATAAATTTTTTTGAGATATAATATGTTGATTGGTTCTTGCAAGGGTTCTCCTTCAAGTGTGTATAATCGATATGCTTTTGAACCATAGCTAGTTGTGACAAAAAATGGACCTAGCCAATTAGGCTCAAACTTACCTTTTCTTTTTGTATTAGGATCATTCTTATAATTCTTCTTGAGTACAATATCCCCTACTTTGAAGGACTAAATTTTCATTTTCCTATTGTAGCTCCTTTTTAATTAGTTTTGATATGCCTACAAATGATTCAGAGCATCAAGACGTTGCTTATCCACAAACTCTAACTTATTCAACTAAGACACCCTATATTCTTCATCAATAATTAAATTTTTCAATGACACTCTCAATTATGGAAGCTCAACCTCGATGGGTAGGATGGCTTTAGATCCATAGAGTAGGGAAAAGGTTGTTGGACCTATAGGTGTGCAAATACTCATTATGTAGGCCCATAAGGAAATATTTAATTGTATATGCTAATTACAACCAACTTCATTAACCATCTTCTTGAGGATTTTTAGTATATTCTTATTTGTAGCCTCAACTTGACCATTTCCTTGGGGATAGTAGGGAGTGGAGAACCAGTTTTGGATATTGAATCATTGGCATAAGTACTTTTTTTTTTCAAAGGTGTTCCATTACTTGAGATAAGGGCTTGTGGAACACTGTAGTGAAAAATAAGTTAGTTCAAGATGAATTTGGAGATTTTTTTCCTTGTGATGTAAGTCATAGGTATAACTTCCACCCACTTCATAAAATACTCAATGGCTACTATGAGGAACTTGTGACCATTAGATGAGATGGGGGTGATCTTTCCTATGAGGTTGATTCCCCATTACAAGAAAGGCCAAGGTGTAACAATTTATTGGAGTTCTTAAGTTGGAGTATGGATAAGGTCCCCATGCTTTTGTCGCTACATATAATTTTCATATATTGATGAGCCTCTCGTTCCATGGTGGGCTATTAGTACCCTATCCTCAATAGTTTCTTAGATAAGGTCATACCACTAGAATTTGAACCAACAATTACTTTGTGTACTTCCATTAACGTAATCAAATCTCCCTTTTGATTCAAACATCATCATAACATCCCTTCAATACTTTCATGGTATAGGGTGTCACCTAAGATAATGAATTTAGATGCTTCCTTGACAATTTTTTTATTAAGGTTTGGGATAATGCCGGTTGGAAGGATACCTCTATTTAGGTAGGTGAAGATTTCATGATACCATAATAATAAACCTCACAACAATTTTCCCATATTTGTGATCTGAAAATAATACTTTCATAAAATATAGCAATTCTAATGATGTTATTCTCCTAATCTAACAGTAATCTCAAAGAAATATCAAAAGGAAAGGGTTTAGAGATATTTCTAAATCTAAAACCTAAGTACAATCATGAGAAAAATGCAATATTCAAGGTGGACCAATCTTCAATAACCAATTTCTTTTTTAATTTTTTTTTGCTATACTTTTTTTTTTTTTGGATTTTTTGGATTTATACCCTTCAAGCCTAGGAATAATTATTTTTGATAAGTTGTTAATTGGTTTATGCAAGGGTTCTCCTTTAGGTGTTGATAATTGATACACTCCTAAACCATAGCTAGTTGTAACAACAAATGGCTCTGGCCAATTAGGCTCAAACTTACCTTTTCTTTTCAGATCTAGAACATTCTTCTGATTCTCCTTGAGTACAAGATCCCCTACATGGAAGGACCAACTTTTTATTTTCCTATTGCAGCTCCTTTTTAGTTGGTTTTTATATGCCTACAAATGATTCAAAGCATCAAGAAAATGCTCATCCAGGAACTCTAACTCATTCAACCAAGACACCCTGTATTCTTCATTAGTAATTAGATTTTTCAATGACACTCTCAATGATGGGAGCTCGACCTTGATGGGTAGGATGGCTTCAGATTCATAGACTAGGGAAAGGGTGTTACACCTATAGGTGTGTAGATGCTAGTTATGTAGGCCCATAAAGAGGGATTTAATTATAGTTGCCAGTCATGACCAACTTCATTGACTGTCTTTTTGAGGATTTTTGGTATGGTCTTGTTTGTAGCCTCATCTTGACCATTGCTTTGGGGATAGTAGGGAGTAGATAATTAGTGTTGGATATTGAATCATTGGCATAACTCTCATACATCCTAATTTTTGAAAGGTGTTTTGTTATATGAGATAAGGTCTTGTGGAACACCGTAGCAAAAAATAAGGTAGTTCAAGATGAATTTGGAGATTTTTTTCGCCATGATGTAAGTCATAGGATAGCTTCCACCCACTTCATATGATACTCATTGGCTATTATGATGAACTTGTGACCATTAGATGAGGTGGGGGTGATCTTTCCTATGAGGTTGAGTCCCCACCATGAGAAATTTCAAGGTGTAACAATTGTTTGGAGTTCTTGAGATAGAGAATGGATAAGGTCCCCATGCTGTTGACACTGCATTCACTTTTTCGCATACTGATGAGCCTCTTGTTCCATGGTAGGCCAGTAGTACCCTGTCCTCAACAATTTCTTAGATAAGGTCATAATAATAGAATGTGAACCACAAATTATTTTGTTTACTTTGATTAACACAGTTAATGATTCCTCTTGGTCAAGACATTGTAATAATTTCCCTTTGATACTTCGACAGTATAGGGTGTCACCTAGGATAAAGAATCAAGATTCTTTCTTAACAAAGGTTATCTTGAGGTTTGGGGTGATGTCAATTGGACAGATATCTTTGTTTAGGTAGGAGAAGATGTCATGATACCATGGGAAACTGGGACCAATTTTTTTTCGCACAAATTTAGATTTTGGTACCTCAAAAGCTGGTATGAGAAGCTGATCTACAAGGAATTCATATTGAAGAATGTTGTGATACATGTTTAACAAGGACAAAATGGTTTCCATGGCATCAATTGCTTGATTGTTAACAAGGGGTATTTGCTCAAATATTATATCAATGAAGAAGTTCTTGAGACTTTCTACCATCTTCTTATAAGGTGTGATCTTATCATGTTCCATCTAATAACCATCATTGACTTGATTTACAACTAGTTGTGAATCACCGTAGACCTTTCATTCATGTATCTGCTACTATCCTACTATTCTCATTCCTATTTTAAGAGCTTCATACTCAACAATGTTGTTGGTGCATGGAAATGATAGCCAATATGATTTAGCAATACAATCACCTTGAGGGGTGATGAAGAGAATGCATGCCCCTGATTCATGTTGTATATGTGATCCATCAAAGTACATCTTCCACTCATTCATTATTTCAAGGAAAAATACTAACTCATCAAGAAATTTGGACATCAATGGGTTTTCTATTGTGCCTCTGCTAGTTGATCTGCAATGACCTATTGCTTAATAGCCTTCCACTCCACATACTCTATATCAAACTCCATTAAGATCATCACCCATTTAACCTTTCACCTAGTCAGAGTTTCCTTGGAAAACAATTATTTCAATGGATCAATGTTAGAAATTATCTTTATTTTATATGACAACATATAGTGTTTGAATTTTTGTGAAGTGAAGACTACTACTAGGAATTCCTTTTCGATGGATGAGTAATTCATCTCATATCCCACCAAATTCCTACACTTGAATTAGTGTTAAACCTTTGTCGTGATCTTGACCCAAAAATTAATTTTTTTTCCCGATCTCTCAAGGGGGAAAGGTACTAGCTTAATTCCTTCCACTGGGGCAATAGTGGGGCATCCAAAAAATTAGGAATTTTTAAATTTTTGATCTGAGCAGCAGTGTAAATCTGAAAAGTGTCAATTTTTGAACAAATGTAATAGTTACCTCACTCCAAAGAGGGGAAAAATTGTGACACTTAAAATTGTCTTGATAGATATTGCACATCTAAATTTGATTACCAACACTTTCATCCTAAATTCTCCTCTTTTTTGACTATTTAATTAAATAATCCTAGTTATTTAATTAAATATATCAATTTCTTCTATTAGTCAAATAATCAATATTATTTGGATAATTCATCCCCTTTCACACTAATTTTCATCTTATTTAATTAGTTAATGTGAATTACTTAAATAAATTTCTCACATCCTCACATTTAATTAAATAATCTTAATTATTCAATTTTTAACCCCCTTTTCATTAAATAAATTAATTAAATTTAATGAGCATCCTAATTCCACTCATCTTGCACAATTAAAACTTTGTTTTAATTATCTAAATTTCTATTTTCTCTCACCCTCCCACTTGCAAGGGAATATTCAACTAGAATATTCTTCCATTTGAACTCCAAAATGGAATATTCTTTTTAACAAAATTCCTAACAACATCCTAATTTTTAGGAAGTGTGCTTCTTTGTATCAATGAGAGCCACTTATTAGCTCCTTTATCCATGTCAACTTTCATTCTCATCCATTAATGAGAACCCTTGATACATGCCTTCACCTATCATTGCTTCTCATCCATTGATTGATCAAATCAATCCTATCTATTGATTCACCATTTTCTCCTATAAATACACCTCATTTTGGAGAGAAAGGATCCACTTCAATTTTAGAAAAGTTATGCTACACATTTGAATACCCACTTTCATCCATCTTGCATCTATTTTAGCTTTTCATCCACTTTTAGCTTAGTTTTCATCAATATTAGCTTATTTTCATCAATGAAATCTATTTAGATGCTTCTTTCAATATAGGGATTGGGAAAGGGCTGACATTCCACATTAGTGCAACACCAATCCCCCAATGCGATGAGGTTTGGGGAATTTAACTAGGTTCCTTTATGCATTTCTTAATAGTTTATATTTAAATGGCTTCTTCATTCTATGTTTTCAAGTATTTCATTGGTACTATAACTTAACTAGTTAGATATTGTTTGGAATCTATTGGATCTAGTGTGTTTAGCTTGTGTTATGATTATAATCACAATAGGAATAAGAGGTTTATAAGGAAAAATGAATGAGCTCCTTCACTAGGCTGATTATAACTCCTTTTCAACACAGCTAACTGGTTAATGGTTAGATAATGGTTACCCTTGTTCATTTTCCTAGAGAACATTAATTTCTAATTGTAATCCCCTCAACCTAGTCTAACTAAACTAATTTATTTATATAAATAGGAAGTAACCCAACCTATTATTTATCCTGTGTTCTCCATTTCTAAAAATATTAGACAACATTGTTCTTTCAAAGAAGAAAAAGATGATGACATTTTACTTTTATTCCTATACATTTATTTCTTCTAATAACGATTGGCAATAAGCAGCACAAAGAATGGTAGTCAATATTTTTTATAGATGCATGTAGAGGAAAAATAACTTAAATTACTGATTTAGGAATCATTAAAATAGTTTAACTACCAATTTAGGTAGCATGAGAATAATACATCTATTGAAAAAAATCACATTTCTATAAAATATAATTCCATATAAGTGATAGGTAAACATGGATACATCATGTTGTTTATATCATCAAACACCCCTTTCTTTTCTTAGTTTACTTACCCATTTCTAACATACTTTTTAATAGACTGTTTCATTGCAGGTCTACACCATCCTACAATGCAAATGCCAACTATATGATATTTAACTTTGCAAGACTCATAATTTTTTATATATTTTGTTTAGTGCAGACATTACAATAATAACATATCTCATCAACTCACTGAACTACCTTACATATACAAAAAAATAGCAAAAAAACATTTTGCTAGCATGCTAATATCAAGAACATAGATTACGAAACCAAAATCTCCCCATGCTAGGACTCCTTTAAATGAATAACCTACACAGAAACAACAAACTATTTCTCCATAACTAGTGGGAGCTCACCTCTGAGCCATAGGGCTAAAGTAGTTCACCCCCAAGAAAGGGGAAATCCAATAGTGATAGGGATTTTGTATAACACAATATTTGATATCCAACACCAACATGGTAGTATTTACAACACAATATAACAACAAATTACTCCAACATTTGATACAATAGTCATATTAACTAGTTTAAACAACACAAGAAACATAGCATGAAGGCTCTTCTTCAATATTCTTAAATAGGGGAGTAGGGACATCAACTAAGAGGGGTTAAATAGAAGAATTTCATATATATTCAACCTTATAACTCCTCATTTTTCATATAAAACACTCCCAATCCACACTTGCAAAATCCCATCCTCCATTACACACCATCAAACCCCACACCATAATATATCACACATAGAGATTATTTCGCATGGCCATAGACATGCTTCCCATGGGTACTCATACCCTTTTAGTAATCCCCTCTAAAGACATCTCACCTACTCATACTCTGAACATGAAGAAAGACTGCCAATCTATGGTAAGTTCCCTTCTTCACAACAAGAATAGACACATAAAAACAAAAAAAACCAACAAAACAAAGAAAACTCCATACCATCAAAACAACACATTTACACAAAAATCATAAGAAGCTTAGAAGGAGGCATACCAACCTATTTTCAACCCTCAAAATGGAAATGAAGATGTAGAAATAACAACTCCCCAATCTTCTCTCATTCCCAAACTTCTACTCTTTCTTCAATGTTGATATGAAAACAAGAATGAATCAATCCCAAAGCTCTACCCTCTCTAAAATAAAACCACTACAAAAAACCTAATCCTTCATCTTTAGTTATGAAGGTGACAAGTGCTTCATTCATAATTAATCTCCCTCAACTCCACCCTTCACACTTTTGGTGTGAGGGTTCTCTAATCATTTTTGAAAGATATTGACCAAATTTGAATTTCGTCACAACCAAAAGTGGCTCTAAAAAGAGGGTCATATGACTCCAAAATTAACTTTTTAACTCATGAAATTATTCCCAATGCCTAGCCTTATGACCTAGGCTCATGAAATATCATTAATATATAAATAAAACACATAAAATTGACCTTTAAACTAGGGCATATCATGCAACTTTATTCAATTCAGTCAAGACATTATACTTAACATTATAAAAAACTTTACTAGCACCTCACACACAATAAACACATTACATAAATCATGACGTATAAGACCTTAACCTTTCCAATTAGGTTAGGTCAATTTTCATTGGAAATGCAAATTTATCACCTTGGAATTTCCCTAGATTCACTAGTCATGGACTAAACCTATACACTTCATTGCATAATAAAATTGAAGCATGAAATGTACAACATGATATCCCTATAATAAATTTCAAAATTAAACATCTCATTACATTTTTTCATCCCATGTCACAAATATCTTAACATTAGAAGAATCAATCTTCAAAGATAAAAAAACATAAATGCACTACAAGAGGTATGCATCAAAATCTATCTAATTATGTAATCATTCACTCATAAAATAGAAAATAAGAAGATCACTATATTAGTTTGATTAGCTACATAATACCACAAAACCATATCAATAAGGATAGCATACATATATGAGTATAATGTATCTATGGTAACATCAAAGTATTCCAAGTTAAAAATCCATGGTATGAAGTATCCAAAATAAAAAACTATCTATGCGGATAACACAAAATCACATAAGTCATATAAATCCCTGGTACTGAAAAAGATAGGTCGCACATCCTCCTCCCTAGGTGTGGACTTCCTCCTAAAGTCCTCAAAGAGGTGAGGGTATAATGTCCTCATCCATGAAGCATCCTCCTAGGTGGCAACAACCTCATCATATCTATCCCACTAGACCCTAACTTTTTCCAACTCTCATCCTTGAAGGCCCAATGTCTGATGACCCAAGATGTGAATGGGATCCAACACCATCTAGTCATTTGTCTCCACCTATAAGGCACCCCAATCCAAATATGAGATGGATCATGCACATAACATATCAAAATAAAAACATGGAAAACATCATGGATACATGACAGGCTAGGTAGCAAGGCTGGAAGATAAGTAACTAGTCCTATTCTCTCTAAATTATCAAAGGGATACACAAATCAAGGTGCTAGCTTAGATCCCTTTCCACATCAGAATGGAATATGATGTGGCCACATTCTCAAGAATACTCAATCACCCACTACAAACATCTAATCTATCCTCTTAGAATTTTCATACACCTTTTGATGATCTCGAGCCTCTGGTAATTGCTACTTGAGAAAAACCACCTATCGCTCCATATCCTATAATAGCTCTAGAACAATGGAAACCCTATCCTCAATCTTATCCCAACTCAATGGAGTCTTGCATGGTCTTCCATACAAAGCCTGATTTGGTGCCATACCAAGTAAACTATGATGACTATTGTTGTAGGAAAACTCAACTAAGTAGAGATACTCATCCCATCTGGATTGATAATCCATCACATAAATGTTAGCATATCCTCCAATATTAGATTAACCATCTCTATCTATCCATCTATCTGTAGAGGATACATAGTACTAAAATTAAGTTGAGTGTCTAAATCCTATTGTAATGCTCGCTAAAAGGCTGAAGTGAATACTGAATTTCTATTTGATATGATTTTATGAGGGATCCCATACAACCTAAAAATGTTATCCAAAAACACCCTCGCTATTGCTAGCACTGTGTAGGTAGTCCGTACTAGAGAGAAGTGGGCCACCTTGGCCAACTTGTCAATCATCACCATAATGGCATCATGGCACAAATAAGAAAAAGGTAGACCAACAATGAAGTCCATGGAAATGGTATCCCATTTCCACTTTAGAATCTAATGGGGGTAAAGGAGTCTTATTGGATGTTGTTTCTTAGCCTTGAATCTCTAAAACTCTAAGCACCAAGCAAGAAAATCTACAATATCTTGATGCATCCCTTCCTAATTATATAGCTAACAAAGATCTGCATGCATCTTCTTTACCCTTAGTTGTGTTTCATATGGACCTCTTTGTGCCTTTGGCAAAACCACCATTTGAGGATCCCTAATTCATGGAACATACATATTCCCTCTATGATGTAACAACCCATCTAAATCTAAGGTGTAACATGAATATTTTCCCTTCAAGGCCTACTAATATTGTATCTCACTCTTAACCTCACAATATCAAACATCCTCTAGCAACTTCTATAAAATGCAAGCCCTCAAGTCTATACCCACTATCAAAGCCATCACCTCATGCTATCATATACTCAATGCATCTACCACTACATTATCATTCCATTTGATGTAATGTGCATCAAATTCATACTCATGCAAAAACTCCATCCAACGCCTTTGCCAAGAATTCAAGTTTGGCTATGTGAAAATGTATTGTAAGATATAATGATCAAAATGAAGCTCAAAGTGGTGGCCAAGAAGAAAGTGTCTCCATCTCGTGAGAGAATGAACTACTACTAAAAGCTATAAATCATGTGTGGGGTATTTCAACTCATGGTTCTTGAATTTTTTTGTCTCATATGTGATCAATCGACCCTCCTACATAAGTATTGCTCCAATACCATCCAATGATGCATCTATACAAACAAGGAAATCTAAGGTTGTATCGGGTACTACTAGAATGGGAGCATTGGTGAGATTCTCCTTGAGGGAATGAAATTCCCTCTCAAACTACTCAATCAACTCAAACCTCTCCCCTATTTGCTGAAGGGAGGTAATGGGATGTGTTATCCTGGAGAAACCCTCCAAAAATGGCAGTAGTAACTGGCTAGTCCCATAAAAATCTTGACCTCTGTAATATTGGTGGATTTCGATCAATCCATGATGGCACTAATCTTTGATGGATCTACTAAGATACCATCACTTGAAATGATGTGACCCAAATATTGGACCTCTATTTGAAATAATGAGAACTTAGCCAAATTAGCATAAAGTTGATGTCATCTCAAACATTGTAGAACATATCTCAAAATGATCCTCATGCTCCTCTACTGTCCATGAGTATATCTGAATATCATCTAGGAATATCAACATGAATCAATCCAAGAAAGTACTACCATTCATCAAGCTCATGAATGTTGTGGGGGCATTCGTCAACCCAAATGGTACCATTGTAAACTCATAATGCCCATAACGAGTCCTGAATGTTGTCTTATGGATGTCTACCTATATAATCCTTAACTGATGGTATTTGGACTTTAGGTCAATATTGGAGAATGCCTTGGCTCCCCTCATCTGATCAAACAAATCATCAATCATAGGAAAAGGGTTGTAGTTCTTAATCTTCAATTTTTTCAACTACCTATAATCAATGCATAGACAAAGGTACCCATCCTTCTTCTTATTGAAGATGATAGGTGTGCCCCAATGTGAGATGCTATATCAAATGTTCCCCTTCTCTAATAGCTCTTCCAATTGAATCTTGAGCTCATTGAGTTCCTATGTTGTCATCCTATAAGGTTCCTGTTGACGCCAAAAATTGACGAGGTAACAGTGTTGTATGGGAAACTCAGTTTAAGGGGGACCTTTTGAGCTAAACTGAGTGACCTCCATATTTTTAAAGAAGTCGGCTTCTTCTATAATGGGTTTTGGAAAGGGAAAAGGAAATGGATATAATGAAGCAAAGACTAATCTAAGGTGATGCGCCAAAATCTACTAATGGGCATGATAAATCATAGATTTAGGGGCCTGAATGGTGTTGTTGCATTCCAAAACGTTAAAGACTTAAAACTATAGCATAGACAATTCATTTATTGAAATAAAATAATATTGCATACATCCTCACTACTAAGAAGAGTCATTAGACATGATTTAGGTAAGCAAGCTTGTATTCAACATATACAAAAGTTCTTCAAATGAAATGCTTAAGACAATATAAAGCACAGTTTACAGTTTAATCAAAGCATGAAAAATAGAAAGGCCGAACAATTGGCACAGTCTAAAATTTTCTTGCAAATAAAATAGTAAAAGAGGCTTGGTGTCTTTTGCTAAAACTAGCGTGTTTTTCTCAAAAACATTTGGACCTCCTCTCATCGACAGAGAGAGTATATATAGCAGGAAAAGAAACCCCCCACCACTTTGGAGAACTGCAACAGAAAAGATCCCGCAATCCCTTTCAATGATGCCTGAATCAAAAGATTCCCAAGGCCATTACAATGGCATCGAGCTAGAACATAGCATCTGGTCATCTAGGTGCAGGTGCATCCTTCGTAATGATGGCAGTGGTCCCAGCCAGGCTCTAGGCGACAAGTGTCATCCACCACTGCAAATGACTATGACGAGCAGCACCCAATAGCATTATCTCCCTCAACCAGCCTATCACCCGCTCTACAGATCAGTCATAAGGCACATGGTAGCCTTTTGCTGCCCACATGAAACTTTCTTCCATTGCTTCTGAGAGATTGTGAAGATGCAACATGTGTCCAATGGGCAGAGATCCTTATCACGGCAGAGGGAAAGTTCAAACAGCTCGTCGTAAAGGACGCGTGGCAGCATTTTGCTGCCCGCGGTTGTTTATTTCATCCCAGCATGAAAAACTTGTGATCTGCCACCATGTAGCATTATGTAGGACCCTCTAACACTTTTTAGAAATGACGGCCTAGTAGAATCCTTTTGCAACCTGAAGAGACTTTAAGGAAATAAGAAATAAAACCTCCCACAAGTACGACACGTGGATGCCTAGCACGGCTCCTTAGGACCCAAAAGGGAAGCCATTACCCAAAGCTGCAAAGAGTAGGTACACAAAGTGGTAGATCAAAACTTTGATAAACTACTGAGCAAAAAATCGGCGATGCACAGGCCGGCACACACACAATACAAAAAGAAACCCGAAGGGAGCTGCTCAAATATTTATTTTAACAGTTCCCTCAATATTGGTTGAGCTCCTAGAACTAAATCAATTTGAAATCCCACCTCTCTATGGGGAGGCATCCCTGGTAATTTTGAAGGGAAAAAATCTGCAAACTCTCTAAGAATAGGATGATCATCCAATGAAACATCTGTTAAACCCTTTGATTTATCATTGATTGTTATAGAAAACATCTAACATCATTTTCTCATGCATCGCTTCAACTACATACTAGATATCATGCAAAGAGAAATGGGCCTATGTACTCCTAAGATCACCAATGATGTACCTTGATCATCAATACACTCAATTGTATTATAGAAATAATTAATCTTAGCTTGATGTGCATGAAGCCAGTCCATACCCAGCATTATTCCATAGGATTGTAATGGAGAAATATGAAGATTCACCATGGTGGTGATAGCCCCGAGAGTCACCTAACAACCATGAAGCACTAAATCAATGACCACCTTAGCCCATGAAGATAACTCTACCTCCCACCTATCATCTTTCCTAGATGCCACTAGTCTAAAATGATCCACTATGGCTAGAGAAATAAAAGAATATGATGCTCTTGAGTCAAATAATACACTAACTGATACATGACCAAGCATACATATTGCCTCAATAATGGTGAATTGATACTCAGCCTAGTAGTTCTTTACCACCGTGAAAACCCAGTGGTACTTTCCAACATCGCCAATTGTTGGCTTAGAAGCTCTAGGATAGGGTCATCCTATTGCAAAACCCTATGGACATTTCTTGGCTAAATGACCTACACCACCACAAATATAACAAGATCCTCTCGATTGCCCCTATGTTGGCTAGGTCCTAATGAATTGAGAAGATCTAGGCCTCCCAAAATTACAATGTTCTCCTCTAAAATACTACTAGGATTAGGAGGAGTTGTATGTTGACACTATGGTTTCTAATCTCTATGTAAGTCTACTTATTCCATGCTTTTAGATGCCCACCCTATGCACCTTATTTTTTCCTAGACCTCTATGTCTGATGCTACTATTGTTATGGCCTAGGAGACCCAAATGAAGGTCTAAATCCCCCTTCACTGGAAGGGGTGGTCTACGAAAATTGTGCTCCTAATGGCCCTAATTGTATTTGTGAAATCACTCTCAAGACTCTTATGTCCTGCTATGGACCTCCTCTACTATGTATTCCTTCTCCATGACAACCCTAAGGTCCCTAGGATCAGCCATACACATTGGTCCTAAAATTTTGGGGTTCAATCCCCTAATGAACCAATTTATGAGAAACTTATCATCCTAAATATAGTTCACATACTATAGAAGTTCAAGATATCGACTCTCATATTGAACTACTATAAGGCCCCTTTGTTGTAGATCATGGAACTCATCAATATGCCTATGATGAAAGTACTCTGAAATATAATGTGCTCTAAAGCACTCAAAGAAGGTATCCCATGTGATTGTGTCCATAGATAAGTTTTATTTTTTCTACTCTTGGAGCCACCAAGTAGAATCGGATCCTCTCAACAAGTGAATAGCCACCTAGCCTTAAGATTTCTCCCATATGGTTGCAACCCAAAGTATCGGTCAAGGTTAAGTAAACATGAATCTACCTCCACCCCATTGGTGGATCCTAAAAACTCTAGTGGCTTGAGGTGAAGTAGATCACAAAGCTAGTATTTTGCATCTTGCAAGACCCTTGGTGTCATCCCTACAATTGGTGACATCTGGCTTTGATGAGGTGATGATAGAATATGCACTAACTCCTCATATGTCTCCCCTGCTCATGCCCCTCAATGGTGTGGGGGACTCTCGTTGCACTCACGTGACTCTACATTTTGGCCTCACCCTCAAGTTGATCCACATATGGAATCTCACCCTTAGGATGATCCGCATGTGGTACCTTGACCTCAGGTTGATCCACATATGGTGCCTCGATCTCAAGTTGATCTGAGTGCAGTATCTCTGCTACTGCTAATAGTCTCTGCTTGATAGCTCCTGTTAAAAATTATTTTTGGATTTTGGTTGTGTAATATTTTTGCATCACTAATCAAAATTTATGGATTGTGGAAATCTACTATCATTAATTGATAACTCCTATCATATTTTCTAGTGCCTACAATATCTTTGGTCCTAGCTCTAGCTACTCACCCTGATGAACATCTTCCATATGATGTGACTCCAATGGCACCTCACATCCATGAGATCCTTGTGGATTTCCTCTCCTCACCTTACAAGGCATCCTATAGATTCCAAATTATAACTTAATTAGTTTACTATTCAACTTAGCAAAAAAGATCCTAGTGTTTGAAAAAGCTAGGCTCTGATACCAAATGTCATGCCCTAAATTTTCCACTTAAGACACAAAAAAACCTACAATTTTTTTATTAAACATGCAAACAAAATTTCACTAATAACCATGTACATGCACTTGGTCATAAAACTGCACACATCGATAATGTTGTGTAAGGAACATTGAAGGCTGACACATCACCTGAAGGCGAGTGGTAGAAATTATAAACATTCGGGTTGACACTCAACCTTGGAAATGAGATAATGCACTAGATCAAAAGGGAAAATTCTATAGTCCTTTTCACATTCTCAAAATACTACTAAGGTGGGTTGAAACAGTGAACCCTTGAGATGTTATTGATTCTTGTTTTAGCATCAATAGTCATTTAATTTTTGAACTTGATAAACTTTAACATTTAACATTAATCTTACTTGCTATAAGGCTTTCTCAAACATTGAAACTATATTTATTCATAATTACTAAATAATGTGGTGTCATTAGATCTGCTTCACATCACTATTATACTTCCCAAAACACTAATAATAGTATGGCTAGTATTACAAACATCTCCTTTAATATTTATGATATCATTATTTACTGATAGGACTAACATGGGCTCTCACATCAAACTACTATTTATTATTGTCTAGTAGATGGGGCATTTATAATTTTTTCATACCTATTGTTACCCATGTCATCATTACATATAATAGTATTAAACTCAATCTTACCATTAATATTAGTTTTTTTTTTAAAGTTTATTGGTAATAATACTATCAATATTAATATTAATATCAAAATTAATATTGAATCTAGTGATACCAACCATTAAGATTAACATATAATCTATTAATATTAATTTTAGTATTTGACCTATTAATATTGACATTAAATAATAAAGTTAGCAATGTCGATTATTGAACTTAGTCCCATCATTGTTATTAATTTTAAAACCCTTTAGTAATATTAATATTAAATTTAATAACACTAACACCTATATTAGTATCCATTAGGCTATTATCAATATTAATATTTATCTCTATCGGTAGTAATACTAAATGTTAATATTATCCAAAACAATACTTTTTCTTAATATTATTGTTATTACTATTGTACCAATGTTAATATTTTTTTTAATTGTTTCACTAACCATGTTGCTCCTAGTTTTTTCAAAGATGTAACATAGCTTTCACGACGAACAATTTAATAATACCTCATGAATCTCTCAATGCATAGGTTTTATTTCCTAAATCATATTGGATGATATTAATATTAATTTAGAATTATTAATATTGCATATTAACACTACTCTATTAACAATAATAAAAAATACCAGTATCATTTGTATCAATAGATTAACCCTTAATTCTATTACTTTTATTGTTGTTTTTAACATTAATCTACAAATATTATTATTCAATGCTAGAAATTGAATTCATCAATGATAAGAATAAAATTAATTTATAAATTTTGATATTTGACATTAATATAATTTCAACATAGATTAAATACCAATAATATCACGTGCCCAAAATAATAATATCACTAATACTCACCAGAGGGGATTATATTAATGGTTTCACTATTTATGAATTTTGTTTTCACATCCATTTTTAAGGATGTTTTGGGCCTCCTCTACATTGGGTTGGGTTAATAATGTTTTAACATAAAAATATTTAAATTGAATTAATTTTTCCCTAAGTTCTCAACTCCTTTTATTTTCCTGAAACCCTATCTCTCTTTTTTTCATTGTTGTTTAGACAGGGCTTATGTGAGTGCAACAGGAAGGTTGAGGTGATATATTTATGTTGCAAGGCATTGAACAAGGAAAGCATGATAGTTTTGTAGTTATTATGATAGCCATGACAGGTGCAAGAGGGGGCAATCCCCATTGAGGAGGTTGTGGATTCAAAGGAGGGTTGTGACTCCCTCAATGAGGCCGCAACCCATGATATTTTTTTTAAAGTTATAGTATATATGAATTTTCTCTTTCTTTTATTTGTCTTTGTAGACACCTAAATTTTACCACTTATGTTTGGTCAAATTTATCCCTTTTCATCTAAATATCCTCTTATCCATAATAATTAAATAATATTTGTATTATATAATTAATATCCATAAAGTCCTCTAAATCCATAAGGTATTTAATTAAATAATTAAATACTTTAACCTTTATCCTTTTCCTTAAAGAAATAAATAAATAATCTATTTATTTAATTTCTCACATGTACCATCCCCCATAATCTACACCTAATCCTAATCCACTTGCTAATTCATTATTAGGGATGTGCACATTTCTAATCCATAATTAGGTGTCACATCCTCCAACTTCAGCAAGTGGGCTTTGGATCCCCATTAGCCACCTAACCTTCCTCTAATCCTTAATTAATTATTCTAATCTAACCCATGGTCAACCCCCTAATAAATACTACCCATACCCTAATGAAATTTTTAATTCCATTATAATCTACCCACATCCCCAAATTGAATTTTAAATTCCAGTTTATTTTCCCAAGGTACTTGGAAGAATCTTTAATTCCTCTCTCATCCCACAAGGAATTTTTAAGTCATTTTCCTTCTCCCCATGAGGATTTAAGGAAATTTTTAATTCCCTTTTGTCACATCCATTACCTCTAGTACTTCCAAGTACCCCTTTCCCCATGGAATATTAAATTCCTTTTATCCTTCTCATGCACATTAACAAAAAAAATTTAATTTCTTTGATCAAACATCTTGTCTCATGCATCCACATGATGACAAGTGTCATCATCTTGTGGGTCGAGATGGCCCAAAACATCTCAACCTTTGATCTCATCTCCTCTTTCAATCTCCACCATTCATTCCCTTCTCCCTTGGCTAAATGACTAACACTGTCATTTTTGGCATGCTACCACATTTAACACATAACCATTCAACCATATCATTCATTATCTCAATCTCTCAAGAATACATTCATCCTCTATAGACAAATTCTTGTATCATTTCCATTCAGTGATCCAAATCAAGAAAAAACAAGTCATTATGTTGTCGAAATCAGACCATGAGCACACATTTCAAGCTATCAAAAATGGTAAACTACTCATAAAACTCTTCCTTGGCATATTTTGAAGGTATATTTTTCTAGTTTGAGTTTCTATCATAGGCCCAATATTGAATGTTAGCTCTTGTTTTTCTATTATGCATCTAATTTTTATTTGACTTATAGGATAGAAAATGCATGCACACATCTCTGGCATGCCCAGTGGAACCCATGTCACAAGCCCTTAACGCTTTTATTATTGTTTCAAATTTTGTAGGTTTGGGTCCTTTTGAGATTCAGAGGTGGATCCATCCAACAGGTAGACCTGTGGCCTATAGGGGTGAATCCATATCCTATAGAGGTAGACATGCACTCGTCTTCCAATCTTTGCTACACAAAGGTGGACCCACTAATAGATAGGCAGACCCATGAAAATTTAGAGGTGGATGCATGCTCATCTTTTGATGTTCACCCTATAGAGGTAGACCCACTAACGGATAGGTGGACCCGTGAAAGTTCAGAGGAAGATGTGCGCTTAGCTTCCAATCTTTGCTGCACAGAGGTAGACCTACTAATAGATGGATGAACCCATGAAAGATTAGAGGTAGACACATGCTCAAATTCCAATCTTTGTTCCATAGAGGGGGCTCACTAATAGACAAGTGGACCTATGATAGCTCTGAGATGGACATGTGAAAGTACAAAGGTGAATCTTCTAAGAGACTACATAGGTGTACCCGTGACCTTTAGAGGAAAACATGTGATCTACAAAGGTGGTTGCACTAAAAAACTATTGGGGGAAATTTGTGATCTACAGGGTCAAATTTACATGGTCTACAAAGGTGAATACTCTTTGTTCTTAGGTGATTTTTCTCTCTACATCAACAAACATAGAAGCTATAAAAGCTTCTATTTTTTGATAATTTTTTTATAATGCTTTATATACTTTCCTTATTGTTGAGTTAGTGTTTCCCCCCTTTTAAACTAACAATATTTTCTTTTCAATCACTCTTGGCATCCAATCATCTTCCTATGCAGCATGTTATCATTTTTCTAAGACCAAAGTATTAAACTACTAAATTATCTTCTATATGATGATCAGTTGAAGACAAGTGTAAGTATCTTTCATACTAGCTAGGCACACTTGGTTTTCCAAAGTGGTTAATTAATCTATTTTATATGTTTGGGATTGGTCCATTGGCATATGCTCTCCCCTTGTATTATGCGTGAGCATAGGAATCAAAAACTATGAATCAATCCAAGTCCATTAATGAGTCTACCTAGGAGTGCTAGCTTGCACATATGCCCTCCCCTTTCGGTATATGCAAGCCTAGGGATCAGAAACACCTAGAATTTCCTTCCCTTTAGGAGGCCTTCTTGGGATTTCATCACCCAAGGGATGACCTCAACCACGTGAATTGGTGGGGTATATAAAGGAGGGAGAACAAAATTTTTACCCCAATCTAGTCGTGTCATGTCTAGCCGAGGGTTAATACTTGGGTGATTCCAAGTTAAGCATGAACAGTTGGTCCAATATTTCCCATCAAAAGTTATTTACCCATGCTTGTGATGGGATAGTGTTCATAGGCGTTCCTCATGTACCCTCTTGGTGTTTAGAGGACTCCATAGATTCCCTTGTTTCAAACTAGCTTAAGACTCATGTTTTAGCCATGACTTAATGTAGTGCAGGGGATGTAGATCATACCCTAAAGCTACTCACCATGTACTCCCTTAGGTTGAGGTAGAAATATTCGAGTGAACTTTGGTAGTTCTCAAGGAGAGAGAAGGTGTGTATGTGGCATCCGTTGATGACCCTATTGTAAGGAAAGCTAGATGCGGAAGCAACTCTCCTAACCTCAAAACCTCAGGGAAGAATGTAGAGACACTTTTAAATATTTTTAATTACAGTCCAATTAAGATGCACATGAAAGAGATAACAGAAATAGAGAAATAGAAACACATATGAACACCAGATTTATGTGGGAAAAACCTTACGGGAGAAAAAACCCACCACACCAAGAGAAGTCACTTTGTATTACAGTAATAAAGATTACATACAGAGATTTGACTTATCTTTCTTATCACAGTTTAAAGCAGCATTCACTATGATCAACCTCGTATGAAACTTTCACATTACAATGTTCTCAAAATTGAATTCATCCACTGATCATACAACCACACCATCAATCTTTCAAACCATCAAACCCATCACAATCTGCAATCACTAAGTATATCCATGTTGGCCCTATCTGTCGAGCTTCCTCTTAGTAACAGCCGCAATAGTCCAATTGCTAGCAGTTCCCATTCTGCTCCCAGATTGGTCAAACACAAACCACGCAGGATGGTCTTCACTCGGTTCAAGTGTTCAACCTGTGTTGGCATGTCGGCGAGACACTAACCATGTCTCCTCGATGCCAACAAAGCCAACATTTGATATCACCAAGAGTCAACACTATCAGCAAGAGGTTCTACCGAGTTTAGAAAGTTATCGCTCAAACTTCACCTTGTCGCAAAGACCTCATACCGATGATCATCACTTGTATCACTATCGATGAAACATCATACCGAAGCTCCAAAGTCACATAGACAATAAAATTCCCATTGGCAAGACTATCGTCCTTCGCTGAGAGATCATATCGAGCTCTTTATGTTATACTGAATCATCCAACAGTCAACAAGACTTATCACTTTCGCCAAGAGATCATACTAAGGTTTAAAGTTACTCTGAAGTGCTCATCTATCACCAAGACATATTGCTATTGCTGAGACATTACTCTAAAGTCTTAAGTCATACCAAGCACCAAACAATAGTTGGCAAGACTTCTCTCCATTGCTAAGACTTCATTCTGAAACACATGAGTTACTTTGATGACCGCAGGTGTATAACTATTGGCAAGACTTCTCTTGTCGGTATGAGACATACCAAACGTCCAAGACTCTCCCCTACACCACTTGTCACCTAGAGTCTCCTCGATATATGATAAGAGTGGCCTGTCGTCCAGAGATCTCCATTCGGTAGAAGGTTACAATGAATGCCATTGGTCACAAAAATAACCCTAGTTGGCAAGACAAAAGCAAGGTCACAGTGACCAGATCATTTCAAAAGGTTTCACAGCTAGTCAACCAAACACAAAGCATGTCACACCGACTTGGCTTTCTTTCAGCCTGTGGGATTGAGGCATATATTTCCAACAATCTCCCACTTGATGAAGATCACACAGGCACCTCCAGAGCACAACGAAACTACTAAAAATCATGGGCACTAAGGCCCATTGAACTGGAACACCACCTGAACTTGTCTATGCTCACTGGCTTCATCAATGCATCTACAACATTCTCTAGAGTATCAACTTTTTCCAAACTGGCCTTTCCAAACTCCACCATATCTTGTACAAAGTGGTACTGTACATCTATATGTTTTGTCCTAGTATGGAAAGTAGGATTCTTTGCCAGAAAAATTGCACTCTGATTGTCACAAAAAAATAGTTATTTTCCCTGCATCAAAACCAATGTTAGAACACAAACGTTTTAACCAAACTGCTTATTTACAAGGATGTGTAGCTGCCATGTATTTGGCCTCTGTAGTGGACAAAGTGACTACAACCTACTGCTTACTCATCCAACTCACTGCACCACCATTCAATATGAAAGTATATCCACTGGTGGATCTTTTGTTGTCAATGTCCCCTGCCCAATCAGAATCCACATAGCCTTGAATGTCGAGATTCCTCTATGATTCAACCAAGTTCCCATGGTAAAAAAAAGCATATTCTAAAGTGCCCTTCAAATATCTGAACACTCTCTTCACAGCATCCCAATGTGTCCTTCCAGGATTATCCATAAACCAACTAAGTACTCCAACTGCTTGGGCAATGTCTAGCCTTGTATAAACCATTGCATACATAAGACTGGCAACTGCACTAGAATAAGGTACATTGGTCATGTCCTCCATCTCAGTAGGATATTTTGGATAGTCTTCAATAGATAGCTTTGTTCCATGCAAAACTGGAACAACTAGCTGCTTGTAATCATTCATGCAAAATCTCTCTAGAACAATCTTGATATACTTAACTCTGACTAAGCCAAAGTTTTCTACTATTCCTGTCCTTGGTTATTTCCATCCCTAGAATATACCTTGCTGCACCAAGATCTTTCATTTCGAACTTAGCAGACAACTGAGACTTAAGATCATAAATCATCAACTTACTATTGCCTATGAACAGCATATCATCAACATAGAGAGCAATAATAAGAACTTGATCACTTTCAACTTTGTAATAGACACAATGATCAGATTTTGATCTTACAAATCCCAAAGACAATACAAAATTATCAAACTTCTGGTACCACATTCTAGGAGACTACTTTAACCCATACAAAGATTTATTCAACTTGCAAACCAATCTTTCTTTACCTTTTTCCACAAAGTGCTTAGGCTGGGACATATAAATCTCTTCTTCAAGATCACCATGAAGAAATGTTGTCTTCACATCCATCTGTTTGACCTCTAAGTCATACACTACTGCAAGTGAGAAAAGAAATCCGATAGATGTCAGCTTAGCTACAGGAGAAATTTTTTCCCCATAATCAATTCCCTCTACCTAGGAATAACCCTTCGCAACCAACCTCGCCTTATATTTTTCCACACTGCCATCCAGACCAATCTTCTTTTTAAATACCCATTTGTAGCCAATAGCTTTTCTACCTTTAGGCAAGGGCACCAAACTGCAAGTTTCATTCTTTTCTAATGATGCCATTTCTTCATTCATGGCTTCCAACCAAGAGTCTGAATCAGACATTCTAAATTCCTCTTTCACAGTCCTAGGCTCATCAGTGCTAGAAATTAAAGCATAGGCACAAGTAGAATCTATCAAAGAAAACCCATACCCATCATGTTTCTTTCTTTCACAAGTTGACCTCCTCACTTGCTGAGGCTAGGGTTCTTCTTCTTCAGAACTTTCAGAACTGCTTGAGCTCTCCTCAGTTTCAGGTAAATTTTGAATTTTGAATTCCTCTTTCTCTGGTGTAGGAGGAATTTCAACTACATCCTTATTATTTTTAGACTTTGTCTCTAACTACAGATCCAAGGTAGAAGGCTTCAACACATGAAAGATTACACTTCTATTGTATACAACCTTCTCTGTATTAGGATTCCAAAGCTTGTATCCTTTTATGCCAGCACTATAGCCAATAAAAATACATTTAACAGCCTTGTTCTCCAACTTAGATCTTTTCTCATATGGCACATGAGCATAAGCCTCACAGCCAAAAACATGAATATGTCTTAAAGAGGGCTTCTTACCAGACCACGCTTCCAAAGGTTTTTTCTCAACAAGAGCAGAATTTGGAGAATGATTTATCAGGTAACATGTTGTAGCAACTGCCTCAGCACAAAACTTCTCCTCCAAGCCAACACTACTCAGCATACTTCATGCTCTCACAATCACTATCCTATTGAACCTTTCTGCAACTCCATTTTGTTGTGGAGTATAAGGTGTATTCTTATATCTTTTAGCCCCAAGGTCTTTATAGTACCTCTCAAAATCATCAAAAAAAAATTAACCGCCATTATTAGTCCTTAAACATTTTATTTTTCTTCTAGTCTAATTTTCTACAAGGTTCTTAAATTCCTTAAACTGACTAAATACTTCTGATTTACTTTTCAAAAAATAAAAAAATGTTCTTCTTGAATAATCATCAATGAACGATACATAGTACCTTGACTTAGACAAAGAAGGAACATTCACTAGACCAAATACATCAGAATGAATATAATCTATCAAACCAGAAGATTTATGAGGACTTGAATAAAATGAAACATAGTGTTGTTTTCCATATATACAATGTTCATAGAATTCAAATTCGAGGTTACAATCTTCAAGCACCTCAACCAGGTTTTTATTCTTCAAGGTTTTTAAACCTTTCTCTCCAATGTGGCCTAGCCTATGATGCTAGAGCATAGTCTTTTCTGCTAGAAGTTTAACTTCCATAGATTTTACACAATTAGGAACATTTCCCTCTTTTCCTCCATGAGTAGCTTTCTGTGACTTTACAAAGACATTGTTGCATTGAACAACATGTGCATCCATCTTGTACAAGGTACCAATACGAGCACCCCTTGCTAGCACCATTGAGCCTCTAGTTATCTTGTAGCCATTTCCAGAGAACATGACTTGCACTCCAATATCATTCAGCTTACTAACAGAAAGTAAGTTTCAAGCCAGACGTGGTATATGCATTACATCATTAATTCCCTTCACTCTTCCATCAGGGAATTGAATTCTAACTCTTCCACGGCCAACAATTTCCAAAGTTAAATCACTTGCCAAGTACACCTTTCCACCATCGTATTCTTCATACTTCGTGAACCAGTCTCTATGAGATGTCATGTGGAAAGATGCTCTAGAATCAATCAACTAGACATCATCTGATGCATGTGTAGCCAAGGCTGCAATGAAGGCGTCTACATCACTCTAAGAAGAATCATTGTTAGAAGAATAATTATTCTTCTTCTTCTTCTCCTCTTTACAATCCTTTTGGACATGACCAGGTTTCCCACAGTTCTAGCACTTCACCTTGGACTTCTTGCCAAGAGACTTTGATCTCCCCTCTGATTTCTATTTGGACTTCTTGTCCTTCTTTTTGCCTTTCTCTTTCGACCTTGCTTTAACATCAAGGTCCTCCTTCACCATCTCAAAAAATTTCCTTCTCATCTCTTCTGATAACAAAGAAGTAACAACATATTCCATCTTGAAACTGGATGTTGTACACCCAATAGCCATCACTAGGTGATCCCATGAATCTAGCAAAGAACACAATATCAACATACAACAATCCTCTTCATCAATCTTCACACCAACAGATGTTAATTATGCAATTAGCATGTTGAATGTGTTCAAATGGTCAGCAACAGACCTTCCTTCCTGCATTCTAAAAGTGTACAATTTCTTCCTCAAGAACAGTTTATTCACCAAGGACTTCCCCTGATAAATAGATGCCAGTCTCTTCCACAAGGAAGATGCAATCTTCTCTTCATGCACATTGAGAAGAATGGAGTCTACCAAATAGAGACTTATCAGCCCCTTAGACTTTCTATCTGCAAGGTCCCAATCTTCTTGCTTCATTCCTATAGGCTTCACTCCAGACACAACAATCCAAAGGTTACGATCAACCAATAGATCTTCCATCTTAAGTTTCCACAACTCAAAATTGCTGCCATTGAATTTCTCCATTTCAATCTTTCCTGACATGCTAGCCATCTCAATCTATAATTCAAATTTGGAAAACTTCTACAAGACTCCCACTAAACAAAAATTGACACAAAAAACCCAACGTACCCACAAGGATAAAACAACTGGCCAAGCTCTGATACCACTTGTAAGGAAAGCTAGATGCGGAAGCAACTCTCCTAACGTCAAAACCTTAGGGAAGAATGTAGAGACACTTTTAAATTTTTTTAATTACATTCCAATTAAGATGCACATGAAAAAGATAATAGAAATAGAGAAATAGACATACACATATGAACACTAGATTTACGTGGGAAAACCATTACGAGAGAAAAAACCCACCACACCAAGAGAAGTCACTTTGCATTACAGTAATAAAGATTACATATAGAGATCTGACTTATCTTTCTGATGACAGTTTACAACAGCATTCACTATGATCAACCTCGTACAGAACTTTCACATTACAATGTTCTTAGAATCGAATTCATCCACTGATCATAGAACCACACCATCAATCTGTCGAACCATCAAACCCATCACAATCTACAATCACTGAGTATATCCATGTTGGCCCTATCTGTCAAGCTTCCTCTCAGTAACGTTTGCAACAGTCCAACTGCTAGCAGTTCCCATTCTGCTCCCAGATTGGTCAAAAACAAACCACGTAGGATGGTCTTCACTCGGTCAAAGCGTTCAACCTGTGTTGGCATGTCGGTAAGACACTAACCGTGTCTCCCCAATGCCAACAAAGCCAACATTCGATATCACCAAGAGTCAACACTATCGGCAAGAGGTTCTACCAAGTTCAAAAAGTTATCACTCAGACTTCGCCTTGTCGCCGAGACCTCATACCGATGATCATCACTTGTATCACTATCGCCAAGACTTATCGCTATCGGTGAAACATCATACTGAAGCTCCAAAGTCACATACACAATAGAATTCCCTTCAGCAAGACTATCATCCTTCACTGAGAGATCATACCGAGCTCTTTATGTTATACTGAAACATCCAACAGTCGGCAAGACTTATCGCTTTCACCAGGAGATCATACCGAGGTTCAAAGTTACTCTAAAGTGCTCATCTATCACCAAGACATATCGCTATCATTTCGCTATCATTGAGATGTTACTCTGAAGTCTTAATTCATACCAAGCACCAAACAACATTTGGCAAGACTTCTCTCCATCGCTAAGACTTCATTCTAAAACACATGAGTTACTCTGACGACCGCAGGTGTATAACTATTGACAAGACTTCTCTTGTCGGTATGAGACATACCGAACATCCAAGACTCTCCATGACACCACTTGTCACCCAGAGTCTCCTCGATATACGATAAGAGTGGCCTATCGGCCAGAGATCTCCATTCAGTAGAAGGTTACAATGAATGCCACAGGTCACAGCGATAACCCCAGTCGGCAAGACAGAAGCAAGGTCACAGCGACTAGATTATTTCAAAAGGTTTCACAGCTAGTCGGCTAGACACAAAGCATGTCACACCGACTTGGCTTTCTTAGAGGTTTCAGCCTGTGGGATCAAGGCATATATTTCCAACACCTATGTCATTGAATCTCTACCTACCTACCTTCAAAAGAAAGGATACTCCACTCGAGTATCATGGAGTATTAACCCCTTAGGGTGGTGGTCCTACATCAAGTTTGTAAACCCTCTTGACTAATTCTAGGTTTGTGCTACTTGGTTTGTTTTCTTGTGTGAGACTAGTGCTTATCTAGTCCTGATTCAACCTTTTTTCTTGTCTAATTTTCTATCTATCCTACAAAGGCATATCCACTCTCTATAGAGGTGAATCCACTCTCCAAAGGGAATTTACATATCCTCATCCAATTCAGTCATTTTGGTTAGCCATCTTGGATAAGTGATTCCACTCTAGATTCAAGGGTGAATCCACTTCACCCCTTCTATAGCACCATTCCTATATAGGTGATCCCACTCTCTTCAGGATTGAATCCACCTCTCCCATTCACATCATTCTCAGATAGGTGATATCTCTCTCTTCAGGGGCTAATCCACCTTTCCCATCCATACCATCATCCCTAGATAGGTGATCATTCTCCCTTCAGGGACAAATCTACCTTTCTCATCAACACTATCATCCCTGATAGCTAAATCCACTATATTCTTGGGTGAATCTTCCTTTCTAGTCTCACAGTCATCATCCTTGATCGATGAATCTACACTATTATCAATGAATCCACCTTTCTAGTCCATACAATCATCATCCTCAATAGGAAAATCTACCTTTCTAGTCTAGATTGTTGTCATCCCTCATAGGTGTTTGTGCTCAATTGATAGGTGTATGTGTTTCCCATCTATACACTTGGTAATCCCACATAGGTGTATCCACTCTATCCTTGGGTGATCCTTTTATCCTCATCCATACACTATCTAGGTTATTCCCTCATAGGAAAATATATTACTCTAATGGGTGTTTCTGCACTTAGGCATCTACACTACCTATAGAGGTGATTGCGCTTTGTTCTTGTGCAAATCCTCTTACCATATAAAATACAAATATTCAATCCTTCTTATCACAATTAGCGTACATCTTCTTGAATCCAAAATCATAATCCAATCATTTTTCCTCTTCATATCCATCTCCAAACAATTTCTTTCATCTCGTCAACACCATCAACCTATCCAAATATCATCCCCTTTGAATGAGTCAAAGCTAAACCCATCCTAATCAACATCCAAATAATCCACAGTAAAAAATTCAATCTCAAACACTTAATCAAGATCCTAAATCTTAAATCAATCATCCATAATAATGATTACTCAGGAACTTGGCCTATCCCAAGTTAGCAATCCCTCATCCAAACTATTTCACCTCAAGCTAGAGGTATATTTTGTATTTATATCTTCTCTTTCTTAAAAAATTAGCCTATCTCAAGTATGAAATCTATTCAATCAAGCTCTGACATAGGATCTCAACCATAGTTGAGAGGATACTATCATTCATCTATGAAATGATCATCTCATTAGTTTAGTTGTATCCTTGAACTTAGGAGTTTCTCTCATCATATCTTCCCAATCAAACCCTAATCTAAGCGTAAATCCAATCCTAATCTAATATTTAGTACATCCACATCCAAGATATTCTAATATTAAAAAAAATCTTATGATCCATTCTTCCACATTCTTCTATTCCATCCATTTATCTTTTCATCCTCCCTTATTTTCTTCCAATCATCTATTCCCCTCTCTTTTATCCATTCTCATCCAATCTACCATCATGAATCACTATCCTCCATCAATGCAACCAAAAATAGTTATCACGAGAGATCCCAATTACCTTGAAGATGACACTAAAAGTATTTTTGATCAAGATGAATATGAAATAGCTCCCCTTGATGCTATCATTTCTAGCAAGCTCACCACAACTATCATCTAAAATCCAATCCCTCATCCAAGCTATCCCATCATGCCTCCATCCACACCTACTAGAAATCCTAATGCTACCTTTGAAAAGGGAAATCTATTACCTCTACCATCACATTCTCCTTCATATTCCTCATCCACATCTCCCTCTTATCTATCCCTTACATATCCCTATCATCCAATGTCTATACCTCTATCTTCTCCCACTTATCAAATATCTCAAGCTCTATCTTCACACATCAACATTATCACCTCCACCCCTAGTCCAAATCCACCATCTCATTATCCTCCAAACCATATCCCAACCCATAATCCTACTCCTCCCATCCATATTCTATCTCAATCAACAATCCAAATCTTCCTATCTTAATCCACCATCCACTTTCTACTATCTCAATCCACCATCCACATCCCCCTATCTCAATCTACCATCCACATTCTCCTCTCTCAATCCACCATCCACATCCTCCTATATCACTTCATCTTCCACTCCATCATATCCTAACCCTCCTTCCAATCCATCATACCTTTACCATCCATATAATATTGATCCCTTCATCAATTGTAATCCTCCACCTAATTTTAGTCCTCCATCCATTCCCATTCCTCCATCTAGTCCTAATCCCCCATTTCATTATCCTAGTTCTTCACCCATTAAGAATCCTTCATCTACTCTCACTGTCCCATCTTCCTAGAATATGTAAGTATCTAATTCTAGATGTTATCCAAGGACTCATGACAAATAAGACATCCCAAAATCTACATCTTGAAGACGTGGAGCCATGCCATCCCAATCCATCATGTATAGTCACTAGTGATGAGGCCCTTCTCAATCCTCCACCTATCATTACTATCCCCACTCCTAACACCATCCAAACTATTGAAACTATCAAACCCACTAAATCCATTGAATCCCCATCTTCTACTCCTAGAGAACCCAAATCCAATACAATTATCTCATTCCTAGTGCATTAAACAAATCCAATCACATGAGCTCCATGACTCTTCTATTCTTCAATCCACCCCATTTGAGGATTCCATCATCATGCCACCCGCACATTTTGAAACATTCCAAGAGATTTTTCTAGAGCTTACCAATACATCCCCTCTTCTAAATCGAGATATTTACATTACATGTAATCCCTCTCATGAACCCTTATCACCCACTTATCCACATCACAATCTTACCATCTCATCCACCCCATCTGAAGATCATAAAATCCCCTCCACTCCATCCCATGATCCCTCTTATGATCCCTTATCACTCAGTCCTCCAAATCAATATCGTTCCATCCTATCATCTCTATCTCATGATCCTTTACCACCACTTATCCAAACTATCCCAACACCAACTTCATATCCCATTGGTCCTCTTACATTTATCCATGGTGGTTCTCTTACAACAAAATAATGAAGTATATACGCCACCCATCATCCTCCACCTAGTAATGGAATTGCATCATGTTTCCAAAATAATAAGCATCCTAACATAAACTTAATTCTCAAGACCATGAACTATCAAGGAAAAGGCTTAAGAATTCATGAGAAAAGTATATTGGAGCCCATCTATGTCAAAGAAAATCCACATGCACAATGTCTTAGATATGTATCTCAAGAATCACAATCCAAAAATGTTGGTACAACCTTTGTACATCCTAAGTGAGCATCTTCCAAAATAATAATAGGCTTTTCCCATCACTCTACCAAACCATTTTTTGCCATCCCCCTCCATCATATCATCTCAAAAAAACCACCCATATCCCTCCTTCATCCTCCATTTCCATTTTGGGTCCCTATGTCCCTCCATCCACCAACACCCATCCTCCATATACTACATTTATTTTTGGTTCTTATGTCCCTCCATCCACCATCACACATTATCAATACACTAATTCCATTTTAGGAACTTATATCCCAAAATCACCTCCTCCATTTGATATTACTCATCCCTTTATCCATCAATCACCTATCCCTATCACCCATCATAGACATCCCACTCTCATATTCCCTAATCAAGATAAAAATGGTACATTCCTACACATCCTCCTTCCACACATCATCTCCAAAATCATAACTCTATCACTCCATTCATAGTATCTCCACATCATCCATCTCCTCATACCCATCCCATTTCTATTAAAATCACTTTGGATGCCCTAAAAAATACACGATGAAGAAAATTAAAATCCAATACATAATCCCAATCGAACCCAAAGGCCATAAAGGTCCAACAAAGAAAATATCACAACTATGTGGATCCCAAAGAAAAATGATGCAATTCATTGAAAGTGAAACATCCATAACAATATCCAAAGTTTCTAACCTAAAATATCATCATCCACATTCTCCATCTCCTAAATCTATTTTGGGGCCTTATGTCCCAAAATTAACTATCCCAACTCCTCCATCATCCCAACATCCCCCATCCACTAATCCTCCTATCATTTCACATCCACCACCATATGTGCCAATGTTGGTCCTAAAAAAATTCCCACATCACACATCCACCTCATCATTCCATCCATATAATTTCCAAAATCCCATTCATTATCCCACATATCTCCCCCATCAAATCCCTTTAATTCATTCTCTTTCATAATCCATCCATCCTAATCAGGTTGTACCAACATCTAATGGTAATTTCAATCATGGGATCATATTACCTCTTATAGAACTTGATGCTTGAATCCTATATCTATCCCCATCTCACATATCTTCCAAATCCATTTATCCACACCCCTATTATCATCCATATCCATCCAAACACTTTACAAAAAATAAAAAAATAAAAGGAAAAAAGTGTCAAAAAAAAAGCTTAAGAGAAAAATCTATGCAATGGTGAAAACTTGGAAAACAAGCGCCTTGGACAAGTACCATGATGAAAGCCTCGAAAATAAGTGTCATGTGTAAATCCCCCATCTATTTTCTCTCCACACTTGGGGAAAACTTCATTCTAAGGACCCCCTTCCTTTATCTCCTCCATCTAGCCTATCATGCTCATCCCACCTATCATATCCTATTTATCTCAACCTCTCCATCATCCTTATGATCTTGATATAGATAAAAATAAATATGTATGCATACATAATTTGGACACATCTTGGCATACATTCCCTTCATCCATACACTATCATATTCCTTATCCTACCCATATACCTTCCTTATCCATGTGCCCTATCCACATCCATCTCCATCACTTATCCACCCATGAATCCTATCCACATCCATCTCCCTCTCGTGTCCATTCATCATGCTATCATCTAGCTTCCTTCCTTATCTATCCATTCTCCTATCTATCAACCCTCTTGCCTCATCACACATGACATATCTAGAGTGGGGCATATTCTAGCTTTGTAGCATAGTCTTTGGAGAAATCATTCATCCACCCTATCATCCCTTCCATATCACTATTATTATCTCCCCATCCTCCTTCCATTAATCCTTCCAAAACCTTAATACCTTCATACCATGATCCTTCCATATCCCCATCCTTGTCTTTATATCGTGTCATATACTCATCCTTCCATCTTCCCCATCCTTATCTTCCCATCTATCCATCCAAAAAATCCCTTCCATATTCCAAATCCTTATCTTCTCATCCATCCATCCATCCAAATAATTCCTTCCATCTTCCCCATCCTTATCTTCCCATACATCCATCCAAAAGATCCCTTCCATCTTCCAACTCCTTATCTTTGCATGCATCCATCCATCTAAAAAATCCCTTTCACCTTCCAAATCCTTATCTTCCCCTCTATCCATTAATCTTTCCCATCTCCCCATCCTTATCTTCCAACCAATCCATCCATAAATACCTTCCATCTTCCAAATCCCTATCTTACCATCCGTCCAAAAAATACCTTCCATATCCCCATCTTTATCTTCTTATCTATCCATCCTATCATCCCTTCCATCCCCCCATCCTTATCCATCTATCCATTCATCTCTATTCTCATTCCATCTCATAATCCCTTGTCATTCATATCTAGCTATAGGCTACCCCCATGCAATCGAATGCCATGCATCTCACTATCATCACTCCCACCTCTTTCACATATCTTGACAATATCATATCACTTTTCATCACTCATCTATCTAATATCATCCTCCTAATTCATATTTTGATGATTTGGATAACTATACCATTCCTAAGCTTCAGAAAATCACCATCCCCCTATCCACACAGTTAATCTTATGTCCTCATATAGGTTCCATCATTGTATCTACTAACATTAGGTTCCTCATCGATCATCCTTTGTCCATCATCCATCATTTTTATTGAACTACATTGCCTCTGCACTTTCATGTAGGCAAGGCCATCATCAATGAGCCCCTGAGGCTTATGTTTATCCTTTAAGGTGTTTCTTTTTCTTTATCATGTCACAAAGATCCCCTATCCAACTAGTTCCTAATAACAAAATTCACTAGCCCCAACAGGTTTCAATCCATATTAATTATCCAGCATCATGTTGATCTTCCAATCTATCCCATCCATTTGTTTGTCTTAGTAGGATATATTGTTCCTCACATCATACCACGTCAATCCCATCCATATATCATCCCATGGATAAGGATATTTGATATTTATTGCAATTTCTTGGTTCTTTTGCCTTTTTTTTAATCTCTTGAGCTTCCTACTATACCTACTGAAGGTTGTGACAATCCATCATATCATGGTGTACTTTGACTAGTAGAACTAGGGGAATATCTTGGTTTTCTATGTGATTGTGTTTTCTTGGTTGTCCCACATTGTACCCACCAAGATCCTTTGTGGTCTTGTGTTATGTTGGGTCATCCTTAGTGTTTGTGGATTTCCAACATTGGCCCCACTAGAGCCCTTTGTGACTTTGGGATGTTGGACTAACCTTTTATTTGTTGTCTTTCCCATGCATGCAATATGACATCACCCTGGTTCCTCATACATTGGTGCATAGTATCTGATGCTATATAAAATTTGGTGCTCACTACATGGCAGCATAACACATAACATCAAATTTTTCAATCCCTCACTATCTCATCTATCAAAATCCCTCATCCACTCACCCTATATCTTTCTATTCCATTCGCCCTTCATCAATCTCCCTCATCTATCTATCCTATTTGTTTCCTCAATCCACTTCCTCCATCCTATCATTTTATCATCTCTTCAATCTTCTTAGGATAATATAGATTTTTTAGTCTAAGAATATTTTCATCCATCCTTATCATTTTATCATCTCTTCAATCTTCTTAGGATAATATTGATTTTTTATTCTAAGCATCTTTTTCTCCATCATCTAATTACATCCTTGGTCTTGTTCTGAATCATGCAGCAAGCCTGGATCCAATCATCATCACCATTGGGATGTATCATTCCCTATCCTTTTTTTTTGTTTCAAGATATATCATTCCCTCATCAACAACACTCTCATCATCATAATCAAAATGTATTATTCCTAGTCCTTGTATTATTTTAGGATATATCATTCCCTCATCAAAAACACTCTCATCATTATCAGGATATATCCTTCCCTATCCTTGTGTTGTATTGGGATATATCATTCCCTCATCAACAAAACTCCCATCATCATCATCAGGATGTATCCTTCCCAATCCTTGTGTTTTTTTAAGATATATCATTCCCTCATCAACAACACTTTATCCATCATCGATCAATCTTGGTGTGTAACTTGACTAGGGAAACATCATGTTTATACTCGAATCCTTTTATGCTTCCTTTAGTATCATCTTCTCCTTCCACTATCTCTTCCTCCTCCCATCCCGTATTCTATTCCCCATCTTGCATCATCCTCCTCTTTCATCTTCCATCATCTCATCCATTTTGAGAGCACACCCGTGTTCTCCCAAACTTGCATGTCCTCTCAAGGGGGCATCCTCAATCCTAATCCTCATCTTAACTCCCATCATCTTTCTTCCTAGTCACTCCTATGAATGGCTGGGGAATCTTTCCTAATCTAACCATCTTCTTCCAAGTGTTGTGTTTTAATCTTCTTTGAAATGATGCTACTTCGTAACACCATCTCAAATAGGGAAAAATATAGACACCTAAATTTGACCACTTATGTTTGGTCAAAGTTATCCCTTTTTTTATCTAAATATCCTCTTATCCACATTAATTAAATAATATTTCTATTGTTTAAATAATACCCCTAAATTCATCTAAATCCCTCAGGTGTTTAATTAAATAATTAAATAATTTTCCCTTTATTCTCTTACTCAAAGAATTAAATAAATAATATATTTAATTCCTCACATGTGTCATCCCCCATAATCTACACCTATTCCTAATCTACTTGCTAATACCAACATTAGGGATGTGCACATTCTTAATCCATGACTAGGAGGTGTCACATCCTCCAACTTTTGCAAGTGGGATCCTAATCCTCATTAGCAACCTAACCTTCCTCTAATCCTTAATTAATTATCCTAATCTAACCCATGGTCAACCCCATAATAAACACTACCCATACCCTAATGGAATTTTTAATTCCATTATAATCTACCAACATCCCCAAATGGAATTTTAAATTCCACTTTATTTTCTCAAGGTACTTGGAGGAATTTTTATTTCCTCTCCCATCCCCAAAGGAATTTTTTGTTCATTTTCCTTCTCCCCATGAGTATTTAAGGTAATTTTTAATTTCCTTTTGTCACATCCATTACCTATGGTACTTCCAAGTACCCCTTTCCCCAAGGAATATTAAATTCTTTTTATCCTTCTCATGAAAATTAAAAAGAAATTTTTAGTTCCTTTGGTCAAACATCTTGTATCATGCATCCACATGATGAAAAGTTTCATCATCTTGTGGGTTGAAATTCCTTAAGGCATCTCAACCCTTGATCTCCTCTCCTCTTTCAATCCCCATTGTTCATTCCCTTCTCCCTTGGCTAAATGACTATCACTTAGTCTTTTTTGGCATGCTACCACATTCAACACACAACCATTCAACCATCTATTAATCATCTCAATCTCCAAATAATACATTCATCCTCCATAGAAAAATCCTTGCATCCTTTCCATTTGGTGATCCAAATCAAGAAAAAACAAGTTGTTATGTTGTTGAAATCAGACTATGAGAACACATATCAAGCTATCAAAAGGGGAAAAATACTCATAAAACTATTACTTGGCATCTTTTGAAGGTATATTTTCCTAGTTTGAGTTTCTATCATAGGCCCAATCTTGAAGGTTACCTCTTCTTTTTCAATTTTACATTTAGTTTTTATTTGCGTTATTAGGATATAAAACACCTGCACATAGTCTTCTCTATTTTGGACTCATAGCTTACTGTGCTTTATCCTTGTTGTTATTTTATAGGTAGATTATGGAGGGAGGCATGTATAGTACATATTTTTTATGCATGAGAATCCCAAGTTTCAAACAATCTTGCATCAACCAAAATATTTGCATTCATGTTTGCATTTTAGTAGTTATTTGTTGGACCCAGTCTCGATGTTTCACACTACATTGTATTGTGTTGCAACATCAAAGCTTGTAGAGTAGGATATTTGAGCTTCATGGCTACTCTACATCATATCCAAAATTCAAGTGTTTCAGAGATTCCAGTATGAAGTTATCGCTAACAGAATATCAATTGTATTTGGACAGAGAGCATTCACCGACAAATCATGGCTTTACAAGGGTGTGGACCTATTCCATGACTTACGAAGCTCAAGATACCATTTCATAAGGATGCACATTCATCAAGGAACCTTAGTTATAACCTTCATTGTGTTTTTCCAAGGATCAAAGGAAATTCAATTGCTTTGGCTGACCTTCACATGTTTCATCAATTTCAGGGTTTAAGACCTCTTGAGGTTGATGTGAACCTTTTCTAGAGTTGGGAATTGATATATAGGCATCATGTAGTTGCATTAGGAATTAGTTAGAATCAAGTTAGTCAAGTAGGAAGATAGTTCTATGGTTTTAAGGGCTTCGACCTGCATTGTATTTTTGGGCTTTAACACCATATCATTATGTATTTTGTAATTCTATAACCCAGAAGGTAGGGCACGTTGCCAGAAAATAATTGAGCATTGTCTATCTTTCCATATGTGATTATGTTCTTGTTCATTGAGTTTCCATTGTGCTTGATCTTGTTGCAAGTTTGGATAGTCCTATTCCTGGACCCTCCATCCTTGACTGCACCAAGTGGTATCAGAGCAAAGTTGTGAACCTTTTGAAGAGCAAAGTGAAGTTGCAAAATTTTGGGAGCCAAGGTGGATAGATCACTAACTTGAGGTAGTCACACTGGAGCGAGTTTGAGAAGTGGAGTGAAGGAATTCTATAAGATCTTTGTGTGGAAAGATCATCAACTTGAAGTAGGCTACTAGTGTTTTTCAACAGATCGTCAATTGTGAGGCAGTTGCGACCCTGTAGCCAGATCACTCACTTGAGGTAGTTGCACTAGATCCTAGGAAAAGATGCCATCGAGGAGAATTCATACTACTGTTAATGTTGCTAGAAAGATGGATGAGATGATGGAAATGATGCAAACAAGAAAGTGAGATTGGATGCTATTGAGGAAGATAGAAGAAAAGGCCTAAACCCTAGACCGAATGATGAAAGTGATGATAATGAAGTCCAGGTAGTAGATCGAGTTGAAGAGACCTCTAAAGAGGAGGAATTAGATTAGGTGAAGATGTTGAACTCTATTTTCAAGATGGGAAAGTGACCTATAATAGAGATTGCAAACTATACCGGTAACCTAAATTTGGAGGAGTTGATTGATTGGATAAATGATATTGAAGAATATTTTGAGTATGGAGAAATTGAAGATTTGGAGAGAGTGATATTTGCAAATAATAAGCTAAAAGGACATGTTGCAATATGGTAGAAGGAAGTTCAGTTGGAGAGAAACAACAAAGGCAAAGAAAAGATTGTGAAATGGGATAGAATGGTGAAAAAATTGAAGAACTATTTTATACCTACATACTATGAGATGGAGCTCCTGAAGAGATTACAAAACTTGAGACAAAAGAAGAAGAATACGAAGGAGTACACTAAGGAATTTCATAAGATCATCATCAAGACCGGACATAGTGAAGAAAGCAAGGAGAAAGTGGAAAGATATATCAATGGGTTGAGGATGAACATCGTGGAATAACTGAGTCTGGTAAGGATGAATTCGGTAGAGGAAGCATATCATTTTGCATTAAAAGTGGAGCAAAAGCTAAAAAAAGGCATGAGTAGAGGTAGAGAGATAGATAAGGTAGATTTTAGAGAGGAAGATCACATTTCTGAGGAGAAAGATCATATACAGATCAAAGCAAGGAAAAAGATTCATACCACAAGGAAGAGAAGAATTCCAATTCATACTAGAAGGGGAGAAATGACAGAAATTATTACTACCACAATAGAGGAGGCTACAATTCTTACCACAATGATGGATACTAGAGAGATGAGAAAGGATATGACAAGAGGACTTTTAGAGGAACATGTTTTAAGTGCAGTGGTGAAGGACATAGAGCATTTGAGTGTCGCCAAGAAAGTAAGAAGAATGAAAAACAAGCAAGAACCAAATATGTTGAGGAAGAACTAGTCAAATCACCATGTTCTGGAGGAAGTCCCAGGAAGGGAGAGTTGTTATTCATGAGGAGAGCATTGTTTCAAGAGAAAGAAGTACCTATGGAAGCACCACAAAGGAAAATTTTGTTCCAAACTAGATGCAAAGTAAGAGGTAAGTGTTACAAGATTATCATTGATAGTGGTAGCATGAATAATCTAGTTTCTAAGGAAATGGTGAAAAAGTTGAATTTGGAATGGAGGAAAAATCTGAAACCATATAGGATAGCCTGGATTCAAGATGAGCACAAGATACTATAAGTGAGCAATGTCTAGTGAAATTCAATATAGGATCATATGATGATGAAGTATTGTGTGATATCATGCCAATGGATGTATGTCATATGTTGTTGGGTAGACCTTGGAAGTATGATAAGAAGACTATACAAGATGGAAGAAAAAATACTTATACCATAACATCTGATGGAAAGAGGATCACTTTGAAACCTTTGGAGGATTAACAAGAAAGTGAAGTATGTGGAACAACTAGAATCAATTTGATAGATGGAAGGAAATTTTTGGATGGATTGAGACATGAGAACATCTATTTTTCTTTGATTCCAAGGAAGTGTAGAGACTTAGATGCAAAGAGAACCACATGAGAAGAATAATCATCGGAGAAGGAAGTCACTGAATTGATAACAAAGTACCAAGATCTTGTATTAGAAAATGTGCCAAAAGGATTACCACCAGTCCAGAGTATCAGTCATAATATAGATCTTATCCCAAGAGCTAGTTTTCCAAACAAAGATGCACATGAGATGACACCAGATGAGAATGTGGATCTAAATAGATAGATATAGGAATTGTTGAGGAAGGGATTGATTAGAGAAAGTATGATCCCATGTGTTGTACCAGCTATACTTACACCTAAGAAATATGGAGAATGGAGGATGTGTACAAATTCAAGAGCTATCAATAAGATCACAATGAAGTATAAATTACCATTGCCTAGGATGGATGACATCATGGAAAGTTTGAGTGGAGAAAATTATTTCACAAAGATAGACCTGAAGAGTGGATACCATCATATCAAGATCAAAGAAGCGGATGAATGGAAGACTTCTTTCAAGACAAATGAGGGATTGTATGAGTGGTTGGTCATGCCATTTGGATTGACTACTGCACCAAGTACATTTATGAGGCTAATGAATGAAGTCTTGACTAAGGAAGAACATTTGGAGCATATTAGGAAAGTATTTCAGAGGTTGAGAGAAGAGAAGTTGATAAACATCAAGAAGTATAGTTTCATGAAGGAAGAACTAGTCTATTCAAGATTTGTGATATCTGTAGAAGGATTGAAGATGGACCCTAAAAAGGTTAGAGCAATAGTTGAGTGGCCTACACCTATGAATGTTAGAGAGGTGATATCATTTCATGAACTGGCAACTTTTTATTGGAAGTTCATCTAAAATTCCAGTGGTATTTTCACACCTATGACAGAAAAAATGAGGGGTGACTAGAAGGAATTCAAGTGGACATTTGGAGCACAAAGAATTTTTGAGTTATTGAAGTAGAAGGTGATAGAACAACCTATGTTGGCATTACTAGACTTTGATAAGGTATTCCAAGTTGATTGTGATGCTAGTGGGAGTGCAATAGGAGATGTGTTAAGTCAGGAAGTGAGACCAATAGCCTACTTTAGTGAGAAATTGAATGATGCTAGGAGAAGATATTCAATCTATGATCAGGAGTTCTATGCAATTGTACAGGCCTTGAAGAAGTGGAGACATTACTTATTACCTAAGGATTTTGTTTTGTATATGGATCATCAAGCTTTACAATATTTGAATAGTCGGGAAAAGTTGAACCAGAGACACATGAGATAGGTAGAATTCTTGCAAAGTTATACATTTGTGTTGAAGCACCAGAGTGGCAAGTCAAACAAGGTTGCAGATGTATTGAGTAGGAGAAGGAGTTTATTCATAGAGATGAAAGCTGCAGTATTAGGGTTTGAGGAACTAAAGCATATGTATGAGGATGACATTGATTTTACGAAGGCATGGAAAGCTTGCAAGGAATCGATAGAGATATATAGAAGCAGATGGCTGGATTATTTCATTCAGGAAGGTATGTTCAAGAATAACTAGCTATGTATTCCTTGGAGCTCAATGAGAGAGAATTTGATCAGTGAAAAGCATTGTGGAGGATTAGCATGACATTTTGGGATTGATAATACTATAGCATTGGTGAGTGAGAACTAATTTTGGCCGCAATTGTATAAGGATGTCAAGAAGTATGTTTAGATTTGCAGGATTTGTCAAGTTCCAAAAGGAAATAGTCAGAACACTAGGAAGTATACACCATTGACAGTACCGAAGAGACCATGGGAGGACATAAGCATGGATTTTGTGTTGGGCTTACCTAAGACACCAAGGGGATTTGATTTTGTATTTATGGTTGTGGAAATATTTTCTAAGATGGTGCATTTCGTACCTTGTAAGAAGACCAATGATGCAGTGCATGTCGCAGACCTATTTTTCAAGGAGACTGTGAGATTACATGGTTTACCAAAGAGCATAGTATCAGATAGGGACAATAAGTTCATTGGATATTTTTGGAAGACATTGAGGAAGAAGATGAAGAAAGACTTGAAGTATAGTTCAACATTTCACCCATAGTTGGATGGGAAAATAGAAGTAGCAAATAGGAGTTTGGGGAACTTGTTGAGATGTTTCACTGAAGGGAAAGCCACAAATTGGAATTTGATACTGCCACAAGTAGAATTTGCACATAAAAATTTAGTAAACTGGAGCACAGGGAAGACACCATTTGAGATAGTGATAGGACAACAACCTAGAGGAGTAGCAAAATTAAGGGATATCGGTATGGAGAATAAAAGGAGTGCAGAGTAAAAATAATTTGCAAGATTCATAGAGACAACACATACTCAAATTAAGGAGCATTTGGAGAAGATGAACAATACATACAACGAGATATCAGATAAGAAGAGGAGACATAAGGAGTTTGCAAGTTGAGAGGAAGTAATGTTATATTTGAGAAAAGAAAGATTTCCAGTTGGGACATATAACAAGTTGAAGAAGAAGAAGTTTGGACCTTGTAAGATCATCAGAAATTTTGATTCTAGAAATGCATATGAAGTGAAAACTATTGGAGGAGTTTTTCATATCACCCATATTCAATATTGTGGACCTATACCAGTATCATGAAGGAGATTCACTGGAAGATATAGAAGTTGGTTTTCCAAACTAGGTAGCACATCATCTGGAGGAAATTGAAGAGATTATAGACATCAGAGTTGGACGCAGTACCAAAGGGAGGAAATACAAGGAATATCTAGCCAAATGGAAAGGAAGATCAAAGGAAGATTCATCATGGATTTCTTAGGCTGAGGTGGACCGAATTGGTTTTCCTCTAGCCCCAGGAAATTTAGAGACTCACTTTTCTTCAACCTTGGGTGTTTGATGTAGGAGCATCCCAGGTTTCAAGCAATCTTGCATCAACCAAAATATCTACATTCATGTTTGCATTTCAGTAGTTATTTATTGGACCCAGTCTCAATGTTTTAGACTGCATTGTACTGCATTGTAACATCAAATCTCATGTAGTAGGATATTTGAGATTCATGGCTACATCTACATCATATCTAGAATTCAAGTGTTTTAGAGATTCTAGTACGAAGTTATCACTAACAAAATATCAGTTGTATTTGGATAGAGAGCGTTCACCGACCAGTCTTGACTTTTCAAAGCTGCAAACCTATTCTATGACTTGTGGAGCTCAAGAGACCATTTCATAAGGATGCACATTCATCGAGGAACTTTAATTCTGACCCACATCATTTTTTTCCAAGGATCAAAGGAAATTCATCTATTTTCGATGACCTTCACACGTTTCATCAATTTTGGGGTTTAAGACCTCTTGAGGCCGATGTGGACCTTTTCTAGAGTTGGGAATTGATATATATAGGAATCATGTAGTTGCATTAGGAATTAGTTAGAATCAAGTTATTCAAGTAGGGAGATAGTTCTAGGGTTTTAAGGGTTTCGACCCGCATTGTATTTTTGGGCTTTAATGCCATATCATTTTGTGTTTTGTAATTCTATAAGTCAGAAGGTAGGGCATGTTTCTAGAAAATAATTGAGCATTGCCTATATTTCCTTATGCGATTGTGTTCTTTTTCATTGAGTTTTTGTTGTGCTTACACTTTCTACAATGTTGGATAGTCCTATTCTTGGACCCTCCATCCTTGACTGCACCACATTTAATCTCTTACCAGGCTAAAGATCCATGACAAGTTTAGAAGGGTGAAATATATGGTTTCAATGCTACACATTGTTTGTTGTAGGAACATTCAATGCATTTGCAAGAAGTGAACCCCTTCTCTATTCAATAACACATTTCCCTTTTATTTTTATTTTTATGTTATTTTACATTCAAAGTTTTTTTACCCCTTTTTCTCTCTTCTGCATCTTGATGATGGATAACGAAGTGTGATCAGAAATGTTCATGCAAAAATATTGGACACAATCAAATCCAGAAGTCATTGAACAATTTACAATATGGATTATGGAAACTTGATATCATTAATAGTATACACTTTTTTAAAGAAAAATCTACCTTTCACATTATTCCCCATCATTTTATTGTTTGATGCATAAGAAAATTTAATAGTGAGGGTTTGGTATGCTACTATAGGAATACAAGGTTCATAAGGAAAAATGCATGAGCTCCTTCAACAGGCTTATTATAACTCCCTCTTTTCAACATAGCTACCTGGTTAATACTCAGATAATGCTTACTCTTGTTGTTTATTTTCCTTGAGCACATTAATTTTGAATTATAATCCCCCTCAAATTGGTCTATCTAAACTATTCTCCTTATATAAACAAGAAGTAACCCAACCTATTATTTATCCTCTATTCTCCATTTCTTAAAATATCATACAACATTGTTCTTTCAAAGAAGCCAAAGATGATGACACTTTACTTTTATTCCTATACTTTTATTTCTTTTAAATATGATTGAAAATAAGTAGCATAGAGAATGAATTGACAATAAGTAGCATAGATAATGATGGTCAACAATGTTTATGGATGCATGTAAAGGAAAAATAACATAAATTATTGATTTAGGAATCATTGAAATAGTTTAATTAATGATTCAAGTAGCATGAGAATAACACATCAATTGAAAAAAGTGAGATTACTATGAAATATAATTTTGTACAATTCATAAGTAAACATGGGTACATCATTTTGTTTATAGCATCAAACACCCCTTTCCTTTATTATTTTTCTTACCCATTTCTAACATACTTTTTAATACACTATTTCATTGTAGGTCTACGCCATCTTAAAATGTAAATACTAGCTAAATGATATGAAATTATGCAAGAATCATAAAGTTTTTACATATTTTATTTAGTACAGCCTTTACAATAATAACATATCTCATCGAATGATGGAACTACCTTAAACATACACCAACATCAATGAAACATTTTTCCATCATACTAATATTAAGAACAAAGATTACAAAACCAGAATCTCCCCATGACATGACTCTTTTGAATGAATTACCTACACATAAACAACAAACTATTTCTCCATAACCAATGTGATCTCACTTCCTAGCCATAAGGCTAAATTAGCCCATCCCCAAGCTAGGGGAAACCCAATAGTGACAAGGATATTGTACAACACAATATGTTATAGATAACACCAACATGATAGTATTTATAACACAATACAACAATTTATGATAGCATTCAACACAATAGTCACATTAACTCGTTTTAACAACATAAGAAACATACCATGAAGGATCTTCTTCAAGAGTCTTAAATATGAGAATAGGGACATCAACTAAGAGGGGGTAAATAGAATAATTTCATACATATTCAACCTTATAGATCCTCATTTTTCATATAAAACACTCCCAATCCACACTTCCACAATCCCATCCTCTATTACATACTATCAAACCCCACACCATAATATATAACACATAGATATTTTTTCATATAGCCATAGACATTTTTCCCATGGGTACTCATACCCTTCCAATAACCCCCTCTAAGAACATCTCACCTACTCATACCCTGAACATGAAGAAAGTCTCCCAATCTTTGGTAAGTTGTCTTCTTCACAACAAGAGAACACACATAAAAACAAACAAAAATTCATAACAATGCATTTACACATAACTCATAAGAATCTTAGAAGGAGACACACCAACCTATTTTCAACCCTCAAATTGGCAATGAAGATGTAGAAACAGTAGCAACTCCCTAATCTTCTCTCCTTCCCAAACTTCTACTCTTTCTTCAATTTTGATAGAAAAACAAGAATGAATCAATCTCAATGCTCCCCCTTCTCCAAAATAAAACCCCTACAAAACCCTAATCCTTCATCTTCAGTTGTGAAGGTGACAAGTGTCACCTTCACAATTTATCTCCCTCAACTCTACCCTTCAAACTTTTGGTGTGAGGATTCTCCAAGAATGTTTTAAAGACATTGACCAACTTTAAATTTAGTCACAACCAAAAGTGGCTCCAAAAAGAGAGTCATATGACTCCAAAATAAACTTTTCAACCCATAAAATTATTCCCAAGTCTTAGAATTATGACCTAGGGTCATAAAATCCCATTAATATATAAATAAGACACATCAAATTAACCTTTGAAATAGGGCATATCATACAACTTCACTCAATTTAGTCAAGAAATTTCACTTAACATTATAAACAACAACCTTACTAGAACCTCACACACAATAACCAAATTTTATAAATCACGACATATACAACCTTAACCTCTCCAACTATGTTAGGTTTGTTTTCATAAGAAAGGCACATTTTTCACCTTAGAATTTCCCTAGGTCCACTAGTGATGGACCAAACCTGCACACTTAATTGCAATTATTAATCCATCATCCATAATGAAATTAAAACATGAAATGTACAACATGATATCTCTATAATAACATTTCAAAATTAAGCATCTCATTACATTCATTCATAGCATGCCACAAATATCTTAACATTAATAATATCAATCTTCAAAGATAAATGAACATGAATCCACTACAAGAGGTATCAATCAAAATCCATCTAATCATGTAACCATTCACTCATAAAATAGAAAATAAGGAGATCACTATATTAGCTCAATGAGCTGCATAATACCACAAAACCATATCTATGAGGATAGCATGCATACATGAGTATAATGTATCTATAGTAACATCAAATTATGTCAAGGTTAAAACCCATGATATGAAGTATCCAAAAATAAAAAATTGTCTATGTGGATCACACAAAATCACATAAGTCATATAAATCACTGATACTAGAAAAGATATGTCTCACATCCTCCCCCTAGGTTTGGACTTCCTCTTGGAAGTCCTCAAAGAGGTGAGGGTATAATTTACTCATCTTTGAAGTGTCCTCCTAGGTGGTAATGACATCATCATATATATCCCACTAGACCCTAACTTTGTCTATATGTCATCCTCAAAGGGCTAACATCTGATGACCCAAGATGTGAATGGGATCCAATTCCAACTGGCCATCAAAATCCACTTGTAAGGCACCCCAATCCAAAACATGAGGTGGGTCATGCACATAATGTCACAAAATATAAACATGGTAAACATTGTGGATATGCGATAGGCTAGGAGGAAAGGCCAGACGATGAGCGATTGGTCCTATCCACTCTAAAATATCAAAGGGATCCATGAATTGAGGTGCTAGCTTAGATCCCTTTCCATATCAGATTAGACTCTTATGTGGCCACACTCTCTGGAATACTTGATCACCCATTGTAAAACTTTGATCTCTCCTCTTAGCATCTGCATGCATCTTTTGATGATCTTGAGCCTCTTGTAACTACTATTTGATCAAAAACAACTATCACTCCATATCCTATAACAATTCTAGACCAATGGAAAATCTATCTGCAATCCTATCCCAACTCAATGGAGTCCTACATAGTTTTCCATACAAATCCTGATACGGTTCCATACCAAGTGAATTGTGATAAATATTGTTGTAGTAAAAGTTGATTAACTAAAGATAATCCTCCCATCTAGAATAATGATCCATCACATACATACATAGCATATTCTCCAATACTTGATTAACCCTCCATGTTTATCGATTTGTCTTTGGATGATACACAATATTGAAATTGAGCTAAGTGACCAAATCCTTCTATAATTCTCACCAAAAGGTTGAAGTGAATACTGAATCTCTATTTGATATCATTCTATAAGGGATCCCATGCAACTTGACAATGCTATCCAAGAACACCCTCACTACTGTTGGTGTTGTGTAAGTAGTTTGAACTAGAGAGAAGTGGGCCACCTTGGTCATCTTTTCAACCATCACTATAATGGTATCACATCGAGAAGACAAAGGTAGACCAATAATAAAGTCCATGGAAATGGGGTCACATTTACACTCTATAATCTCATGGTGGTAAATGAGTCTTGTTGGATGTTGGTGCTTAGCCTTGACACTGTAACACTCCAAGCATCAAGTAAAAAACTCTACAATATCTTGACGCATCCCTGCATAGTGATATAGTTGACAAATATCTGCATGCATCTTCTTTAACCTTGGATGTGCTGCATATGGAGCTCAATGTGCCTTTGAGAAAACCACTGTATGAAGATCTCTAATCCGTGGAACATATATATGCTCTCTATGACGTAACAACCCATATAAATCTAAGGTGTAAATTGAATATTTTCCCTTAAGGGTTCCTTGAGACTATATCTCACTCTAAACCTCATAGTACCAAACATCCTTTGGTAACTACTATAAAATGTGAGTCCTCAAGTCTGTACCCACTATCAAATCCATCACCTCATGTCATTGTATACTCAATTCATCTACCACTAAATTCTCCTTCCCTTTGATGTAATGTATATCAAAGTCATACTCGCACAAGAACTCCATGCAACGCCTTTGTAGAGCATTCAAGTTTGAATATGTGAAAATGTACTGTAAGATACAATGATCGAAATGAAGCCCAAAGTGGTGGCTAAGAAGAAAGTGTCTCTATCTTTTGAGAGAATGAACTATTGATGTAAGCTATAAATCATGTGTGGGATAGTTTAGCTCATGGTTCTTGATTTTTTGTGAATCATACACAATCACTCAACCCTCCTATATAAGTACTTATCCAATACCATCCAATGATGCATCTATACAAACAATGAAAAATCTAAGGTTGTATCAGGTACTGCTATAATGGGAGAACTAGTGAGATGCTCGTTGAGGGTCTGAAATTCCCTCTCACACTTCTTAGTCCACTCAAACCTCTTCCCTTTTAATTGAAGGGAAGTAATGGGATGTGTTATCCTAGAGAAATCGTCCACAAAATGATGGTATTAACCAACTATCCCCATAAAAATATTGACCTCTGTAACACTGGTGAGTACCAACCAATCCATGATGACACTAATATTTGATGGATCTATTGAGATACCATCACCTGATATGATGTGACCCAAATATTGGACCTCTATGTGAAAGAATGAGCACTTAGTAGAATTATCATAGAGATGAGGGATAAAGGGAGAGAGAGAGAGAGTTATCTAGGTAAGGTGGGAGGGATAGAAGAGAGAGATGAGAGAGAGAGAGGTATCTAGGTAGGGTGCTTGAGGGAGAGAAATTTATCTAGGTAGGGTGAGAGGGAGTGACTTTAGAGAGAGAGGAGGGAGGGAGGGAGAGTTATCTAGGTAGGGTGGGAATGAGAGACTTGAGAGAGAGAGATAGAGTTATCTAGGTATGGTGGGAGGTACAATTATAGAGAGAGATAGATGAATGGAGGGAGAGTTATCTAGGTAGGGTGGGATGGATAGAGGGAGAGAGAGAGAGAGGGAGTGAGAGAGAGTTATCTAGGTAGGGTGGGAGGGATAAATGTATTTATCTAGTTAGGGTGGGAGGGAGAGACCTAAGAGAGAGAGGAGGTGGGAGGGATCAACCTGAGAGAGAGAGAGAGAGAGAGAGAGGGGGATGAAATGAGGGAGGAAATGAGAGACCTAAGAAATAGAGAGAGGGATAGGAGGTATAGAGAGTAGGAGAAACCTAAGAGAGAGAGAGGAGGGAGGGAACAACTTGAGAAAGAGAGAGAGAGGAGGGTTGGAGGGATAGAGGGAGGGAGAGAACTGAGAGATAGATTGAGTTATCAAGGTAGGGTTGTAGGGAGAGACCTAAGAGAGAGAGGATGGAGGGAGGGATGGAGAGAGAGGGAGGGATAGAGGGACTAAGAGACTAGAGAGAGAGGGATAGATCTCAAATAGAGAGGGAGTGAGAGAGTTATCTAAGTAGGATGGAAGGAAGAGGCCTGAGAGAAATTTATCTAGGTAGGGTGGGAGAGAGACCTGAGAGAGAATTATCTAGGTAGGGTAGGGGGGATAGAGGGAGAGAGAGACTTGAGAAGGAGAGGGAGATTTATCTAGGTAGGGTGGGAGGGAATTAGAGAGAAATTTATCTAGGGAGGGTGGGAGGGTGATGCATGAGCATCCAGTGGTGTAGGGAAATCTTGCATCACCAAAAAAAAATGTTTTCTTTATTTTCTTTAGTTATTTTGAGTCCCATGATGGAACTTAAGGGGTATAAGACTGTTAGGCATCAAAAATAGCAAAAAATGGGCATTTACTAGTTTTAGTAAGTTGGCCAAAATGGGCTTGTATGGACATGAAAATTTACCGCAAGGAGTAGAGTTGAAAAAAATTTCCAATCCCAAAAGAATCACCTCAATAACTGTTGATGGCGTTTTCTGCACAGGAACAACTCAGACAAGATACAAGTATCCTATCTCTCTTGAAAGGTAAATCTCTATCAGCAAGCCTCAATAGATAACCCCAAGGTCTCTAATGTCAAGTCTTGACAATGCATAAACAACTCAGTGATAATGTGAAAATGTTGATAATCACAAGGGGCCTTACAAATGAACAATGTTGGAAGCATACTTTCATCAGATGCAACAATATGGTGATGCTTTCAGTCCTAAAACTAACCTAGATTCTAAATAAACAACAAAAGAGATTTCTAAGACTAAAACCTAAGATCAATCACAACAATGATGAATGATGTAGATGGACAGATCCCCAATGAAACCAATCTCTATTTGATCAAGGACAAGCCTACAACTGCACAAAAATAGTGCAATCTTCTAAGGAAACTGAATATTTTCAGACTTTGAACATTCATTCACATACCCAATAACTGGAGCAATGTAAATAAGCATCCACTGTTGAACTTAGCACAAAATAAGGCCCAGACTAATTGTACACAGCAACTTACAATCACCAAATAGCTAAAAGTATGGACCGGAGATCGATCAACATCATTAACATTTTACCATTATTGGAAAAGAACTGAAATCTAACATCTAACATTCGAGAATCAAGAACAAGAAACCATAAACTGTCAAAGTGTAACACAGAGCTTGCCAAATCAACAATCCAATTGCATTAACTTCTCCAACATTACATAACAATTTCCAGTCTCTTTCCTCAACTACAACTACTATCTTACATAATCTAACTCCTAACTTAGCCAATTCTAGCTTCTAATCAACTCTTCTAACCTAGTCTCCCCCTTACAAATGAGAAGGCACTGGCCTTTTATAGAAAATTACATTTTGAATCAAAGGCCAGGATTAAATCAATCCAATGGCACAAATTACACCTCTAGAAGCATCCAATAGTTACATTTAATTTGGGAGCTCATGGTACATCATCATCCAATTGCATAAAAGCAGTTACATCATGGAACAATGAGAAAACAATATTATGACAACCTGTCATTAATGAAAATTCTGATTGGATGATGAAATTAGCTTCACATGTCTTCCAGAAACCCCTTCCAGCTGTAGACAGTTTGGGCATGGATTCTTATGCAAGTTCCACTTTTAAAATTTGAATTGAACTCTTCCATATTTCCCTTTTGGCACGAATCCATATGCAAGTTTCCCTTTAATATTTATTTAATTCTAAAAAATAATATCATCATTAGCAGCTCACATGTTAAAAATCTATTTTTGGAAACTTCATTTTAAAAATTTTCTATCCATCTCAAAAATTTCATTTTCGGGAACATTTTAAAATTTCAAGGAAAAAAATTCCATTTTTGGAAAAAAAATGCATTTTAGGAAAAATTTCTATTTTGGGAAAAAATTCCATTTTAGAAAATTTCGGTTTTGAGGTCAAGGAATTTTCGGAAAATCCTTCAGGGACGGAATTTCCCGGATTCCCTACAAGGTCAAAATCCTCTAAACCTCATAACTTTTTTTCTAGAAGGAATTTTCAAAAAGTTCAAAAAGCAACCCTGCCTGATTTTTTGTCCTCTATCCATGGGTGCAAAAAAAAAATTTACATATAACATTGAAAATTCACTTCAAAATCCCCATTTTTGAATTCCAAGATAGGAAAATTTCCCCTAGAGCCTCAAAAATATTGTCATCATTAAACCCCGTCTAGACTTAATCCCAAAATAACCTCCCAAGAAGAGCAAAACTAAAATTCGACCAAGCCAAGGGGAACAGATGCAAAAGAAAAAAAAAGAGGGTCCCCGCCTTTGGTGGGGTGTGTGTGCGAAAATTGCACAACACCCTACATGATTTGGGAGAAATTAAAGTTTTTGTCCCAGGAAATTTCTCCAATGCAACTTCAAATTCAAATATAAACTTTAGAGGCCCCAAAATAGCTCAAAAAGTGGCCAAACCAACCTATGGTGGGTTCAAATGTTGTAGAGCTCGTCAAGAGTTTTCTAACAATATGCAATAATAGCAAATCAGACACCCGGATCAAAAGTTATGGCCCTGCGAAGTTGGTCCTCTAAAAAGTGAATTTCATAAAAATTACTTCCTAGGCTAGAAATCAAATAGTGGGTCTTTTGGCACCAAAGAAAAAGGGGAAATTTGAACTTTCTAGAACATTCTAGGGCAGTTATTGGGGAAAATAAAAAGGGTTAAGTGGGGGTTGTAGAAGGTGGCCCTAATAGTGTAGCTTGTGGCTCTGAATAGTAGATTTTCTTTTCAGAGTTGATTTTGTTGTAATGAATCAAGCCCATGAGGCTGAAACAAGTAAGCTTTGAATCTATAATTTCATTTTCTAAAAATAATTGAAAGTGGGTCATTTTTCTATCTCACATCTTCTGTGTTGTTATCTATTGTTGTAATTTCTATGGGTTTTGGGTGGTGTGGCCCTCATCAAGTGGTATCAAAGCAAGAGTTCTTGAGCCTATAACAGAGCGATGAATGTGAGGCAGTTGCAGCAAGACCTATGAGTGTGGGTTGTGTTCAAGATGCCTCCAAGACTTTCCCAGTATGGAAGAGGAAGAGATCCACCTAGAGATGAAGTCAGAGCCTTTAAAAAGAAAATTAGAAACCTTGCAACAAGAGGCTCGAAGGAGAGATGTGTAACGAGACAAAGATGATAGTGATGATAAAATGGAAGAAGAAATGGAAGAGGAAGAGCATGATACAATGGATCCTGGAGAAACAAGATTGTTGCATGCGATCTCAAGCATTGGGAAGAGACCTAAAATGGAGGTTTCAACTTTTAGTGGAAATTTGAATCCTAAAGAATTGATTAATTGGATCAATGACATTGGAGGAATTTTTTGAGTTTGAGGAGATTGAAGATCCTCATAGAGTGAGGTTCGCTCAGACAAAGTTGAAAGGTCATACCAGTATATGGTGGAAAGAGGTCCAGTTAGAAAGAGGAAGACAAGGAAAAGATAAAATTTCCAGATGGGACATAATGGTGGCAAAATTGAAGAAACAATTTATCCCAGGGTATGTGTAGGATCATGATGGGCCAAAAAGTGGCAATATGATGGGTACGTGACTGATGACTATTTTTTTACCCAAAATTGATGAAACGAAAAGGGTTTTTAAAGGAGATTCTCAGCTTTCCACCAATATAAATTATGCTTTACTTTGAATTTAATAAGTAATTATTATTCATTTTCTATTCAAATTATGACTAAAGTCCTATTGATAGGCTGATTGAAAAACATCTATAGCTTTCAAATGGTATCACATTTTTGAATCCAAAACATGCATCACATTCTATGTTTTGCATACTATAGGATTAAAAAAAAAAATGAATTTCATGAAGTTTTGACCAAGTTAAGGTGGTCCATACTAGTTTTTATAATTTTTAAAAATTTGTAATAAAAAATTCATAATTAATTATTTACTTGGAAAAAAATTATAAAAAATATCCATCACATCGGGCAGAGTCCTCTACTTATATTTAAAATATTATAAAAAAATATTATCATTTTATTGTGGTTAGGTGGTCAGACAGACACCTACTTCTTATTTTTTCCCTGAAATTTAAGTACCACTAGATTGAAATTTCAAATTTTCACCAAATAGTTTTTTTTTTTTTAAACAAACCTAGTAGTTTAGAAACTACATTTAATTTGCTACAGATTCTATTCTTACATATTTTTGAAATAATATAGATAACTTATTCAAATTTTTATGTCAAGTTGTCTAACTCTGATTTTTCTGAATTTTTTGCCACTTAAGGGCTTGTTTTTTCCATGATGATCCTGCACATACCCCCCAATCGATTACAAATTGGAGCTACTCAAAAAGATGTAGAGATTGAGGCAAGGGACAAGGGTGGTGAAAGAATACACAAAGGAATTTCACAAGGTCTCAATTCAAATAGGGCATTCTAAGGTGAATAGAGAGAAAGTTGCTCATTATATTAATGGATTGAAGCCAAGCATACAAGAAGAATTGGCACTGGTAAGAATGACCACGATTGAGGATGCTTATCAGTTTTATCTAAAGGTTGAAGAATGATTGAACAAGAGGTTTGAGAACCAAAAATTAGGTGGAGGTTATGGAGGAAATTACCAGTGGACGGTCATATGGAGGTCAAAATGAAGATCAAAAGAAGGGTGAATGCTCCAGTAGAGGCCAAAACCATAAAGGAGATAACACCTACTGTCCTCATGATCAAAATAATGGAGACCAAAGAGGAAGGGGAAGATCTGGATGAGGAATGGGAAGAGGAGGCTTCTGTAGAACCTATTTCCAGTGTATACAAGAAGGACATAGAGCCTATGAGTGTCCTCAACATCAAGGAAGGACAATAGAAGACCTAAGGGTAATGCACAAGTTGCACATGTTGATGAAGATGTTGAGTCTTCACATTTTGAGGATGTAGAAAGGGGAGAGGTTCTTGTTACTAGAAGAGCCTTGTTGAATGAGGAGAATGAGCCAACTCAAAGGAAGAATTTATTTTGCACCAAATATAAGTGTGAAGGTAAAGTTTGCAATGTTATTATTGATGGAGGTAGTACTGATAACCTTGTTTAAGAAGAAATAGTTAGTAAGTTGCAATTGGTGAGAAGGAATCCAAACACATACCGGATTGCCTGGTTGTAGAAGGACCATAAAGCCTTGGTAAATGAACAATGTCTAGTAAATTTCAAGATTGGAAATTACCATGATGAGGTATTATGTGATATTATGCCTATGAATGTTTGTCATATGTTGTTAGGCAGACCGTTGAAGTTTGATCGACGAGCAATACATGATGGACATGCCAACACCTATTCTTTGACAAAGGATGGAGTTCATCATAAGTTGAAGCCCTTGAAAGAGGCAGAGGAAAAGGTATGCAGTAATGCAAGAATTTTTTTGGTTGATGGAAGAAATTTCTTAGAAGGTATGAAGCATGAGCATATTTGTTTTGCATTGATCCCTAGAGTTGATAAAAAAAGATACTACTGAGGTACCTCTAGAGGTTTCAGATTTGTTGAATGAGTTTCAATCTATTATTTCAGATAATGTACCTAAAGGTTTTCCTCTAGTAAGCAAAATTAGTCATCAAATGGACATGATTCCTAGAGCTATTTTTCCAAATAAGGTAGCTCATTGTATGACTCCAACAGGGAGTGAAGAGTTGAACAGACAAGTGAAAAAGAGTTGTTGTGAAAAGGATTGATTAGGGAGAGTTTGAGTCCATGTGTAATACCTATAGTACTAGTACCAAAGAGGGATGGGGAATGGCGGATCTGTATAGACTCTAGAGCCATCAACAAGCTCACCATCAAGTATAGATTTCCCTTGCCAAGAATGGATGACATTATGGACTGTTTGAGTGGAGCTGAGTACTTCATGGAGATAGATCTGAAGAGTGGATATCACCAGATTTGAATTAGAGAAGGAGATGAATGGAAGATAGCCTTCAAAACCAAGGAGGGCCTGTACAAGTGGTTAGTCATGCCTTTTGGGATAACCAATGTACCGAGCACATTTATGCAACTTATGAATGAGGTATTATTTATTTGGATGCTATTATAATTTTTAGTAAGACATTGGAGGAGCACCTGATGCATATCTGGAAAGTTTTTGAGAAGCTAATGGAGGAGAAGTTGTTGATTAATTTAAAGAAATGTAGTTTTGTGAAAAGAGAGTTGGTGTATTAAGGATTTGTTGTCTCACCAAAGGGTCTCAAAATGGATCTAGAGAAGGTGAGAGCTATCATTGAATGGCCTACTCCAAGGAGTGTTAAAAAGGTAAGATCATTTCATGGTCTAGCAAGCTTTTATAGAAAGTTTATTAAGAATTTTAGTAGTATTTGTGCACCTCTAATTGAAGCAATGAGAAGGGATAGAAAACAATTTAAGTGGACCACAAGAGCAACCAAAATTTTTGATATGTTGAAGAAGAAAGTTACAGAGCAACTTGTTTTGGCCCTTCCATATATCAATAAGGTCTTTTAGGTAGATTGTGATGCTAGTGGAACTACCATAGGAGTTGTTTTGAGTCAAGAAGGTAAGCCTGTTGCCTATTTTAGTGAGAAGTTAAATGATGCTAAGAAGAAATATTTTGTCTATGATCAAGAGTTTTATGCTATAGTTTAGGCTTTGAAGAAATGGAGACACTAGTTGTTTCCAAAATATTTTTTTTTATATACTGATCACTAGGCGTTGTAGTATCTCAATAGTCAAGGAAAGTTGAATCAAAGGCACTTAGAATGGGTTGATTTTTTGTAGAGTTATACCTTTGTTTTGAAGAATAGGAATGGAAAGTCAAACAGAGTTGCAAATTCCTTGAGTAGAAGGAAAAATTTGTTGATAGAAATGAATATAGAGGTTGTTGGGTTCAATGAACTCAAGAGTTTGTATCTAGAAGATCTAGACTTTGCAAAAGCTTTGAAGGCTTGTTTGGAACCTATTACATTGGATAGGATGAGATGGTTATATTTCTTAATCCAAGATGGGATGTTGTTTAGAGGAAGCCAATTGTGCATTCCAAGGAGTTCTATGAGGGGGAATCTAATCAAGGAGAAGCATAGTGGAGGATTGGATAGAAATTTTGGTCGAGATAAGACCATTGATCTTGTTAGTGAGAATTATTATTGGCCACAGTTACAACAAGATGTGAAGAAGTTTGTACAAAGTTGCAAAGTATTTCAGATGGCGAAAGGAACAAATTAGAATACTAGATTTTATCTGCCATTACCTATACCTGAGAGGCCATGGGAGGATATTAGCATGGATTTTGTTCTTGGATTTCCAAGGAAACAAAGAGGGAATGATTCCATATTTGTGGTGGTGGATAGGTTTTCAAAGATGGAACATTTCATTTCATGTCATAAGACCATTGATGATGTTCATGTTGCAAAGTTGTTTTTTAGAGAAGTGGTGAGACTACATGGTCTACCAAAGAGTGTAGTCTCAGAAAGAGATACCAAATTTGTTGGTTATTTCTGGAGGACATTATGGAAGAAGTTGAGGATAGATTTGAATTTTAGTTTTGCATACCATCCACAGACTGATGGACAAACGGAGGTGGTGAATAGGAGTTTGGGCAACCTGCTAAGATGCTTAGTTGGAGATAAGCCCAAGGGATGGGATTTGATTATACCATAGGTGTAATTTCTTTACAACAATTTTGTCAATAAGAGAACTGGTAAATCACCATTCCAGATTGTATATGGGAGTAGTCCAAGAACTACTTTTGAATTGAGGAATATGGACAAGGGGGAAAAGAGTAGTGCTAAGGCTAAAGATTTTGCTGAGAACCTGAAGAATGTACATGAAGAGGTGAAGAAACATATCAATAAGATGAAATCACAATATAAGGCTCAGGAAGATTAGAAAATGAGGTATAAGGAGTTCTAGGTAGGAGATGAAGTCATGGTTCATTTGTGAAAGGAAAGGTTTCTAGTTGGTACATACAACAAGTTAAAGATGAAGAAGTTTGGACCATGCAAGATCCTGAAGAAGCATGATTTAGGAAATGCTTATGAGGTAGAGTTGCCTAGTTGAATAAACATTTCTCATGTGTTCAACATTGTTGATTTGATAGAGTATCATGAAGATGATATAGAGGAGGGGCCAATAAATGAATAGCTGAAAATTCTAGCACCTACTTCAGAGAAGGAAGAGATAGATGAAACCCTAGATAGCCATGTGGGTAGAAGCACAAGAAACAGGCAATATGCAGAGTATTTGGTGAAATGGAGAGGAAGTCATGTTGAAGATTCATTGTGGTTATCTAAGGTTGAGGTTAATTGTCTTGGTTTCCCTCTAACTCCTGAGAAGTGACAGAGTCACTTTTCAAATTACCCTGGGTGTCTGATGCAGGAGCATCCAGCATTGTAGGGAAATCTTGCATCACCCAAAAAAAATGTTTTCTTTATTTTCTTTAGTTTTTTTGAGTCTCATGGTGGCACTTAAGGGGTATAAGACTGTTAGGTGTCAAAAATAGAGAAAAATAGGCACTTACTATTTTTAGTAAGTAGGCCAAAACGGGCTTGTATGGACGTGAAAATTTACCCCAAGGAGCATAGCTTAAAAAAATTTCTGGTTGTGAAAGAATCATCTCAATACCCTACACAGTCTAGGAGAAATTAAAGTTTCCATATCGGGAAATTTCTCCAATACAACTTCAAATTTAGATATAAACTTTAGAGGCCCTGAAACAGCTCAAAAAGTAGCCAAACCAACCTACTATGGATTTATGTGTTGTAGAGATCGTCGAGAGGATTCCAACGATATGCAATAATAGAAAATCGTACACCACATCAAAAGTTATGGCCCTGCGAAGTTGCTCCTCTAAAAAGTGAATTTCATAAAAATTACTTCCTAGGTTAGAAATCAAATGGTGGATCTTTTGGCCAAAGAAAAAGGGGAAATTTTAAATTTCTACAACATTCTAGGGTGGTTATTGGTGAAAATAAAAAAGGGTTAAGTGGGGGTTGTAGAAAAAGGCCCTAATAGTGCAGATTGTGGCTCTGAATAGTAGATTTTCTTTTTAGAGTTGATTTTGTTGTAATGAATCAAGCCCATGAGGTTGAAGCAAGTAAGCTTTGAATTTTTAATTTCATTTTATGAAAATAATTGAAAGGAGATCATTTTTTTGTCTCGCATCTTTTGTGTTGTTATTTGTTGTTGTGATTTTTGTGGGTTTTGGGCAGTGTGGCCCTCGTCAGAGGGATAAACAAAAGGAGAGACCAAAGAGAGTGGGATAGTGAGAGGGAGTGAGATAGAGGGAGTAGTGAGAGAGTTATCTAGGTTGGGTTGGAGGAAGAGACTTGAGAGAGAGAGGGAGAAATAAATTTATCTAGGTAGGGTAGGAGTGAGAGACTTGAGAGATAGGGGGTTGGGATGGCTAGAGGGAGGGACATACTGAAGAGAGATAAAGAGAGAGGGAATGAGAGAGAGTTTTCTAGGTAGGGTGCCTAAGGAAGAGACCTATGAGAGAGAGAGAGAGAGGATAGGAGGGAGAGACCTAAGATAGGGGAAGTGGAAGGGATAGAGGGAGGGAGAGACCTAAGAGAGAGAGGGAGGGATAGATAGAAGGAGAGAGAGAGTGAGGGAGAATTATCTAGGTAGTGTATGGGGAGAGACCTTAGAGAGAAAGGGAGTTATTTAGGTAGGGTGGGAGTGAGAGATCTGAGAGAGAGGGGGTGGGATGGATAGAGGTATGGAGAGACCTAAGAGAGAGAGAGAGAGAGGCAAGGTGGGAGGGATAGAGGGAGGGGGGAGAAACTTGAGAAAGAGAGAGTGGGTAGGAGGGATAAAGGAAGGGAGAGACTTAAGAGAAAGAGGGAGTTATCTAGGTATGGTAGGAGGAAGAAATGTGAGAGGGAGGGAAGGAGGTACATAGAGAGATAGGGATAGAGGGAAGGAGGAAGGGAGGGAATGCAAAACCTAAGAGAGAGAGAGGAGGGGTGGGAGGGATAAAGGGAGGGAGAGACCTGAGAGAGAGAGAGGGAGTTATTTAGGTAGGGTGGGAGGGAGAAACCTAAAAGAGAGGAAGGAGGGAGGGATAGAGAGATAGAGGGAGGAACAAAGGGAGTGAGGTAGAGTTATCTAGGTAGGGTGGGAGGTATAGAGGTAGAGAGAGTGAGAAAAAGTTATCTAGATAGGGTTGGAGGGATAGAGGGATGGAGAGACCTAAGAGAGAGGGAGTTATCTAGTTAGGGTAGGAGGTGGAGACTTGAGAGAGAGAGAGAGGAGTGGGAGGGATAGAGAGGGAGTGACCTAAGAGAGAGGGGGGAGAGAGTGAGGGAGAGACCTAAGAGAGAGAGAGGGGTGGGGTTAGTGAAGGATCATGGGGGTCCAAACTAGGCCCTTAAGTGGCCATGAAAATTTAGAAAAATGGAGTTAGGAAACTTGACATAAAAATTTGAATAGGTTATTAACATAATTTGAAAAATATGTAAGAATAGAATTTGTAGAAAATTGAATGTAGTTTCTAAGATACTAGTCCTTTTTTAGAAAAATGTAAATCTATTTGGTGAAAATTTCAAATTTCAATGCAATAGTATTAAAGTTTTAGGGAAAAAATAAAAAACAGATGTACGCTAACCAACTTAAGTACAAGAAAATAATAATATTTTTTTCAACTTTCAATATAAGTAGAGAACACATGATTGAGTGTGCCACACTTTTTTTGTATTTTTTCGCAAATAAATAATTATTTATGATTTTTTATTAGAACTTTTTAAAAATATTAAAACATTTTTTCTAACCAAAATAACTTGGTCAAAATTTTATGAAATTCAATTTTTTTATCCTATAGTATGGGAACCATAGAATGTGTTGCATCTTTCAAATTTGAAAAATATGAAATCATTTTAGAATTATTGATGTTTTTCAATCAACCTATCAATCAAGACTTTAGTCATAATTCATGTAGGAAATTAATAATAATTATCTGTTAAATTCAAAATAAGTCATATCTTATATTAGTGGAAAGCTAACAATTTGCTCAATAAACCCCTTTTTTTACCAAATTTGGATAAAAAAATTCATCATCCACAAGGGAAAACTCTGGAAAGCTAAGGAAAATTTTTAAACACATTTTTACAATTGACTTTCTAGGTATGACACCCCCAAACCAAATCCCAAGGCAACCCTGAGGGAAATCCCGAGGCTACAAATTTTATTAGAAAAAATAGATATATGTTTGAAATGGAAATCCATTATATTTAGTGTTTTTATAATACTTTGTATTATTAATATTTAATAAATGTATTATATATTATAGAATATGTAATATATTATATATTATATATATAATTTATAATATATTATGTATTATATATTATATAATATACAATATACAATATAGTATTTATTATATATTTTATTATATACTATATTATATAATATATTATTGTAGACACTTAAAATTGTCTTGATCAATATTGCATACCTAATCTTGCTTACTAACACCATTTCTACCTCGATTTGACTATTTTTGTCCATTTAATTAAATTATCCTAAGTGTTTAATTAAATCCATCATTTTCTTCTATTAATTGAATAATTGATATTATTAGATTAATTCACCCCTTTCATACTAATTTTCATCCTATTTGATTAAATAATGTGAATTGTTTAATTAAATTCCCTATGTCCTCCCATTTGATTAAACAATCTGAATTGTTTAATTAAATGCCATTAATTCCCTTTTTTAATTAAATGAGCTAATTGTTTAATTAAATCCTCAAATTCCTTATCTTGCACAATTGAATAATATTCTAATTATTTAATTGACTAGTTTTTTTCATCCTTCCAATTTCTCCCACTTTCAAAGGAATATTCCCATAGAATATTCCTCCATTTCAAATTCAAACAATTTCCCTCTTAAATGGAAATATCTTGTACATTCCTCCTAAATTTTAGGATTTGTGTTTCTTCAAAATCAATTTCAACCATTAATTAGTTACATCAATCCATGTGATTATCCAATCTTCATGGATTGAATCATTGATCTATGCTAATTCTTCTAATCAATTTGCATCCATTGATTAATCAAATTGATCTTGACCATTGATTCACTCAATTTTCCTATAAACAACCTAAATTTCTTGAGCAATTCATCCACATTCATTGAGAGTATCTGCATTATAGTCATTTTCATAGCAATCCATATGAGCATTTAATCCATTTGCATCCATTTTAGTCAATGTAGCATTCAATTTTCATCAATTCTTCATTGGAGCATCATCTTCAAGCTTGTTTCAACTAAGGGATTTGGAAAGAGTTGACATTCCACATTAATTCAGCACCAATCCCCCAATGGGATGAGGTTTGATGTATTAATTATGTTTCCTTTGCAAACATTTCATTGATATTTTATCTTTAATGGTTTCCTAGCTTAATATTTCAAGAATTTGATTGGGAGCACATGACTTAATTAGCTTAATGCTTGGTTTAATTGTATAATTCAATCATGTTTAGCTTAATTCATGGTCATGTTCACATTTTTGCACTAGAAGGAGGGCCTTACTAATAAAATTTGATGAATTTTCCTTGGTATTTATATCTGTCTTAGATTTCAGGGTCGAACAACATATTTTTTTGAGGTAGAGCAATGTAGTTGATACATTGTGACTCATTTGTGTGCATTGGTGCATAGTTGTTTGTATTGTGACATATTTGTTTGAGCTAGAGCAATGAAATTGTTGCAAAGGGGTGAAATTGTAGAGCCACACACTTGTTTTTGATAGAGTGACACAATTGTTAAACTTTAGTGCACTTGTTTTTAATAGAGTGATGCACTTGTATTTCAACTTTTCCACTCCATCTTTAAATGGTCATATCTTGGTCATAAGATGGTATTTTTTAGAGATTCTTTTTGAATGGGGTAGAATTTCATGCTCTTCACAATGGTGTAGGTGTTTTTTAATTTTGGTAGAGTTAAATTTTTCCTTTTGTCCACCTAAAGTCAAATCACATTGGAATTTGGTCTAGGTTGTAGGGTTTTGATTCTTAATCATTTTTCTAACCCTAACATCTTCTTGTTTTCTTGATTTCATCTATCATTTGGAAGCATGGAGTGAAGTAAAATATGTTCATCAACACTTATCTTGTATAAAATTTCAAAGTATTTCTAAATAATTATGAGAAGCATGATCTAAGAGCCTTTCATTTTCATGCTTTAGTTAAATCACACTTCATTTTGGGGCTCAAAATAAATTCACACTTCAATTTCAATTTAAAAATGAACAATCTATCTTGCATTTTCAAGTTGGATTAAAATTGAACCAAACATCATTTTCCCTTGGGTTTAAAATTGAACAAGACAAACTCACACTCAGTTTTGGTACTTAAAATGAACATAACACTTATCTTTTGGTGGTCTAAAATGAACCATTGTCTTATTTTCCTTCCATTATTGGTAAAATCTTAGTGCATATCCTCTCCCCTTGTGCTTTGTGCGATCTTGGGTGAAGAGAAACAATCTCATTTTGCAAACTTTTTTGAGTCACCCAAAGGCTTGTTGTGTATCCTCTCCCCTTGTGCTTCATGTAATCTTGGGTGAAGAGAGATAGAGTTCCTTTTCTTTTATTAGAGAGTTCCTACCTTGAGATACATCCCATAATGGAGAATTCAGGGTGACCTTCAAGCATGTTTACCAGCAGGCTATATAAAGTATGTGAAAACCAAAGTAAGTAGCATAAATTTGTAGATGTTATACCTTGTGGGCCTACTCTCATGCGAAAGAATGGGTCACTTAGGGAAAGCTAGAGAATTTAGTGTCTCTCATATGAACTATACATATGGTGTTCACAGTGTCACTAAAAACCTTCGAATCTAGAGGCCAACCAAGTTTTCTGAAATGATTCTTCAAAGTAGTGCACCGAAATAGCATTGTTCCCAGAAGTTATATACCACATTTGTTTTATGGTTGAGGCATAAATCTTAAGATTTAATTCTCTTTTACAAAGCTAGGAGTACCAAGGTGGTACATGACCTTGGTATTTCTTATTTGACCCCCCATGATTTCAGATTACATCACTCTTTTGGGGGTGAGGTAAGCCTGCTATGGAAAATCATACCTTTATTCCTCTAGGATTGTTATTAACTAATTGTGTTGAGCTAAACTAGTAAGTCTTATGGAAGAAGGCTTGTAAAATATCCCCCTCACCCATTAGTTGGTAAATACATTTATTGACATTTTAAGCTAAAAAATGAACATCAACATTGTCACAAAATTTCAAACCCTTTGAATATAGTGGAGTACACTTGAAGAAAACTACATTGCTACATTACCCTAAGTATATCTTATTTTTATTAAAACATCTTAGTTTCTTCCTAGTATTTGGGTTCATATCTCTACTCATTACTTCAAAGTTAACCTAGGGGACTATGACTGTGGCTTCTTAGTATTTGGGTTCACAAATTTTGAGCTTTGTGGAAAATAATTTTCTTGGTTGTAGACATTGTAGTTTCAAACATAATCAAGATCTCCATGTGGTGAAAGCAATTTCAAATTAATAAAATTTTAAGAATTGAACTGCAAAGCAGGTACACCTTGGTCCTATTTTCCAAAAAAATTGGTTACACCAACAAAAGCAAGAGGGGAAATGCATACTTAAATTGTTTTTATCAAAACCATCACACCTTCAAAAAATCATACCAAAGTTCTTTCATCAAATAAACATTGATCTCTAAATTTTAAAAACTCAAAGGAAAAGGCATGTCTTTCAACGCCTTGATCTTGTCACAAGTCCCTCATAGGTCTATACATTAGGATCAAACATCAAAAAATACAAACATCAAACCATCTCACCAACAAATTTAAATTTTGGATAATCAAATATCCCAGACCAAAGTTTCATCAAAACATCATCTAACCTAGCTACATGTTTATAAAGACATCCCTTTTCACACATTTAGTTGGATTAGCACACATTATTTTGAACAAGTTTAAATCCTAAAGTTACAATTCTACTTCTAGGGTTCACAAGTTTATTAGCATCCTTATCAAACATTTATCAAAACCTAAGTCTAGTTTTGTCAAAAATTGAGAGTTTCTCATCATCCACATCACTCATCATTTCATCATTCATAATATCATTGGTCCTAAATCCCTTAGAGGTTTAATTTTAGAAAAAAATGAGTCAACTCAAGAGTTTCAACAACGCAAATCCCATCATACTATTCTAAAACTTGATCCAAGTCTTATGGTAACAACAAGGTCAAAACACAAGACATGGAAAAAATCCAAAATTTATCTACCATGAGTGATCCAAACCAACAAAAACTTACAATGAAAGAATTTTATCCTAGAGGTTTCACAGCTCCATCACAAAATCCACTACAACCTCCATCACAAAATCCACTTCAAACTTCACAAGAAATGGGGTACCAAGTAAAGGATGTTACCAATGATCCTGATGAACTTACCATAGATGAACTACTCGAAACACAATAAGATCCAAAGGTTCACCACCTTATCAACACCATGACAAAGTTAAATCAAACCCAATACATGTTATCCTTGGAAAAATAAGAAGCTAAACTCTCTTCCTCATTCAATTTGAACACTTAGGGAACAACCTCTGGGAAATGTTACATCAATTCCTCAAACATTTAGCACACAACCCCTAGTCCAAAACATTGTTCAATCCATCACATGTACCAGATCAAACTTTAACTTCTAGGGTGGTTTCATCTAGTCTTGAAACTCAACAAGGAACTCAACTTGGTCTCACTCAAAAGATAGGGAACAAGAAGAATTTGGGTACTCAAAAAACAAACATCCCCCAAAACATCTCCATTCCACAACACAAACTTGACACCAAAATTTCTTAACCAACCATATTCTTTAATCACAACAATTACCCAAAATATTCCCAATGTTCAATAAAACCAAGTGAGTCAAACACCCCAAGTGAATCTACAAGGACAAGTGAACACAATATTGCAAGGTCAATCATCAACACAACAAGTTCAATCATCCCAAAATCATCCAATTGATCCTCAAAATCAAATGGTTCCACAAGTCCCCCAACATCAAGGAAATACATCAAATCATTTGGTCCCAAATCAAATCAATAAAGGAAATACATAAAATCAATTACCAAATCAAATCAATCAAGGTAATCCTCCAAATAAATTGGTCCCAAATCAAGGTATGCCACAAACATTGCAACACCAAGTGGCATCATATCAAGTATCCAAACCTTTGATTCAACATTAAGGAGTCCCTCAAACAATGAAAAATCAAATGGGTCCTCAAACTTGCATTCCTCCATCATAATCCTAAATTTTGCAAGGATTGTTAGAACAACAAAATCAAGGACAAGTTTCACAACAAATGCAATGTGTACCAAATCAAAATCAAGTGTCCAATAATCAATATTTGATCACACATCAACCACCCAAAAATTAACTCAATCCTCCATCACAAGCCACTCACAACATGATACCTCAAAATCCACCACAAAATCATAACATCTCATCAAGCTAATACATTCAATCAAACCAATTTGTCCCAAATCAAAACACCATTCCATCACCTCAAGGAAAAAATGCTTTGGATTATCAACAATCTATTACATATAAACAATAACAAGCCTAATTTCTTGCACAACAACAAGCTCAATTTCAAGCACAACAACAACAAGCCCAATTACAAGTGCAACAACAAAATCAATTACAAGAACAACAACAAGAAGAAGGCATGTATTACAACCAACAACAACCATATGCAGATTCACAACAAAATGTCTTGAATTAAAACTCACAAGGAGCATACAACACACCACCACCATTATCACCTTTTAATCCGTAATATAAAAATCCACCATACACACCATATAACACATTCAACATTAACACACAATTCATCTACCGTCCCACAATACAACACATATGCTCCACCACCAAACAATCCTCAAGATGGTCATTCCTCATAAATCAGAATGGTTACACAACAAATTCAAGATATTCAAGCTGGGAAAATGAAGAAATCACATACATAATGAGACGTGTCCATATCATTTTGATCGTAACATTGCAATGAAACCATTCCCACCAGGATTTGAAATCCCCAAATTTGACAAATATAAAGGGCATGGAAATACAAAAGATCATATCAAGGAATTTTATGTGGCATGTATGGAAGTAGCATACAATGACTCCTATTTGATGTGTCTTTTCCCATGTAGTTTGGGAGGCCAAGCAATAGAATGGTTCTCATATTTACCTCCTAGAATCTAAACTTTTCAAGAAATAATAGATCGATTTATGGATCATTTCTCCTATAACCTTGATATGGATGTAAGTTTGAAAGAAGTTTATACCCTAAAATAGAGTAAGGGTGAATAATTTGCAAATTTCTTGCAACGTTGGAGCCATAGAGCTAGTAAATGCAAATGACCAATTCTCGAAAAGCAACAAATAGATATCATTATTGCCAACATGGATACAAATCTATCCTTCTAAATAAAAATATGTGTCTCATCATGTGAAGAACTCATCGCTAGGGATCTTAACATTGAAAGAGTCCTCATCGCACAAGAAGCAACACAAACATACAAAGATAATCGAATATCATCTAGTTCCAATGATAAATCCCAATTTTGGTCTAAAAAAAAACATTACTAATGATGGTGTAGTTGATGCAAAAGCGGTCCTAAGTGTTCCAAAAAAAACCAACACACAACAACCAAACACGTAGCCACAAAATAACCAACAATCAATTAACACTATCAACACTCAAAAAGGACCACCCCCACGAAACAATGCTCCTAAACAACAATTCACTCCCTTAGGGGAACCTATGGATATATTATAGAAGAAGTTGATCCAATTGAATCTCATCACACTTGTAGATTTCAGAAACTACCAAGAACCGCAAGTTAAACCAACTGGGTATAGAGAGGAACATTATTGTGAATTTCACTGATACAATGATGTAAACCATACCAATGATAACATAGTGGGACACATTCATTTTATTCATTCATCACAACATGAGGAAGCAAGCATGCATCAAGATATTATCTTAAAACAAAGTCCAAATCAGTCAACAGTGTCTAGAAATGTTTCATATCGAGAAGGAATCAAATATGTATCAGATAGTAATATTCCTCCCTCATATGATTTCTTGATTGGACATGTTGAAGAAGTTCCAAGAAAAAAAGAGGCATCCCTTACTATATCCATACCTACTAAAGTAATATCATGAATTGATGAAAAAAATTCAATCCATTCAAAACTTCAAAGATATCTCTAATATCACCCATGATATGTTTCCTTTTGATGGACATATAAATGTTGTTCATCCAAAACAAGTGTCTCCCACTCTTGACATTATCACACAAGAGCAAGAAATGGTAGAGATTCTTGGTCCTAGATAGAACCCCTACAAAAAATTTGCAGTTCTCTAATACATTTCAAGGTTTCTAGGTCATGATGATTGTCCATTGGTTAAGGTTTATTCTTCAGGGTATACGGTTTATCAACCTTTCATGTAAAACCTTAGTCCTTTGTGCCCTTTCAGTATAATTCGTCATTGACTTATTGTCGTCGGTTTCTGATCACCTAAGTTATCACTTGAGTCATTAGGGTCCATGCGTTGACCGACCCTTTATGTCTAGTGTTATTGGTTCACCCTATTGATTGGAATGTCTCGTGTTCTTTGGTTTGAGATATTAAAATCTTCCAAGGTTATGTCAACTAAAATATTTCATTCATATCCTATGTCTAGTTTTAGTTTCCTAGGATTTGGTATGTCATGTTTATTCATATTGCCTGTGTGGCCCCTCTTTTAAAAAACAACTTATAGACATGTGCAAATTTTCCTTCACTTGTGTTCATCGTGCACTACATATGCATCGCACTTTGCTTCCATCCCACCGGCCTCACATCTGCACTATGCGATGCCTTATATTCCTTCACATCGCATGATTCCTTCATATCACTAATGTGATAACACTTGCTAAATTCCTTTGCGTGATGAGTGATGCCTTTGTTAATCCTTTACATCACACTATACTTTCACATTGTTGATTGCTTACTACTCGCCAGCACTATAAACACTATATGTGATATATTAATTGATTTTGAAAAGGACACATGTCTAATTCTTGTCCCATCATTGAGGCTCTTTGCATTATGGATTATAGCCTCGTGTACTTTAAAAACATTGAGCAATATCCATTTAGCAGACATGATTGCACGACTTGTATTAATCCTTTGCTATCATTGTATCGCTGATATGCATCCACCACCTTATCACTAAAGAGTGATGAGTGATGAGCGATAAGAGATAAAGGATAATATGTTGAGAGATTTTGGACAACTATAAACACATCGCATAATCTCCTTGCATCGTAATTTCATATCAACAAGCTCGCACCTAAAATGCAATGTGCGATATGTTTTCTTTGAAGTCTAAAAGAGTGTGAATATGCTAGAAGGGTATTCTCATGTAACAGGTGTCATATTTTTAGTGCATCACATACATCATTTATATTGTGGAATACACTCTACTGAAGACAAGGGAAATAGCAATATGCGATGAAAATCTTATGCTATTATTTCATTGCACAGGTTTAATACATCACAATTATGAACTTGAGAAATGGTTCCCAAAGAGTGATATGTGATGGAGGGATGAAGGATATGCTCTAGAATATTCTTTCCATCGTAAGGAGTCTTCACATCGTGGTTTCATTTCATCAAGCTGGAGACATAAAGGCGATGTGGGATGGCTTCACTAATAGAGTTGGCGGCAAGTTTTAAAGAAAGTACGGGGTAGTGTCTTAGAGCATCGTACCAATTATTCACAACATGGATTCATGGTGAGGTATCAAAAAGAAATTAGAGATATGCAAAGATCATGGATCACCATTGATCATATTTTAAAACAATTTGATCAACAGTGGAAATTTAAACATGAGAGGCTGACTATTAGAGTAATCTTGTTCACTCGCGTGAGCTGTCTTTCGCCATTAATGGAGTGTTTGCTCAATTTTGAAGATCATTAAGAGGTGAATTATTCATTTTTACACTATCTCTGCAAGAATTTGAAGGCGAGCATGAAGAGGATTTTAGATAAGAAATTATTGAATAAAAAAAAGCTAGGGTTTCCTAGGTAAGTGATTTTTGGCCTTTCTATGCAATTTTTAAAAGTAGGAACAAAATTAAAAAGGGAACTGGTATTTTCAATAGGATTTATGGTCTATTGTAATAGTATTTTCTAGATTGAGTTAAAAAGAGAAATTAAAAGGCCCTAGTTTAATTTGGTGAAATGTCAGTGGGTTCAGTTGTAGAATTTAGATTGAAAACTTGTGTAATTTTGTAAGTTGAGCCCTAGTGTTCAAGTTAAATCATTTTGCGACCATTGCAATCAATTTTAGTGCACTATTTCAAGAATATGAAAGGAAAGAATATGGATATAGGAGACATGTGTTACCAAGGCACATAATAAGAGATCAAAAGAAAAGAGATGCGTAGTTTTCACCTAAGGAGGTGGAACCATTTGATTGTGATGAGTTTGAAGATTATATCAGGAATACTTTTACATGGTTTGTGTTAGGTCCTTGGTAGAAGATATGATGTGAAGATGAATGCTCCTTTAATGATCATGTCCATGGACATTGAGGATAAACTTTCAAACAAAGGTTTTGATTATGCAACCTACATTGTAGAGGAGATACAAAAACAGTTAGTAGAGTTAAAGGATACAAAACCATCCCTACATTTCTCACATTATTCATTGCTAATGCATATGTTATTATGGATTGGTTGCAAGGCCTGGAGAAATTTTATGAGATTAAGGGAAAAGGATGAACAAGACAATGAGCTACCTATGCAAATATGAACTTACATTTGGGATCAAAATTACCTCGAGTCCAATTATGCTACATTCTATAATGGTTTTAAATTTGGTGTTTTGGAGCATTTAGGTTTGAAGCTCATGTATAGGATTTCTAGGAGCATTAAGGAAATTCTAAGGCCACTAGAGTTTAGGGAGAATTCTAAGCATGATCATAACTAGGGTGATTGGTATTTGCATACTCACTACACTGTAATTAAGGTCTATGGAGCCTTAGTGCAGCCCCATCATTTACCAATTTATGTTTGTGGTAGGTTAGTATTCATGGAAATAATGTGGCAACTAGATGCCATGGATAAAGAAAACTTTAGGAATGCTATAAAGGGGTCTCTTATATATGCCCAATTTACCTTTTTTTTATTTTGTGGTTACATCAAAAGAGGGTCTTGATAAATTTAGCACTATGTTAAGAAACTATAGAATGAAAATGGAGGGAATGAGAAATTGTGATCCAAAAGGGTTCATTGATAAGGAGAGAAAAGCTAAAGGAAGATCTGGTTTCTATCATCACTTTCTCTATACTAAAGATTTCATTAGAAATTTTCCCTCGAATGTTGTTGTTGGTGAGAGGAAGAAGTAGTGGATGATGATATGTGGTATTGAAGAAAAAATATTGAAAGAAAATCCATTCTATGGTAGTCCTCGTTTTGAAACTAAAGAACCCTACAAGAAGGCTATCAAAATGATGGATGCATATAGGGATGTAACTTTTCTTGAAAAGGTTAAAGAGACTGAGGAAAAAGATAAAGTTTCCAAAAGGGAGAATGATGCAAAAATAAGGATCCAACCGGCCTAATCATCAGCTCATGGCACCCAAATGCAGCCGTTGGAAGGACCAGTTGTTGATCCTTTGGTTGATTATTCAATGGAAACTAAGGGAGGAAGAGATATGATGTAGGAATAGTTAGTAGAATATGTTCCTACAAAGAAAGAAGTGGAACAAAGTTTCCCCTCCCCTGTGATGGATGATGCACTGGATCTATTTGTTCTAGATGACAAAATTGTTCCATGGACATATGATGAGGATGTTGATGATGATGTAAGGGTGAAAGCTTATAGAAAATTCATGGATGATGATTCTTTTGTCCAAACTAAAGAATTTAGAGAATTTTTAATTTAGGTCAAAAGAAAGGATTGAGAAAGCTAAGGAAAAAGTAGATCCTTCATTGTAGGAAGAGGTTGAGAAAAAGGAGGAAGAAAAATAATGTAGGAGATTGCTAATAGTACCCCACTGAAGGGAAGGAGATTGGTAAAGGATAGTGGTATTTTGTTACTACCTAGTTGGGACCTTACCTCAAAAATTTCTTTAGATTCCATAAGGAATGACCCAAAGTCTTTCATTTCAGAGGAACACTATGATAATAAAGTCTTTGGATCAATCTTCAACCATAAATTACATACTATGGAAATTTGGTCAATGACACCAAATACATGGAATCCAAAAGTCATGAGATCCATTAGTGAAATCATTGGTGATATTATGGTCAAAAGGGCTATAGAGATGAAACCAATACATGTCGCTAAGCTAATAGTTCATGCAACAATGTTGAGCACATAAACTGCATAAATAACCCAAGAAAGGTATGATAGATTGTTGGTCAAGAACAATGGGATTTTGGATGAGTATAACAAGATGAAAGATATTGTTGCTCAGGAAAATTTAGCAAAAGAACCTTTACCACATCCCACTCCTACACCTATATTTTCAACACAAGATAGAGAAACACTATCTCTTAGAATTAAGAGTTTGAAGGAGAAATTGCAAATGGAAAAGGAGAGTAAGGAAAACGCTAAGATAGAAACTTCAAGGGTTACAACAGAAATAATTGATTATGTCTTAGGGCATAGGATCTCTCATGTTTTGCATAAGTTAGATAATGTATGGAATCTATATAAGAGCATTCATGAGGCCCATCAAAGGTACTCTCAAGTACAAGGTGACTTTCAAATTTTTTGGAGAAAATGGAGTGTAAGGGTTAGTGCTTTGAAGGAAATGGTGCCAAATATGAAAGATAATCCTAATGCACCTACACATCTTACATAATTAGTAAAGGAAATTGATTTTTTGGGAGAGATATTAGCTTTTTATGGTAAGTTGGGCATACAACTCAAAAGCAAGATAATTTTTTTTAGAGAAATGGAAGGACAGGGATTGACAAATATTTTGAATGAAGAAGGGGTATAGAAAGAATTCACTCCATGGAAGGAAGAGTTTGGAGGCTTTCTCCCTTCTAGGAAGTTATTGACTTCTTTGGGAAGCCTTATTATGTAGCTATGAATAATTCTATTGATGATATGATTAGAATTGAGGTGAATTTTGATGTATTTGTTAAAGAGTCTAGAATAATAATTGATGCCAAATATAATCTGCATAATTCCAAAGTATAGAGGTTATTGGATACTAAATTGACCACCGAGGAGGAGTACAATGCATGGCTCAAAAAATTTACAAATTAAGCCTCAAGTAAAGTTGTTGATGCATAATACTGACATGGAATCTATTTCACTTTCCTTTCTTGTTTTTATGCTTTATGTCCTACATTTTTGGAAGCACATGAAAAGAATGTTTTGCTCGTGGAACAAGTATCTTCTTTGCCCAAGTTCCTTTTGGAAGGAACTTGAATATCTTCATCAACAAATGGAAATAGTTTTTGTCTCATATGGATATTCCTCCCATAGAATTAAAATATAATTGTATTTTGGGATGTAATTGTAATTGTCAAATAAATATATGAAATTTTTCAATTGGTGCAAAGCTTGTTTGCTTCCTTGATTTTATAAAAGGAAATTGAAGGCCATTGATAAGGTTGTTGATTGATCTTCGAGAGGATTTTTAATTAAAGAATAGAGAATAAATTTTGAGTCCTATTTTAGGTTATAGACTCTATAATTCTTGCAAGATTTAGTGTTGTATAATAGTACCAACATATTTTGAATAGAATGGCATAGTTTTCAAGCCACTTCTCTCCATTTTATTATTCACACAAATTTTCAATGAATACAATCAAAGATATTTCATCTAGTCTCCATTGTGCTTCTAATGGTGTATGTTATTTATTAAGTCTCTGATTCAAAGAATTAGTTAAATAACCTTAATAGAAGAATAGATTTGTGCAAGTAATGTTTGGATTTGATAAACTGTAGTTTTGGGTTTAGAACATAGAGTGTAGTGTTGTGATGCAATATTGCAATAGATTTCAATGTTTGGTATAAATATTGTTATGCACCATGGTTTTTAGTAAATTCCACTATATTCCCTAAGATAAGGCACTGGTATTAAATTAGTGTCTGAATTCACAAACTCTAGGGTCATTCATAGTGAAAAGAACAATTATCAATTTTCTATTTCAGTTGAGGTTTTATTTCTAGAAGTTTCATGTTGAAACCTACATTCCCTTGCATTAAATGTTAAATACTTAAAGATCTTCTGAGCCTTTTAAGTTCTTACATGTCAAGTATTCATTATGGGAATGAATCTATTATTTACAATGTATGAGATTGGTTGAAACACATGATCACGATTAATTACATTGTGTCGGATCACCCTCCTGGGCCTTGCAGAGCTGAAAGTAAAGGAGGAAAGTTATTGTAGATTTCACACATTCGTTGTCCAATCTCTCCAATTAGCTAACCATTGGAAGGTGGAAATTATATAGGCTATTTTTTAGATTAGTTTGATATTTAAAAAAACCAATAGATTGGTGACTCTATTGGGGATAACTTGTGTAAATTCTTTAGTTTGAGATCACTTAAATTTAAGTTTAGAGTCATACATTTTGCAAATATTTTTTCATCCATAAGATAATTCATTGATTTGTCCTACAATTTTTCAAACTAAAGTTGGTCTACCAAAGATCCATGCAGTATTTGTGTTTATTTGTCAAGTTTTCATTAAATTGTTAGAGGCTTGTTTGAAGAGTCTCTCTACTCATAATTTTTTTCAAATCTGTTTGAGATTCATAAATATTTTTACAATTCCCATTAAGTTGGGTGGCAACTCTGAGTCTCTTAGACATTGAACTCATCATAAGAAGTTGAGAAGAACAGAAGAGAATAATTTGCAAAGAAGGATGAGGTAGACTAGAGCTCATATGAAGCACCCTAATGAAAAGTAGGAAGGTGAACTTCAAAAGAATCCCAAACAATCAAGGAAAAAAAGAATACCAATTCAATTCTACCCCACATCCTATTCATGAACCCGCTCATTCTTGTATCAACAATCATAGTATTCATGAGAGCCATTAAATTTTTCTAGGACTAGATTATGAAGATGAAGAAGATGTAACAAACAAATCAAATTTAAGTATACATAAATCTAGGGCTAGGGAAAGAAGAAGTAGGAGTAGAAGTATTCAATGCAATGTTGCATCTACAAATTCTAGTTATGGTGGTCTTATTCCCACTCACTTCAAATGATTATTCCCCTTTTACTCTTGATCTACTAATTGGATCCACTAACAATGTTCAGAACCTTGTAGATTTGTCAGATACCTTAGATTCTAACATTACCCTCCCAAATCATGATTATGTTTTTGGTCAAATTAATGCTCTCCAAAAGGAATCTCAGATATAGAGTGAGATAAGGAAGAATGAAAAGGAGAGGAGGAGAATATTAGAAATGTTGTATATGAGAGAGATATGCTGAGAAGGAGAGTGGAGAAAATGAAACTCATGAACCAAGAAGAACCTAAAACAAGCCCTGTCATTTCTAAAATCATTGATAGGAACAAAATGATCCCAAAAATACAAATGCCACTACTTGGACCAGTTCCAAAGTTAAAAGTATTGTTACTCCACATAATACATCAAATGTCTAGAACCAACCTATTGAAAAAGGGAAGTAGACCATGAAGAGTTTGTTCATTAATGAAGGTGCCTCATCTCTAAAGGCTCATGTGCCTGATAAGTCAGAAACAATAGAATCCAAGTTGAGAAAGGAAAATGAGGAACTAAGGAAGGAATTGGAAAGAATGAAAATCTTGGCAGATAACGTTGAAATGCATAAGAATATTGACTTCTTAAAATCTTCATACCTCTTCATACCTTGTTAGAAATTCCATAGCATCTAGTTCACAAGATCCCCAACATTCCTCATCACAACCTACACCTACAATTGAGATAAACACTTCATCTCATATAGGTTAGTCCATCCCTACCTCCTATCATCTAAATATAAATAAAAATGAGCATACCTACAACTAGTCCGGAGATAGGAATGTGAACCACAACGTGGGATGAAAATAATAGGCACATTAAAATAGATAAAACCAATTTCATAGGAGACCTTTGGAGTTGGAGAGGTATAGAAAGTTGTGTTATGATGGGATACTTGGTTTCCTAAATCCCATCTCTAATTATATCAGGGTTGTGTTAAATAAGCTCATTGGAAATAATGCACTTTCTAGTGAGGATCATTTGAGGAATTTCCTAAATCTACTTGATGATTGTGAATTTGAGCATGAAGATGTGGTAATGAAATTGTTTATGTAATCATTGGTTAAGGATGTAGGAGATTGGTACAGAGGCCTGTCAGAGGCTAGTATTTGATCATGGGAAGATTTTAAAAGGTTGTTCAAAGAAAAATATGGTGACAAGACCGATACCATATCTATGCTTAATGAATTCAAAAAAATTGCTAAGGATCAAATGAAATGGTGTCTGATTTTAACACTAGATTTTAGAAAGAAATGTATAGATTGCATGTTGATTTGAGGCCAAATGATCAGGTATGTTTGGTTACTTATTGTAATTCCTTTGGCTCAAAGATGAGTTATCATTTAAGGGATAAGGACCCTTGAAATTTGAGGGATGATTTCAAAATTGCATTACATATAGAGAGTAATAGGAGAGCTTTTGGTAAGGTAGGAAGAAGAGAGTATGTGAATATTCAAAAGAATCCTAAGGATAAGCAAGAAAAGGCTTCTACATCTGATGAAAAATGGGACGCGGTGATGAGAACCTTGAAGGACATAAAATATAACATTGCGAAAAATGAAAAAGGATTGGGAAATGAAAAGAAACATTTCCAAAAAAATGAAAGTCCCCCAAGATTACAAGATTTCCCTTATAATACAAACTAGCATAATGGAAAGCCAGTTCATAACAATTAGAAAAATGCACAAGGTCAATGTCCACCTGATCCATAGTAGAAACATTTTGATAATTTTTCTAATGAGACTCCATGGTGTTTGGCCTATAAATTGCCACATTCTCCTCACCAATGTGTAGTTGCAAAGTCCTTAGAGGAGGAATAAATTGTATCTACTGATTATAGTTCATCTCATGACCATAATGAGGAGATAAATGTCCTTATGAGCATTTCTGACTTTGCACATGGAGAATGTTCTTCTAAGGAAGAATCACATATGGTTGATATTGATAATCAAAGACAAAAAGCAAGTGCCTACCTTCAGCAGGCCTCCTCTAATGAAGCTACTTAAAAGCATTATAATGTTTGTACTCTAGAAATAGATGAGCTCGATATATGCATTGCAAGTATGAAGGTATTTTCATTGATGTCAAATAGAATTCTACAGATTGTTACTATCATTGATGTCAACTATGTGTTGAGGAAATTTGTTGCATGATGAAGATCTTGAGGATATTGAGAAAATTGTGAAAAGAGAAAAACAGGTTGTTGCAGGTTATGCATGTATAGTTGAGATGTTGAGGAAGTGTTGTGAGTACATGGAGCTATGTTTTGTTTCAGTGTCTAGAGATGAGTTGGAATAGTGTAATGAGCTAAAATGATGTCTCTGCTACTTGGTTTCCAAGTGCTTTTGAGAAAATTTGATAAACAGTGAAAACAGTGTTGTGCAAGTGTTCAAAATGTTCTCTAGTATTGTGCTCCACATTTCTTATGTGTTGAGTCTATGCCTCTATGGATGTGACATGTTGTTTAAGTTTGTTAAAGGTTGATATATTCAGAATTTGGGATTCTAGATCGTTGTATAGAGTGAGATATTTTCACCAGTGTGTGAACCAATTTTTTATTGGTTTTCTTATGGCCTAGGAGAAATGTAATTGCTCCACATTTCTCCCTTTTTTGGCTTTAGGTTTTGAATATTTGGTAAATTGCTTATAATGTTTGTATATTTCTTAATTCAAGTTTTTACTTGATTTAGTATAGTATAGTGTATGTTTCATGTGTCAGTGTGCGAATAAAGTTTACCAGTTGTTCTGAGTTGAAGTATTTATACAATCCAACTTTGGATAAAGTGTTTCATGAATCTCAAGTGATTCATGGATTATTCTACATCATGTTCAAGTGAATTTTTTTGTCTGAAACTTTCAAATTAATTTTAGGAAGCATGTACTTAATGTTTTATGATGTTTAGCACAAGTATTGTTTGACCTTGTGTTAGCACTACTTGCAAAGCTTATGGAAGTGTGTTGATTTTTTTGGGATCTATTTGGGTCCTAATTAAGGATTTATATTGGGTCTCCTTCATTCCTATCCATTGTGGGAATGTTTAGATGCCGACCTAATTTGAATTTGTAAGTGTGGCAGATAGTTTCCAACATTGGAGAAGGTTTTCAAGGTTGAGTTTGATATAAATAAGAGTGTTGATGTTGTGAGATGTAAGAGAGAAGAAAGATAGATGCAAGATTGATGAGAGTGATATGTGTGAAGACAATTTGAGTAGAGAAATTCAAAATTCAAAGTGTTGGATTCCTGAAGGCAGTGAGCTGAAGGTGTTTGAGATCTTTCATGTTAGGCTACGAAAGTGTTGCAAAATTTGTGGCATATTCCTATTACATTGAGAATTTGTTCTCTGTGTAACATTTATCTTTTATCTTCTTGTATTTATTTTTTTTGATATTGAACCCTAGCTATGAGTCTTTTTGGATAGTCTATCCTATTCTAGAAGTGAGCTCTTGTACCAATTTTGTAATTAATTATATTGTGAGATAATCCTCATCATGATTTTTCCCTCATTGGTTTTTTCATATAAATTTGGTATTGTGTTGTGTATGGTGTTGTTTATGTTAATTTCAATTTCATGATTAATCACACTAATAGAATAAGGGTTTAATAAATGCATGTGGATTTCATTACTATTAAGGGTTTTATGTTTTAATTTTCTACAACTGATTCACCCCCCCTCTTAGTTGTCTTGTTCATTCAACAATTAGTATATGTATAGTCATAAAATTGCACACCTTGGAATTTCACATACATTTTTGTATCCGATTTAGTGTCCACTCCCTTAGAATCTTGAGTAGGCTCATTTTAGCCCCTGCATTAGCCTTTTTCCCCTTTTAAGATGCTCCAACACCCCTTTTTCAACAGCTACGCTCATGTGTTAGTTTTGCATCGAACCTTGTGCTTTTTCTCATTCGTGTTGTTTTGTAGCATGATGTGTCCAGACACTAGCGTGGTGCACAGACATCTACATGTTGTGCTAGCATCCTACGATGTTTTAACATTAAAATGATCATTTTCATTCATGCTTGCCACCTCCTTTTTTTAGTGGTAATGGCTCGAGATTCCCTGAAATGGATCGGGAAGATTATTTTCCCTCCTTAAATGTTATCTTTTCACATCATTTACAACTCTCTTCTACTTCTAGCTTCACTCTAACTTCCCTATAGCTTTGGCTCTAGCCTTCCACTCTCCAATTCTCGCTTGCATAGCTGGTGTAGGAGCACCATTGAATAAAAATTGTCAATTCAAGAGGTTATTGTGTAGGATTTTTTGGATTTTTTTCATAAAATAAGGTTATTAAGACCATTCAATAGTGTATTTAATCATATTAAGTGTTTAGGGAGTCAATAATGTTGGTTTTGCAAATTTGCACATTGTTGCAGAATGTTGTCAATTAAAAAGTTGTAAAATTGCATTCTATGGGGATACCAATAGTCAAGTCATTTTAAAAGGTAGATAGGAATTTTTAAGAAGTTTTTTTTGGAGGGAACATGTTTTAAAAGGTGTGAAAACTTATTGGATGGTTGTTGAATAAGTTTGTAAAATCGTTTCAATCAATAGAACACTATTTTCCTCTAATTGTCTATAGATTTCTCTATGAAAAGTGAACTTACAAGGATTTCTACGGCCCATACATGCCTCAACTCATTATGATTTGAATTGGAAGCTATAGTATAGTGAATTAGCTATCAAATATTTCAAGTTTGGTGCATTTATATTGAATTTAGCAAAAGTTATAGAGGTTTTCCTAAATCTGCTTATGTAAGGAATTTTTGAGGGTTTTGTTAAATTAAATGGAAAAATGAACCCATTCCACCTTATATGATTCCTGTACCTTGGTGGAATGGGTGGAAATAATTAGGTTTACATGGGGAAATTATTTTTGTGTGCATGGGAGGCAGAGTGGAGTGTTGGGCATGAAGCCCTAGAGTGAAAATTAGAGTTTTCCAAGGGAAGTCGAATGGTTTTAGTTTGGAAAAGTGAGAATATTGTTGGGGAAGCATTTTATAATGTTGAATTGAGTTTCTTCAGGCCTAAATGAACCTATTTGAGGTGGTTACAATATTATGTAAGGATTGGATGTGTGGTTTCCATTAAAACCCTAGGTTTTTGGCATTAAAGGAGGGTTTTAGGTTTTGGCACCTGGATGGATGAGTTTTTGACAAGTGATTATGGATTCCTAGGTTTCGACACCTATAAATTTCTTCCCACACAATTTTGTAGGGTTTGGACAAGTTCTAAGACAAAGTCCTTTGTAAAAGAGGGCTAATTTAAGGCCTAGTTGGCGTTGAAACCCTATTTCGAGAAAGTTATTTTAAAGAAACCTATAGTGGATTGTAAGCATGTTATTTTGTGCCCTAATGGGTCTTTAAGAAGGTTTAGGTTTTCATCTGAAAGGATCCCATTGAAAAGATATACCCGATTAAATTGGGTTGCAATGCTACAAGGAATTGAGTGAATTTGAAGAGATAGTGAGAATTTAAGGGTTTTGATGATCTGATAAGTTGTTAATTTGGATGATTTTGAGTTGTGTGGCTATAGTACCTCCCTTGATTACATCAAGTGGTATCAGATATCAATTATTAGATATCTTTTTGGTGATTTGGTTGGATTTTGTAGGTTGGAAGGTGAAGAGGCAAGATTTTGAAGATTCCTCCTAAAGGAAGTATAGTTGGAAGAAAGATTAATGCGCAGGCTAAAGAAATAGAAGCCTTGAAAAGGGAGATGGCTGCATTGAAATCTAAAACTAGAGTGGATATGGATGAGAGTGATACAGAAGAAGAAGAAACTTCTAGTGAAGAGGAAGCGATGGATCGAAAGGATATGAGAATGATGAAGTTTTTGAAGGCTGTGAAGAAAGATGGACATAGAAAAATGGATGTGCCTATGTATGGGGATAAGCTAGATGGTGAAGAGCTCTTCGAATGGATAGGAGCCATGGGAAACTACTTTGATAGTGAAGAGATAGGTGAAGAAAAAAAAGTGAAGAAATTCAAGACCAAGTTGAAAGGACATGCTTTGTTGTGGTGGAATTTTGTGCAAGATGAAAGGAAAAAAAATGGAAAGAACAAGATCAATTCTTGGGAGAGAATGAAAAAAAAACTGAAAGGTAAGTTCCTTCCTTGTGATTATAATGTTCAATTACTTAAAAGATTACAAAATCTTAGGAAAAAAGAACAAGATGTACAAGCATACAACGAGGAATTCTATAGGCTAAGTATAATATCAAAGCATGAGGAGGATGAGGAAGAAATAGTAGCTAGATATCTCAATGGCCTAAGGTATAAAATTCAAGATGAAATCAATTTGATGGCACCAAAAATAGTAGAACAATGTTTTCAAATGGCAATAAGAGTAGAAGAAAAACTAAAGAGGAGACAAGAGAAGGAAACAAGAGGAAGATGCATTACTTCTAGGGACAAAGGTACATTTTCAACACCAAGATAGTCCAAAGAAGATCTTGAAGATGCTTATAAGAGTAGAGAATAAGCACCTGAATCAAGAGGTGGATGGAGAGGTGGAAGAATAAGCTTTAGGCAAGGAAGAAATTATAATAATTTTGCAAGTAGGTGTTACAAGTGTGGTGAGTTTGGTCACCCTTTCTTCAAGTGTCTAGAGAAGTTTGGAACCACACCAAGTGGTGGAGAAGAGAAAAATGAAAGGAGAGCACAAATTGTTCAAGAGGTGAGGCTGAAAGTTCAAACTCCAATAGACTTCATGTTGCTCCTGAAGTAGGTGAGATGTTGATGATGAAAAGACAAATCTTGAAGAGCTCCAAGGAGAAAGAGATAATCCAAAGAAGAGTGTTGTTTAGGATAGCTTGTAGATGAAAAAATAAGGTATCCAAGGTAGTAGTTGATTTTGGATGCACTGATAACATGGTATCTAGTGATATGGTGGAAAAATTGAATTTGCAAGAGTTCCTATAGAAAAATCCTTATAGAGTGTCTTGGATTAGTGATCATCAATCTATAGTGGTGAGTGAACAAGCCATAGTCGAATTTGAGATTGGTCAATACAGAGATAAATTTATTTGTGACATTTTTCCAATGAGTTGCCATGTTCTACTCAGAAGGCCTTGGTAGTTTGACAGGTCTGCAGTTTATCATGGGAGACAAAATACATATAACATTGAAAAAGATGGGAAGACATTTATTCTAACTCCATTGGTTGAGGAGATAGAAGAAAAGGATGAAATCATCATGATTGGGAGAAAGGAATATGTAAATGTTGATGAAGGTGAGAATAAGGGATTGGTAGCCAATACAAGGCTTGACAAAGATAAGACAGTATGAAAAAAGAATAAAAATGATTTGCAGATAGTTGTGAAGGAGAATGTCTTCATGTGGAAGAAGAAAGTAAATGAAAATGTGTCTCGGTCTGAGATAGAGCAGAGTAAGAGGGAAAATCATGTGGAAAGGAAAGAATTAAGTGATGGAATACTTGTTGGGACTATCATGTGCCTGGTAGGGGTGAATATAGTAAAGAGGCAGGTGGATATTGTGAGAGAAGAGGTTTGCAAAGTTGATGGGATAGTGAACAAGGTACTTGTAGGTCTGATAGAGACTAAAAGGAGTGATGGTATAGTTGGTAATAATTCTGACAGACAAAAGGATGAGGAAAAGAGTACTTGGTAGATTTTTAAGCCTGAAACAAAGAAGGACAAGTGTATAAATGAGAGGACAGCTGATAATACTTTGTGTGCAGGTGTAAAAGAAGGTGTGACAACAGTGTTTGATGATGGAAGAATGGAAGAACACCTCACAGAACAGTACACCCAGTTCAAGCCAAGTTCAAGTGAAGATAAGTGTAAGAATGTCAAAGAAAGTAAAGAGACAAGGAAAGGTGAGCCTAAGGACAGTGATCAAGAAGGTTAGAGCTATGAAGAACACAAAGGAGTACAAGATGCAGTAACTTTTCCAAGAGACTTCAAAAAATTACAAGTTGGGGTGTATGGTGCAGGAACACCATTGAATAAAAATTATCAATTCAAGAGGTTATTGTGTAGGCTTTAGGATTTTGGATTTTTTGCATAAAATAAGGTCATTGAGACCATTCACTATTGTATTTAGTCATGATTGAGTCATATTAAGTGTTTAGGGGGTCAGTAATGTTGGTTTTACAAATTTGCACATTGTTGCAAAATGTTGTCAATTAAAAAGTTGTAAAATTGCATTCTAGGGGGATACCAACATTCAAAACATTTTAAAAGGTAGATAGGTGGTTGTAGGAAGTTTTTTTGGGAAGAAAATATTTAAAAAAGTGTGAAAACTTGTTGGATGCTTGTTGAATTTTTTCTAAAATCGTTTCAATTCATAGAACACTGTATTCCTCCAATTGTCTATAGATTTCTCTATGAATAGTGAACATGCAGGGGTTGGTACAGCCCGTACAGACCTCAAATCATTATTATTTGAATTGGACGTTATATTATAGTGAATTAACTATCAAATCTTTCAAGTTTGATGGATTTATATTGAATTTTTCAAAATTTATAGAGGTTTTCCTAAATCTGCCTATGTAAGGCAGTTTTGAAGGTTTTGTTGAATTAAATGGAAAGATGAACCCATTCCACCTTCTATGATGCTTGTACCTTGGTGGAATGGGTGGAAATAGTTATTTTTAGGTGGGGAAATGTTGTTTGTGTGCATGGGATGCAAAGTGGAGTGTTGGCCATGAAGCCCTGGAGTGAAAATTAGAGTTTTCCAAGGGAAGTTGAATGGTTTTAGTATGGAAAAGTGGGAATCTTGTTGGGGCAGAATTTTTTGATGTTGAATTGAGTTTCTACAGGCCTAAATGAACCTTTTTGATGTGGTTACAAGATTTTTTAAGGATTGGATGTGTGGTTTCCATTAAAACCCTAGGTTTTTGGCATTAATGAAGGGTTTTGGGTTTTGGTACCTAGATGGATGAGTTTCTGACAAATGATTGTGGGTTCCTAGGTTTTGACACCTATAAATTTCTTCCCACATGATTTTGGAGTGTTTGGAAAATCTCTAAGACAAAGTCCTTTGTAAAAGAGGCCTAATTTGAGGCCTAGTTGGCGTTGAAACCCTGTTTTGAGAAATTTGTTATAAAGAAACCTATAGTGGATTGTAAGCATGTTATTGTATGCCCTAATGGGTCTTTGAGAAGGTTCAGGTTTTGGTTTGAAAGGATCCCATTGAAAAGATATACCCAATTGAATTGGGTTGCAGTGCTACAAGGAATTGAGTGAATTTGAAGAGATAGTGAAAATTTAAGGGTTTTGATGATCTGATAAGTTGTTGATTTGGTTGAGTTTGAGTTGTGTGGTTATAGGACCTCCCTTGATTACATGAAAAGCTCCATATAGCTTTCTATAACAACTTCAAACACTTTCAAGCTCTCTTAGCTTCACTCTTGCGGCTTCATCTCCCTCATTTCATGCTTGTGAGCATCTTGGGATTCCATATCCCCCAACTATTGCATCTCATAATTTGTGATACGAGTTCTCCTCCTTGAGCGGGGATTTCTTTTATCACCTATTTTTTGATATGGGCTCTCCTCCTCGAGTGGGGATTGATTTATCACTCATACTTGGTAGTGCGGGTTCTACTCCCGAGTGGGTTTTGCTTTCACCACACGCTTTTTTCTATTTTGGTTACACTCTCTCTTTCTACCTGGTTGTCCATTGAGATGGGAACACCAAAACGGGGGTTTGACTAAGGCAAACCCCTATACAACCCCAACACTTTCTCTAGATATCATGCATGCAGGTCTTGAAGATATTCATCTACTGGAGGCTTCATCACTTGCGTGGTTGTGAGAATCTTCTCTTTCAATATTCTCTTACTTTATCATTTACTTCATCTTATTATAGTCTTGCTACTTTCTATTACATTCTCACACTATGAGATTTCTTAGCAATTAGAGCAGAAGTAGCCACTTTGTCATTTTTTGCGATAAAATTATTTTCTGGTCCATACGAGATACCAACGCATCGGGCTATCATATGTATTCCACATTGTCATCCTTTGGTTGAGAGCTTGTCAATTTATCTAGAAAATCTTTGTGACCTACTCTTTTTTATTTTAGAAATCTCACCATTGTTCCTTGAGGTAGTTTAGGGTAGTTCGCCTCATGGGGCTCTCCGATTGAAGAGAAATCGTGAGTAGCGAATCCCCCTTCTCTACATTTTGGTGAACCCAACGTGAAAAGGAAATATTCCAAAAAAACTAGGAATTTATTTACCCCTACATTTTGGTCATAACTTTTGACTCAAGGCTCGGAATTCAGAACTGTTTACACTGTTAGAAAGGTCTTCTAGAGAACTAGTTCAGTCCTTAAAATACCAGTGCCTTCGGTAGTTGAATTTTAGGGACTGACACAAGTTTTGACCTCAAATTCTGCTCCAAAGACCTCTAAAAACACAAATTACTAGAACCTAGAAAATACTGAAAAAAAAGAAAAATCTAGATTTTCAATTTTTCTTAGTTCTATCACTCCAAAATGAATTTAATATCTTCTTTTATTAGTTTAGTATCTAGTTTTATTCAAAATGTTAATAATGTTCCATTTCATGCATGTGATGGTGACTTGGCTTTACCCATGTCACTTGATATCTTTGATCCCATTAGCGAACGATGAATCTCTTTCCACATTTGATCCTATTTGGGTTGATGTTGAGAACATGTCTTTAATTAATTATTCTACTAGTTGTGATGATTCTATAAATGTAATATTTGTCTTTGTTTCCCCTCAAAGGCCTAAGAGACTGATCATTTATGTGACTCTAGCTAGTCCTTCTCCTAAAAGGATTTGTTCTGTTGATGGTGTTCCATTTGATGATGATTCTCCTAATCTTTCTAAGGCTCCCTCTTATAGAGCGGTATCCCATAATTATGAGAATAACATGAATAAATAACCAATTCATCCCTTAGCCCTTAAACCTACAACTAAAGGACCTGGTGATTACAATCTTGTCGAGCAACCTCAAGTTACTTCGACTAAGATCTCACTATGGGACTTGCTTTAGTTTACTCTCGTTTACCAAGGTATGCAGCTTCAAGAATCCTTACAAAATATCTTCTTGCCTTCTTCTGCTAGGCTGACAGATGTTAATGCATTGATGGCTTATATTCATCCGGATTCACCAAATATTAAGTTTTGTCTACAGGAACCTCCGCCCCTGGATGTGTAGAAGCAAGAAAATTGTCTAATGATTATAGTCAATGTTAATAATATTGACATTAGATGTAATTTTGTTGAGGCTGGTTCGACACTCAATGTATGTAGCTTTGATCTATTTCCTAAGATTAATATTGATTCATCTTCTCTTAATACTTCTTTTGTTGTCATTCGTGGGTTTGATAATGTCAGTCAACAAACAAGCCCTAGGCACAATAGTCTTGCCCATAAGGTTGGAACCCATTACCATACCCATCCTTGTATATGTCATGTCAGAAAAATTACCATATAACCTTCTTCTTGGTAGGTCATGGATTCATGCTATGGGTGCAGTCTCGTCTACCTTGCATAAATCTATTAAGTTCATTTGCAATAATCAAGTAGTCACAGTCAAGGTTGACCCTGATGCTATGCACTTATGTGAGGGTCATCCCACAATAATGGGTTACACTTTTTGGCCAAACTTGACACTGAAATCAACATTTTCAAAAAAAACTTCACTTTCTGACACCTATAGTAGGCAAACTATTAGGAATTTGAAAATGATGTAAACTAGTGATTTGTGAGATTTTTTCTGTAGATTTTAAATATATTTTTTATAAAAAAATTGAAATTAAACTTCTTTTTTTTTTTTTGCGTCTCCTTTGATAACCAGTTTTTAATAGTAAACAACATTTTTTAAAAGTGATGTGTACTTCGACATGCATAACTTTTTTTCTACAAAGGATAAAATTTTGATTCTTTTTAATTTAGGTTGCTAACATTGGTATCTATTGGTTTCATTTTGTTTCATAAAATTTTGTTGAATATTTTTTTTTTAATTAAGTTTTTAAGTCAAAACATTTACAATTTAGACATAGGTGCACTTCGGCACGCATAACTTTTTTGGTATGTATTGAAATTCAATTTTTTTTTTTGTTAGAATGAGGACACCAATACCTAGGGCATATATATTTTTCAAAAAAAATTTCTCAAATTTAATATTTTTCCACAATGATTTTTCACTAAACTTGATGTTCAGTGAAAAACCTATGTTCAGTAAAACTAAAAAATAAAATATAATATAAAAACAAAATATATTAAATTTATAGTTGTTGGAAAGCTCATTTCAATATCTACAATTATCCAACTTGGTTTATCAAGTTGACTCCATTTGCACCTCCTTCCCAAGCTTCGATAGTCAAAAAAATGCATAAATTTTGAAATGGTGGAGGGGAAGGTGAAAAAAGGGGGTTCATTCGAACCCCCCTTATATGGTGCAAAATGGGGTTCATTAGAAGGGAGGGGGGTTCATTAGAAGGGGGGAGGGTTCATTAGAAGGGGGGTTTCATTCGAACCCCCTTCATTAGAAGGGGTAAACCATTTTAAATTTTTTGATGAGCATTTCTAATTTTTCTTCGTCCGAAAAATTGTAACCCACTATTGTGGGTTTACCCGTGAAATGGTAGTTGTCGGTCAGGCTTCAGTTGTGCCTACTCTTATTCCTTCATTGTCTTCTAATGTGTCGATGTTTACTCTAGTAGTACCTACTACAAAGGATACTCTTGAGATAGATGTCCCTGAAGAAGATCCTTGTGAAGCAAGAAATCCTAAGTCTACAACTTCTCAAAAGAATGCATGTCTTGGTGATTATTGGGGTTGCTTAGAATTTACAGATTCCTTCATTCAGGAATATAAAGTTGACCCAATCCACTCAAACCTTCCAATAACATCATCAACACCTGCTATCATAGATGGTTATTCTTCTATATCGCAGAGTAGTGTGAGAAATAATTGTAATGTTCTTAGTGTTGATCCTCCTTAGGAAGATGATTACATTTCTACCAAACAGGATAATGTTGATAGTCTTGTTAAAGTGGATGATGGTGATCCCATAGAATAGTGTGATCCCTGTTGTTGGGACAATACTCTTAATGAGGATCCTCCATTTCAAGATTTGCAAACATGTTATGGCCCCAGCTTTAAGCTTGTATCTAAATATGGCTATGGGCGTAAAGGTTGTGGGCATAATGAACAAGGCATTAAAGTCCCTATAGAATTCATGCCCAGTAAGTGTAATATAGGGCTTGGTTGCTCAAATGAATGACCTAAATGGAAGCCATGGCTGAGTGACATAAATTCTACTCAACCTCGTTCTCATGGATTGATTCATCTACCTTTTTCTACTATCTTTGTATCTTCCTCTTGTGAGAATTCGAGTCTTTCTCCACAAGAAAAAGGGTTGCTTCCTGCTCCTCATTCTTTATCTAAGCAAGAGTGTATTTTATTGAAGATTTTGAAAGCTCGCTTGATTAATCTTCCTTCTCCTATATGTAAGAAACTTCATAAACATGATAAATAAAAATATTATTTCTATGCATACCATTGAGTGTCTAGCCATTCCACTAGTGAATGTAAGGCCTTGAAGGATAAAATACAACAACTTCATGATCCAACTGCCATCACTCATTTATTTTCTTATGCACCTGCCTTTACTTCACATGACAAGTGATATCGAGGTTCACCTCTATCATGTATGTTCTAAGAATCTTGATTGGTTCTCCTCCCCTATATGTTGGGGGCAATGATAACATGTTTTGGAGATGTGTGTCCTTAAGGACCCCCCTCTCTTCTTTATGTCTTTCAAATGGTGTGTCCCTTGAGTGGACCCCCTTATCTTTTCAAGGGTTCCCAAGGGAGCCCCTTTGAAAGCTTTTCTCTCGAATGAATTCAATGGCATCTAGCTTGGGGGCAGCCTGAATAGACCTATTTCATATCTTTACATCTAGCTTGGGGGCATCCTAACTAGACCTCACTTTTCAAACAATGCTCCCTTGAGTGGACCCCTTTTTTTTTCTTTTGAAGGGTTCCCAAGGGACCGCTTTGAAAGCTTTCCAACTTGTTGACAATTTGCATGACTGTCCACTTACTTTCCTGTGTGGCCGCTTTCGCTTTGCAGGTGCACCTGTGAAGCCACTTTCTGACTCTGTCGAGTCCTCTTCCTTGGGTTTCCTCCATGTGAGATATCTTTGGGGATACCTCCCTAAAGCTCTATGGGTCTATAGGGCACTTCTTCTAAGCTTCCTCCATGTGAGAGATGTTGGGGGTCACTCCCCTATAGGTCTGCGAATCTGTAGGAAACTTTCTTTGGGTTTCTTCCATGTGAGAGATCTTGGAGGATACCTCCCTACAAGTCTGTGGGTCTATAGGATGCTTTCTTAGGTTTCCTTCATGCGAGATATCTTGAAGGACACCTTCCCTACAAGTTTGTGAGTCTGTAGGGCACTTTCCCGATTTCCTCCATGTGAGAGATATTAGGGGACTCCTCCTTGCAAGTCTGTTGGTCTGTAAGGCACTTTTTTTATTATCCTTCATGTGAGAGATCTTGGAGAAAACCTTCCTTGTAGGTCTATGGGCTTGTGAGGCACTTACATTCTTAAATTCTCTCTTCTCAATTGTATATATTAGATTGAAGATCTACATATTCTTCATCCTAAGTATATGCCCTTCCTCTCTTAGCTTTATAATTCTTCTATATGTTAATTTGGGGATGACGCATAGTACTGAGACAACCTTTTACATCGATGTCTCTTTACTTTGTTGATTTGAACCCTTTAGTTTTTGTGTGCTAACATTGTTGTCTAGTGCTGGTGTTTCTTGTCTAATGTATTTTTTTTGCAAGTTTTCATCCTGGGGGTATGGTTCTATGGTTTGGAGAGTTGTTTGCTTCCTCTACAGTATCCTTTTGGCATATGATATTATTTATGTTTAGTAGACTTCATTTACCATGCATATTAGTGTAGAATAATATGCCCACTAAAGTGGGGGAAAAATGTATAGTCGTAAAATTGCACCCCTTGTAATTTCACATACATTTTTATATACGCTTTAGTGTCCACTCCCTTAGCATATTGAGTAGGCTCATTTTAGCCTGTGCATCAGCCTTTTTCCCCTCTCAAGATGCTCCAACACCCCTTTTTAGCAGCTATGCTCATGTGTTATCTTTGCATCAAACCTTGTGCTTTTCCCATTCGTGTTATTTTGTAGCATGATATGTCTGGAAACTAGCACGTCATGCAGATGTCTGCGCACTACGCTAGAATCCTATGATGTTTTAATGTTCATATGACCATTTTCGTGCATGATTTCCACTTGTCACCTCCTTTGGTCAGTGGTAATGGCTCGATATTTCCTAAAATGGATTGGGAAGCTTCTTTTCCCTCCTTAAATGCTATATTTTCACTTCATTTGCAACTCTCTTCTACTTATAGCTTCACTATAACTTCCCTCTAGCTTTGGCTCTAGCCTTCCACTCTCCAATTCTTGCTTGCACAACTCCATATAGCTACTATAGCAGCTTCAAGCACTTTCAAGCTCTCTTAGCTTCACTCTTGCAGCTTCATCTCCCTCATTTCATGCTTGTGATCATCTTGGGATTCGATATCCCCTAGCTATTACATCTCATACTTTATGATATAGGTTCTCCTCCTTGAGCAGGAATTGCTTTTATCACCTATTTTGTGATACAGGTTCTCCTCCTCGAGTGAGGATTGCTTTTATCACTCATACTTGATGGTATGGGTTCTACTCCTCAGCAGGTTTTTCTTTCACCACACACTTTTTTTTCCATTTTGGTTACACTCTCTCTTTCTATCTAGTTTTCTGTGGAGGTGGGAACACCAAAACGGGGGTTTGACTGAGGAAAACCCCTATACAACCCCAACACTTTCTCTAGATATCATGCATGCAAGTCTTGAAGACATTCATCTACTGGAGGCTTCATCACTTGTGTGGTTTTGAGAATCTTCTCTCTGTCTATTCTCTTACTTTATCATTTACTTCATCTTATTCTAGTCTTACTACTTTTTGTTACATTCTCACATTCTAAGATTTCTTAGCAATCAGAGTAGAAGTAGCCACTTTTTCATTTTTTGCGATAAACTCACTTTTTGGTCCATACAAGATGCCAAAACACTGCACTATCATCCTTTGGCTGAGAGCTTGTCAATTTATCCAAAAAAATTCTATGACCTGCTCTTTTTTATTCTAGAACTCTCACCACTATTCCTTGAGGTAGTTTAGGCAAGTTCACCCTATGAGGCTCTCTAATTGAAGATAACTCGTGAGTAGCGAATCCCCCTTCTCTATAGTATCATAGAAAGGCTCCTTGAAGAAGATCTTAACCACTTAAGGTAGCTCCAGGATGGCAAAGAAAATTGATTACCCTAGATTTGATGGAACAAATTATGAATTTTGGAAGATAAAGATGGAAGGATATCTGGCATGTTAAGGATATTAAATTGACAAGGCTCATAAGAATACATATACTCCACCTAAAAATTGTCCAAGCACAAGTGATGAGATCAAGGCACATGAGGTAAGTGCCAAGGAAAAACATATTATTACAAATAGTTTTTTGAATTATGAATTGGTTAAATTTTGAAAGTATTTATGAAGGAGATGAAAAGATAAAACAAGAAAATTTGCAAAATATGAGGGCACAATTTGAGACCATGTGAATATTTGAAGACGAAACAATTACAACCTACATGCAGAGGGTTGATGAACCAGTAAGTGCTATGAAAGGCCTTGGTGCACAAGTTAAAGAACCTAGGGTGGTAAATAAAGTTCTTAGAACTCTTCCTGATTCATACAATGAAAAGGTATCTGCTATTCATGAAGTTACAAATTTTAATACTTATTTTAGAGATCATTTGATTGGTACAATAACTTCATTTGAAATGAGAAACATTGGTTTAAAAAATGGTACAAAAGTGGAAACTGCTTTTAAGGATAGAAAAATAGAAAATATTGAAGATTTATATGGAGAGGATATTGATGATGTGGAAGCTAACTTTGCAAGAAGGATGAAAAAGGGAACTAGTAAGTACAAAGGTAAACTACCTTTAAAATGTTTTAGCTATGGTGAAATAGGTCATTATGCTTCAAAATGTCCAGAAAGAGCTATAAACAATAAGAACAAGGAGAATAAAGGAAAGATGATTAAAAGAGATAATTATGTTAGAGAATATGTTGGAATTTCTAATGATGAATCTAATTATGTAGATTTTGATGATAATGGATGCTTGTTCTTGGCTATAAAAGAAGAATCTAGTTCTACTAACTCTAAAAGTTGTGTGAAGGAAAGTGTTTCAAAGAAGAAGGAGAAGGTTGAAGGTACTTTGTTATCTGCTTTTCATATTAAAGAGGATAAGAATTATTGGATTGTTGATAGTGGCTACTCTAATCACATGACTGAAGATAAAAGTAATTTTGTTAAACTTGATGGAGTAGTTAAATTTGGAGATGATTCAAGAGCTAAGAATTATGGAATAGGTTCAATCAGTTTTGACGAAAAGAATAATACTAATAGTGCCTACTATGTTAAGGGATTAAGGAATAATATTTTGATTGTTGGATAAATGTGTAGCATAGGATATAATTTTGTGTTCAAGGATGAAACATGTGAGATTAGAAAAGGGTATGAAACTATGATTGTTGCTAGTAAGAGAATAGATGGAAACATTTATCAGCTTAAGGGTGCTAATGGACATTGCTTTATTCCTTAGACTAATGACAGTTGGTTATGGAACCGAAGGATGTGTCACATGAATTTTGATAATTTGGTGAGAAATAGTTCAATTCATATAGTGAAATATATACTAAGAATCACAGAGCCTATCAATTCTATTTGCACGGAATACCAATTTGGAAAACAAACAAGGAGTGTTTTCAAAGGAAAGGAACAATCTACTACCAAACTACTGGAATTAATACATAGAGATCTTTGTGTTCCTACAAGGGTGATAAGTCTACAAGGTGACATGTATTTTATGCATTGATTGATGATTATTCTAGATTAACATGGGTTACTTTTCTTAGAGAAAAATATGATGCATTAGATAGATTCAAGGCATTTAAATCTATGGTTGAAAATGAAATGGATTTGAAAATAAAATGTTTCAGATTTTAAAAGGGTGGAGAACTCACCTCCAATGAGTTTAACATGTTTTATGATGTTCATGGCATAAAGAGGAATATGTTTGTCCCTAGAAATCCTTAGCAGAATGGAGTTGATGAAAGGAAAATCAAACTATTCAAGAAGTCGCTAAGACTATGATAAAAGAGGAAAATATAGTAGAAGTCTACTAGAGAGAGGAAATTCATACTACTATTTACATAATTGATAGAGTTTAGGAAAAATCTAACAACACAAAGACTATGTATGAGTTATGGTATGGAAGGATACCTATTGTGAAGTACTTTAAATTATTTGAAAGCAAATGTTACATCAAGAGAGATGAAGATAACTTAGGAAAGTTTGATGCAAGGTATGATGAAGGTATCTTCCTTCGATATTCTACTAAAAGCAAAGCTTACAGATGTTACAACAAAATATTGAGATAGATTGTTGAAAGTACAAATGTTAAAGTTGATGAAGTTGTATAGAATTTAATTGCAGTAGATGGATATGTGTTAGATGAACCTGATTATAGAGAAGAAGAAGAAGAAGAAAAATCTAATGAAAAAGAAGTGAATAATGAAGAGGAAGAAGCTCCAGAGAAGACCCCAAAAACCCTTAAGTATGTGCAAAAGAATCATTCTGAAGAATAGATAATTGGAGACAAAAGGAAAGGAGAGTTGATAAGAAGCAGAGCTACTGAAGCTAAGGTAAATTTGTGTTTACTCTCTAAAGCTAAACCTAGAACAGTGAGTGAGGCATGCAAATATGAACATTGGATGAAGGAAATGGAAGAAGAACTAATGCAAATTAAGAAAAGTTAGACTTTGGAATTGGTTCCTAGACCGAAAAACAAGAACATAATTGGAAGTAAGTGGGTATTCAAAAATAAGCTGGATGAAAATGGAGAAGTGGTTAGAAATAAGGCAAGACTTGTGTGTAAGGGTTACTCACAAGTGGAAGGAATAGACTTTGAGGAGACATGTTCTCTTGTGGTTAGGATCATAATGTTTTTGGCATTTTCAACACATAAAGACTTTAAGGTTTATCAAATGGATGCTAATTTTTCTTTTCTGAATGGTGAGTTGGAAGAAGTTTACACGGAACAAACGAAAGGATTTCAGTTGTTAGATCAACTCAATCTATGGTTTTCATATTGAAGAAAACATTATATGGATTGAAGCAAGCTCCTAGATCTTGGTATGCAAGATTGGATAGATATTTGATAAAACAAGGATTCAAAAAAGACACCACAGATAGTAATCTTTACTTCAAAATTGAGGAAGAAAAAATCTTGATAGTGGTTGTGTATGTGGATGATATTATCTTTGGAGGAAATGCAAATATGTGTAAGAAATCTGTAGAAGATATGTAGAAAGAATTTGAGTTGTTAATTTTTGGGGAGATGAATTTATTCCTTGGGCTATAAATCAATCAAAAAAATAAAGGGATTTTAATTTCATAGTCAAAGTATGTCAAAGGGATGTTGAAGAAGTTTGGAATGGAAGAATCCAAACTGGTATGCACTCCTATGGTGACTGGTTTTAAATTGAGAAAAGTGGTGATTCACCTAAGGCTGATCAGAGCAAATATAGATCTATGACTGGTGGGCTACTATATCTAACTACTAATAGACTAGATATCATGCATGTAGTTTGTATTGTGGCTAGATTTCAAGAACCTAAAGAAACACATGTTGCAGCTATGAAAAGGATATTTAGGGATCTCTAGATTATGGCTTGTGGTATCCTAAGGATACTGATTTCACATTAAGTGCTTATACATATGTAGATTAGGTTGGTTGTGTAAATGATAGGAAAAGTACAAGTGGTGGTGCATTCTTTCTTGGATTAAAATTGGTGTCTTGGTTAAGTAAGAAGCAAGATTCAATTTCCTTATGCACTATAGAGGTTAAGCATATTGCAGCAACATCTTGTTGTACACAAGTTATTTGGATGAGACAAACATTGAAGGATATCAAATTAGTGTATGATGAGCTTATTGCTATCTTTAGTGATAATATAAGTGTAATTAAAATTTCAAATAATCTAGTGATGCATTCAAGGACAAAGCACATATCTATTAAGTATCACTTTTTGAGAGAGAAGGTTATGGAGAATGAGGTGAAGCTTTAGTATGTACCCATGAAGGATTAGATTGCTAACATATTTACTAAGTCTCTTCCTAAGGATACTTTTGAGTATCTTCAAGAGAATTTAGGGGTTATTACCCCTCCTTTTAACTAGATACATATGGAGATGCATTAGTCCAATGGATCCATGGATCTATCTTTTTTAGACTAATGTTGGTGGCTACCTCTCATGGGGAGTAGGTAGTGTCATGTTTTGTCATTGTTGCAAAGTTGCTCATTCGATTGGGTGTATTCATAAGGGGGGGTATTCAAAAAAAGTATCTTGGTCCAGTATCAAAGGGGAGAACAATGCAAAATGCTTTAACCTTTTCCATTGATGTCAAAGGGGGAGAGAGAATCATGTGAAAAAGTGTAAGGTATCAAGGGGAGAAAGATGTGCATATTGTATAATCATTGATGTCAAAGGGAGAGAGAATCTTGTAAGGGGGAGAGAGTGTAGGAATGTTGTATGGGCTATCTAATCTATAAGAATCAAGAGTGTTTGTATGTTGTCTTTGGTAGTTTTTCAAATCTTTTGTTGCCATCAGTGAAAAAGGGGGAGATTGTTGCAAGTATGAAGGTGTTTTTATTGATGTCAATAAGAAGTCTACTGACTGGTGCTATCATTGATGTCAACTATGTGTTGAGGAAATTTTTTGCATTATGAAGATGTCAAGGATATTGAGAAAATTATGACAAAGAGGGAAACATATTGTAGGTTGTGCATGCATAGTTGAGATGTTGAGGAAGTGTTGTGATTACATGGAGCTATATTTTTGTTGCAATGTCTGGAGATGAGTTGGAATAGTGTAATGAGATGAAATGATGTCTCTGGTACTTGGTTTCCAAGTGCTTTTGAGAAAATTTGATAAATAGTGAAAGCAATATTGTGCAAGTGTTTAGAATGTGCTCTGGTATTGTGCTCCACATTTCTTCTATGTTGAGGCTATACTTGGGTGGATTTGACATGTTTTTAAGGTTGGTAAATCTTGATATATTCAAAATTTGGGTTTCTAGATCATTGTATATAGTGAGATATTTTCACTAGTGTGTGAAACAATTTTTCAATGGCATTTTCTGTGGCTTGGGAAAAATATATTTGCTTCATGTTTCTCTACTATTTGGCTTTAGGTTATGTGGATTTGGGAAATTTCTTATAATGCTTGTATCTTTCTTAATTCAAGGTTTTACTTGATTTGATATAGTATAGTGTATGTTTCATGCGTCAATGTGCGAATAAGATTTCCTTGTTGTTCTAAGTTGAAGTATTTGTATGATGCAAGTTTGGATAAAGTGTTTGAAAAATCTCAGGTGATTCATGGATTATTCTAGTTGTGTTCAAGTGATTTTTTTTGTCTAAAACTTTTGGATTGATTTGAGGAAGTGTGTACTTAATGTTTTATGGTGTTTAGCATGGGTATTGGCCAACCTTGTGTTAGCACTACATGATAAGTTTATGGAAGTGTGTTGAGGTGTGTTGTGATCTATTTGGGTCCTAATTAAGGATTTATATTGGGCCACCTTTGTTCCTATCCACTACGTGAATGTTTAGGTGTTGACCTAATTTGAATTTGTAAGTGTAATGAATAGTTGTGATATTGGAGAAGGTTTTCAAGGTTGAGGTTGATATAAATAATATTGGTGATGTTGTGAGATGCAAGAGAGAATAAATATAGATTCTATATTGACATGAGTGATGTGTGTGAAGCGAATTTGAGAAGAGTAGTGCAAAATTCAAAGTGTTGCATTCTTGAAGGTAGTGAGTTGAAGGTGTCTGAAATGTTTCAAGATAGGATACAAAAGTGTTGGAGAATTTTTGGTGGATTCTTGTTGCATTGAGAATTTTTTCTATATGTAACATTTCTCTTCTATCTTCTTGTATTTCTTTCTATGGCAGTGAGCCTTGACTATGAGCCTTTTTGGAAAGTGCGTCCTATTCTAGCAATGAGACATTGTACCAGTTTTGTAATTACTTATATTGTGAGCTAATCCAAGCTGTTATTTTTCCCTTATTAGGTTTTCCACATAAATTTGGTGTTGTCTTATGTATGGTGTTTTTTTCATTAATTTGCATTTCATGACTAATCACACTAACAAAATAATGGTTTAATGAATGCACGTGGATTTGATTATTGTTGAGAGTTCTATATTTTAATTTGTTACAACTGCCTTAGCTCCCCCTCTCTATTGTCTTGTCCATTCAACAATATGCCTGAGAAGACCATCCAATGAAGAGATTGAAAGAATGATAGATGCCCTGGTTGTACAAGCAATAAACACTTACCATCTCAGAAATAGATTTATTAATGTTGATCAAGGTAATGCATGCAATAAGGTGTCAAAGGCAGAGGGTAAGGTGGATGAGGAAAAAATCAAAGAGAATAAGGGAAGTAAGATTTGGGCCAAGAAGAGTGGTATAACCAAAGTGGATGGTGAAATTATTTCCCCAGTTGTGAAGGAAAAAGCTCAGAATCAAAGCACTAAGGAAAGGAAGAAAGAAGACAAGAAAAGGGTTGAGCAAAAATGTGAACAATAAAAAAAAAAAAATGATGAGAAAGGTATGATATCTCATCACCTTCCTAAGTACACTTCTATAGATATGTTCCAATTACTTTTTCAAATTAAGGTCACTATTCATTTACTAGAAATTATGTGTATTGATGAACACAAACAAAAGTCAGTCACCCTTATCAATGGCATGACTACAGCTTGTAATGAACAAATGGTGTCTACTCGACCTAGAGTGAGTAGAAGTGAATTAAAATATAAGGATGTGGAGGGAGTAATTACTAAAATCCCTTAGATCTACTTGGGTGCCACTATTAATTCTTGTCCAAACCAAGTAGATCCCTTTAATGTAACTCTAATTGTTGATGGGAAGTTAATGAGAAATTATATGATAGACTTAGGAGCTTCATCCAAAATTATGCCAATACAAACTATGAAGGAGATGGGATTAAATATTAATAGTGTTTATGGAAAAATTTATGCCATGGATTCAATGGAGGTAGATTTCATTGGAGTTATCAAAGATGTCCCATCCTATCTTGTTTCCTTTCCTAATAAGGAATTCACAATGAGTATTAATGTGGTGGATATACCACATAATTATGGAATGTTATTATCTAGGAAGTGGAGTGCAAAAATGGGAGGTAGTATGCGATATGAAATATCATATGCAACATTCCCCATAGATGGTAAAAATATAAAACTTTCTTGGGAATCTAGGTTTCCACATATGACAAAATTTTCCACTCCTGAAGATAGGATTCATTTTCTAGATATCGGTATTGATAATTTCAGAATTGAAGAGTTACAAGAAGAAGATGACAAGTAGCCTACACCTTTACATGGAGAGATAATGAATCTATCAAATGATTATGACCTTTGGAAAATGCATTTTGATGGAGCATGTTCAAAAATGAGATTAGTTACAGGAGTGATTCTTATCTCTCCCAATAGTACAACTTTCAAGTTTTCATTTTCACTATTGTTTGGATGCACAAACAATGTGGCTAAATATGAAGCCTTATTATTGGGATTAAGACTAGCTTAAAATAATGGAATAAAAAAAGATGGGATTCATTGGTGACTCAGAGTTATTTGTATCCTAGGTGAGATCAAAATTTGTATCAAAGAATAAGAGATTGAAGAAGTACAGGAATGCCATCTGGGATTCAGTAGAATAGTTCGATGCTTTTGGTATTTGGTAGAGCTCTTAAAATTTTTGAAAATTTTGAGATGGTTCTTGCTTTGTCAGGATTTTGAGCCTCTTTTTCCAGGGATAGGATTAGGTTTTGGTCTAAAATCCCTCGTTTCACAATTTTTTATTTTAAACCCTTGGGTGTTCTATTTCAACATTGACCTGCTGCACCCATTTACCAGTTACCCAAGTTACCAATTGAGCCATTAGAATCATTATTTTCGCTGGCCCCTAGGGTTAGGTTTGTCAGTCATCAAGTTCCTTTTCATCACTTAAATTTTCCTATGGTTGGGCTAAGACTTCATTTTAAACGACTTAAGTCTTAACTCTTTCTTCCTAAGGGTCAAGTTGTCAATGACCTAGTTGGGTCCCATTTTAAGACTAAATTTTGTGCATGTGCAGATATAAATAGTTGTCAGATCAGTAGGCTTGATTGGGACCATTCCACCCCAACCCCACGTGAATAAAGTAATAGTTTCTCAAAGGTCGCAGGGTTAGCAGGCACTAGACGTGTGTCTCATTGCAGGTGTGGGGCCCAATCTCCACTATCGTGCTTGACATTGTGGAGCTTCCAAATCGATGGCCAAGAAGGAATGTTGGGAGTTAATCTCAGTCATTCCCCACCAACCCCATGCAAATTAAATAATGCTTTATTCAAATTTGTGGGGTTAGCGGGCTTGTGATATGTGTATCTTTTCTTGTGGCCGGAAGACGATGGTGGAGCCCATGGACAGATAAGTTGGAATCTAGTTTGGAAAATGTCATTGGCTAAAGGATTGGAGAACAATAGCAGATGAAAAACAAAACTTGTTGACTCAATCTGAGTCGTTCAACACACCACTTCACTAAGAGATCAATGACTATTGTTTAAAGCTAGAGATATGAGAATGATATTAATTTTGTTTCACGCGAGCGAGCATTAATAGTAGAAGACGCTTGCAGGATTAATCAAATTCAATCTTGATATGTGTGAATGATTACTCTCTTATAATCATTGAAGATGATACACAGATTTGCATGTACCTAGGAGATTAATGGTCGTGATGTAAGAGCCAAAGGTTGATTGTCTACTCGCTCGTGTGGGCTTTCACTAAGCATTGATGATCAACATGCTCAAGTTGCCTGATAAATGAGGGTTGATAACCTTGGTCTTTTCACCATTGCAATCAAAGCTAAAAATTTCTAAGTCTGTGAAGAGAGTGGTGATAATTTTATATTTTTTAATCTTCTCCATAAACTAGTGAAGGGTTAATCTACGATTGTGAAGTCTTATTTCTCTCAACCTATTTATAGTGAAAATGAGTAATTCCATTGTTTATAATTCCTTGGTATGAAGGTTGAGAAGACTCAACTTGCAAGAGTCACAAGATGATACTCTAGAGAGTTTGAAAAACATGCCCGAAGTTATTTTAAGTCCAAAGGAGGACAAGATGAAGGCCTATGGTAAGAAATCTGTGGAGATTAGTGTCAAGAGTACCTATCATCTAAGAAGCAAAGTTGGCATGGGAGAGTTGGCCAAATTCAAAGGGAAAGAGCCAGTGAATACTATGAGGGGGAGGCAGGGAGGATGATTAAGTATAATCGAGCTTATATGGGGTAACGTAGTTCTCCCATTGAAATCTTAGATTGTCTCTGGGATAGTATGACTGAAATTGAATTAGGCTACCGCTATTACTGACTTGCCATGGGTAACCTGAAGGAAACTAATGAAGAGGAAGAGGTGGCTTCTCCAAACTCTACAAGGACATGAAGTGGGCGTGTGTATTCTGGTTCTAAATGAATAGGATTGTATTTTAATCCTAGTTTTTTTTTTGTGGTGATAATATTGCTTTGGTGGTGTTTTGTGTCCTTTGTGCTGACTTGGGTGCCTTTTTGACAGTATCATGAAAAATCCATTTGTTTAATGTGGACGTGGAATATGGAGGCTCAACAATGGATAATGGTGTTTTTTGGTGGTCTCGGCTAGTTTCTCTTTTAAAAATGGTGTGAAATTTTTCTTTCCCTTGTTCTACAAATGATTACGTAAAACTGTTTGGGGAATATATCAAATGTAGATGAAATTAGTTTTGAAATGAAAGGTAACTATAATTGAGTTGGTTGCTTGTTGCTCCCTTGTTCTATAAAAGGGATTTCAAATTTGGAGTCTTAGAATGGTCTACATGAAAAGCTAGGCTCACGAAGGAGCATATTGTAAAAATACCAATGAATAGAATAGTAAGAACTCTAGGGTATCGGTCCTATATGTAATGATCTTAAAATAGTTTTATAGAAGCTGTAGATATGGAATAAAATCTTAGTTATGAAACATATACTCTCCTATGTAATTATCTTGCAAATTATAAATGAAATGGTCAATGACCTTTTTTGTTTATTTTCAATTGTATTAATTGAATTTGTGGGTTATTGTTTGCTTCAATTCAAGGAATTGATTAAATGCTAGAATAAGGTCACAGGTTTGGGAGGAAAGATCATAGGATTTGGTAAGAAGTTATGTTTTAGATGCAGTGAGTTGAATACTACAAAGTAGTATGACAATAGTCCACCAATTTGTGAGTTAAATGGCTAATATATTATTGGTTGTTACAAATTTTCCTCCATTTTCCCAATTGATGAAGCATTGGTCTCTTCATTAGGCTATTTTAGAGATAGATGAGCTACTAATGCACCTGACTAAGGATTTGGAATGAGAATGAAATCTATTAAAAATTTCAATTACGATGTATGAATTTGAAGTATCACCTAATTCCTAGCAATAGATAGTAGCTTATTCAAAGGTTTTCCAAATCTTTAATGAATTATGTCTACTCACACTTAACAGGAATTGATTTATGCATAGAAATGTTCTAAATTAGATGAGTATTCCATGAACATGATAAGGAAAACCCTCATAGTTCTCATAGAGCCTAAAGAGTAGGAGTAAGGGCTGCAAAATCCTTACTCATTCATTGGCCACTAACTTTGAAGATTATTGAGCGTAAGGTTTGGCTACACTTTAGAGGTTTTCAAGGTTCTGCTGGAAAAAACACCAACAGAATTGGCAACTCCACTAGGGAGAATTTTGAATCTACAGTGCAGACTGTAATATTACAGAGTCAAGCATTTGGTGGATTTGAACTTCTTGTTCATATGTTGAAAAGTTCTTGAACTTGGAAAAGGCTTTGTTGCAATAAATTTCAAAGTATTTGAGTGTGACTCCGTTGTTGGAGAATGCCCAGAATTAGATTTACCTTTGAAAGAACTTCATATTGCTTGAATTTTAATCCTTTGAGAAGAGAGGTGGTGACTTTGTCTAAAGAACCTAATAAAGAATACTTAAAAGTTCTAGATCTATGAATTTTCAGTCAAGAAGAAAGGTTAATGGCTACTACAAATTTCTAGGTATTCTCATAAATCTAAAGAAAATACTATCATATTTGCAAGTAATTTATGAGAAGTTTTCATGACTTAAGATGTGAATGGTTCACAATTAGGTGAAATAGCACTAAGAGAGGGAATAGTAGTGGTAATTGTACATGCTTCTAAGGTGAAAATTGAAATTCATGTATTATGGGTCAAAAAAGTATGTTTATTTTTGACTTATGCCTCTAGAAAGCTTTAAGGCATGAATGTTTGATCTATTTTTTAGAATTATGGTTGAATTAGTAAATGAGGTAGTCGATGATTTTTTATGAAGTCAATAAGAATTGAATATGGATGCAAGAAGGTTTCCCTATGAAATGTCAAGAATATATAGGGCACGTAGTTTTCATTATACCCTCAAGAGAATTTCTCTATTGAAAGGTACATGCCACTGGTTTTTAGTGGTATTAAAGGTTTCCCAAACTTGATTCCTAAAAAAATGTTAGGAAACATTTTCCTAAATTCATAGGTCAGAGTTTAGAATCAACTTGTAATCATTTGCATGCATTCATGGATTTGATGGGGGATTATGAGGTAAGTCATGAGGATGTTTACATGAAGCTTTTTTTTCAGTCTTTGAAGGAAGATTCTAGAGATTGGTTTTCATATTCACCAAAATTTTCTATAGCTTCATGGAATTAATTTAAGATAGCCTTTATAGAATAGTTTGGTGAAAAGGTGAATCCAAATGTGGTAAGAAAAAACTTTATGGAAATTCAGAAAAATGATGATGAGTTGGTTCCTGCTTTCAATCTTAGATTTGCAAAGGCAATAAGGGATATTCCTAAAAATATGCGAACAAATGATGTTGAAAGTTTGGTTGTGTCTTTCAGTGCCTTTGAAAATAAGATGAGTTATCTATTAAGAGATAAAGATCTTGCAACATTACACTAGGCATATCAAATTTTAATGGACATTGAGAACAATCTAAGATATTCAATGATGAAAGGATACATGGATAGTAGTGTTGGTTATCCTAGCACATTTCCTGCAAATGGAATGAATGGATCAGGCAGTAGAGATGCCTGTCAAGATGACAATGCTTCTACTTTCCTAATTTCCCCATCACCACATTATGTGGATTATAGTGATCTCCAAGTTGAACACCAACAAAATTTGAGCAAAGTTGATCAGATTTATTTTGTTTAAAAATGGTATGAAATGAAAAGATACAAAGAAGAATTTCCCTATGATTTGTTCTCAAGATTTATGGATACCTTGTTGGAGGTTCCCATAAATTTCAGACCTAAGGATTCAATGTGCATTGATCAATTTTTTGAAATCTACAAGTCAGGGCTGAGTACTTTTCCAATGGAATTGAAGCCTCATAGCTTTGGCCAAGTAATTGATTAGATAAGGATTGTAGAGGGAGCTAAGTGTGATCATGCACAACATGTGATGCCTCATAGTGTTAATGATCACTATCTTATTGAGAAAGATCTAGAAAACATTGCAAACAAGTGAGAAGAGTGTATCAGAGTATGAAAACCTATCTTGTTGTATGGGAGAATGTAATGACTATAATCAATTCACAAATAGAACTTATGCAAATCAATACAACAATGATGAAGATGAAGATACACAATATGATGACAAAGTAGGTGTGCATGAATTTCTTCCTTGGGATTTCTTGGATAGTGAAGAAGTAAAAGAGATACAAGAGGTCATCCCATGTCTTGATTTGATCAATAATAGTGGTGCAAATGTTGTTAATAGTCTGTTACAAATCAATGATTCAAGGTATTGGAAATGAAAGATAAGGCATCCAGTTTGAGGAACCTGAATGTAGTCTCAACATTGGTGAGTTTTCTAGCTGTAGTAATTATCATGGCGATGAGTTTGGTTATTCCTCTATTGAATGTGATTCTTCTTATGAAGTAGAGATGGAATCCTTTTCCTCATAGGGGATATGTTGATAACTATGGGCACATATGTTTTCTTGAAAGTGAACAATTCTCCTCATTTGAAGAGTTTTTGGAATATGAGTCAATGATGTTAATTACAAATGATGGGGATGGAGTTGAAATTTTTTTTGTGAGCTCTTCTAGTGATTATGATGACTTTGAGTATGATGATGATGTGAAAGATTTGAACCCTCTTGCTAAGAAGGAAAAAAAATTTATGACAACAATGAATGTACAAAAAAGTCCCTTATTTTATGAGCCTCCAACTTTAATTGAGATGAAAGGTGGTGACCCTTATTGGTGTAGGGATAACCCGCTCTTTGTTGAGAACTCTAATGATTCATTTGACACAAGGTTAGAATGTGTCCTTGAGAAAAAAAAGCAACACATTGATAAGTTATTGGGGAGAAATTCCTATGAACATTTCACATTTAATACAAATGTTGTGGGTAAGATTAAGGATCATGATGAGATTGAAGTTTCTGATTGTTTCTCTAAGGATTGTAACTACTCTTATGGGGATGATCCAAAAGTACTTCAGTCATATGAAGGATGAAATGATACACATATTCATGAAATCACCTGTTCACAAGTGAATGAACAAATTGCATTTGATGTTGGAATGTGACTTGGGTTTGATATCAACTGAGCATGTTAATTGCCTAGATGATGGAGAATTTGAAAATAAAAAATGTGATTGTTTAATGTGTTGATCTTGAATACAATGCTAGAAATGATGAAGATGTTGATGAACATGCTTATACCCCAACTACTCATGATTGTTTGTGTAGAGAATAGATGGAAACATCAACTATACAGGAAGAGGATGATGGTGTATTCATTGATGGAAGAAGGGGTTCATTATTGAATGACCAAGTTATGCATTATGATAAATACATGGATCCTAGATCAAAATTATTTCCCGTGGATAATGAGAAACAATTTGATGAATCTTTAAATTGTGTGGAAACTGTAAGAATTTTTGATCTATGTGTAGAGTGGCCAAATGATGCAAATAAAATTGAGGGTGATGTTAGTCAATATGAAATTGAAAATGCACCCTTCTTTGCTGATTCTTGTCATTTTCACAATATGAGTATGGAAATGTCTTCATCCAATGAGAACAACATTCATGTAAAGGAGAACGAAGGTTCTTGTTTTCTTATCAATGAATAGATTTTAGAGTATAATGAGTCCTTCACATTTGGGTAAGTATACTTATCAGCTGGTTATGCATATGAAGTTACCAATGCATATGAGTGCCCTTGTGTTGACCCTGATTGTCCTAAATTGTCTGAGCCTACTTTTGAATCTTTTTGCATTGAACTAAATGAGGATTTGATAAAGGAGTCAAGGTATTCTACTAAGCCTGAGATGAGGGCATGTACTTAGTTCTGGGATGATGATGGTGAATATGATGTCCATTTTTTAGACACCAAGGCGTGCTTTGATGTATCTGAATCAAAGTGTTTAGTCGTATGCCCATGTTATGATGCCAAATTCAAGGATGCTCCTAAATATGCATCCTTTACTTTTGATACATCTTGGGGGTTTTGCATGGCATACACCAAAGTATCTATGAAGGTTTTCAGTTTGATATGCAAACTGAATATGATGTCGAGGTTGGTGATGTTAATGATCAAATGGAATATGAATTTTTCACCTTTTCAATTCAATTAGATAAGCTTGTACTAGAGCAAGCTAATGAACATAGCAGTTTTGGAAATATGACATATGGGGTTGATTATGTTAATCCCAATGGAGCTGATTGTTTGGGAATGCTTGGTAGAAATGTTTATACATTACAGATAGTTGAGGATAAGGTCTTTGATAGAGGTAAGAGTTGGTTCCAAGTTTTTGGGGGCCTTGGGCCACCAATTTGAAGATTGAAGCCTATGGAATTGGATGGGGCAAGCTAAAGGGTCTATACATTAGCAGAGGATTTTACAAAGGGAAGGCACAATCTATAGTTTTGTAAATATTGTATATAGGTGTGGTGTGTTTGCTTTGGGTTGTGTTTGATTGCCTTGTCCTAGCAATCTCTTGGGTTTTTTTCCTTCTTTGTTGGTCTGATTCAACCTGAGATATGAATTCTCGCCATACCCACTAGGGGTATGGATCCTCGAGCATGAGCCACTGGTAGATCTTTTAATTTTTTTGAAAATTTTGACCTAGTTCTTGCTTTGTCATGATTTTGAGCATTTGTATCTAGGGATAGGATTAGGGTTTTGGTCTAAAAGCCCTTTTTTCAAAATTTTTAATTTTAAACCCTTGAGCATTCTATTTTTCCATTGACCTTCCACTCTTGATTACCAATTACCCAAGTTACCACTTGAGCCATTAGAATCATTATTTTCACCAGCCCTCAGGGTTACGTTTGTTGGTCACCAAGTAATTTTTCATCGCTTAAATTTTCCTATGGTCAGACTAAGATTTCATATTAAATGACTTAAGTCTTAAGTCTTCATTCCTAAGGGTCAAGTCATTGATGACCTAGCCGGGTCCCATTTTAAGACTAAATTTTGTGCATGTGCAAACATTAATAGCCGTCGGATTAGTAAGCTTGATCGAGACTGTTCCCCACCAACCCCAAGTGAATAAAGTAATAGTTTCTCAAAAGCTGTGGGGTTAGCGAGCACTAGATGTGTGTCTCATTGCAAGTGTGGGGCCTGGTCTCCACTACCATGCTCGACATTGTGAAGCTTCCAAATTGATGACTAAGAAGGAATGTTGGGAGTTAATCTCAGCCATTCCCTACCAACCCCATGCAAATAAAATAATGCTTTATGCAAGTTGCAAGGTCAGCGAGCTTGTGACACATGTATCTTTTCTTGTGCTTGATAGATGATGGTGAGCCCAGGGATGGATGAGTTGGAATCTAGCTGGCCAAATTTCATTGGTTGAAGGATTGGTGAGTGATAGCAGATGAAATACAAAACTGGCTGACTCAATATGAGTTGTTAGACATACCACTTCACCAAGAGATCAACGACTATTGTTTAAAGCCAAATATATGAGCATGATAGTTGTTTTTTTTTACATGAGCAAGCATTAATGGAAAAATATGCTTGCAGGATTAACCAAATTTGATTGTGATACATGTGAATTATTTCTCTCCTATAATCATTGAAGATGATACATAGATTTCCATGTAACTGGGATATTAATGGTCATGATGTAAGATCCAACGGTTGATTGTTTGCTCGCTCTTGTGGGATTTCACTAAGCATTGATGATCAACATGCTCAAGTTTCCCAATAAATGAGGGTTGATTGCCTTGGTCTTTTCACCATTGCAAACAGAAGCTAAAAATTCTATGTTTTTGAAGAGAGTGGTGATAATTTTATATTTCGCAATCTTCTCTAGAAACCAGTGAAGGGTCAATCTGTGATTGTGAAGTCTTATTGCTCTTAGCCTATTTATAGTGAAAATGAGTAATTCCATTGTTTGTGAAGTAGGTTTTTCATGGGAAAGTCGGCCAAATTCAAAGGGAAAGAGCTAGTGAAGACTATGAGGGAGGCAAGGAGGATGATTAAGTATAATTGAGCTTATATGGGGCAACATAGTTCTCCAATTGAAATCTCAGATAGTATGACTGAAATTGAATCAGGCTACCACTATTACTTACTTTCCATTGGTAACCTGAAGGACACTGATGAAGAGGAAGTGGTGGCTTCTCCAACCTCTGAATGACACAAAGTGGTCATGTGTATTCTGGTTCTAAATGAATAGGATTATATCTTAATCTTGGTTTTTTTTTTGGTGACAATATTGCTTTGGTGGTGTTGTGTGTCCTTTGTGTTGACTTGGGTGCCTTTTGGACAATATCATGAAAAATATATATTTTTAATGAGGATGTGGAATATGGAGGCTCAAAAATAACTAATGGTGTTTTTGGTGGTCTTGGCTGGTTTCTCTTTGGCAAATGGTATGAAATTTTTCTTTCCCTTGTTCTGCAAATGATTACGTATAACCGTTCAAGAATATCTCAAATGCAAATGAAATTATTTTTGAAATGAATTGTAACTATAATTGAGCCAATTGCTTGTTTCTCCCTTTTTCTATAAAAGGGATTTCAGGGCTGATTATAGGGGGTTCAAATTTGGAGTCTTAGAATGGTCTAGGTGAAAAGCTAGGCTTAGGAAGGAGCATATTGTAAAAATACCGATGAATAGAATAGTTAGAACTCTAGGGTATGAGTCTTGTATGTAATGATATTAAAATAGTTTTATAGAAGCCATAGATATGGAAGAAAATATTAGTTATGAAATGTATACTCTCCTATGTAATTCTCTTGCAAATTATAAATGAAATGGTCAATGACCTTTTTTGTTTATCTTCAGTTGTTTTAATTGAATGTGTGGGTTATTTTATACTTCAATTCAAGGAATTCATTAAACGCTAGAATAAGGTCACAGGTTTGGGAGGAAAGAGCATAGGATTTGGTAAGAAATTATGTTTTAGACATAGTGAGTTGAATACTACAAAGTAGTATGACAATAGTCCACCAATTTCTAAGTTAAATAGCTAATATATTACTGGTTGTGAATTTGACTCCATTTTCGCAATTGATGAAGAATTGGTCTCTGCATTAGGTTATTTTAGATATCTAGATGAGCTAGTAATGAACCTGACTAAGGATTTGGAATGAGAATGAAATTTATTAAAACTTTCAATTATGATGTATGAATTTGATCACCTAATTCCTAGCAATAGATAGTAGTTCGTTCAAAGGTCTGCCAAATCTTTAATGAATTATGTCTATTCACACTTAATAGGAATTGATTTGTGCATAGAAGTGTTCTAAATAAGATGAGTATCACATGAAAACAATAAGGAAAACCCTCCTAGGTATCATAGAGCCTAAAGAGTAGGAGTAAGGACTGTAGAATCCTTACTCATTAGTTGGCCACTAACTTTGAAGATTCTCGAGCATAAGGGTTAGCTACCCTTTAGAAGTTTTCAAGGTTCTGCTAGAAAAAACACCAACAATATTGACTGGTTGGAGACAACCAAAAATATAGTAGTAGATTTACTAGCTAATATTGCACTCCAACCAGATTATATAACTTTTGTGGGCATCCCAAAATTTGAGATGCAAACTAGACCGTTAGTTCTTGATAACATACAGAGCTAGTGGGATTTTAATGATGATGGGGACATTCTAAAATTATTGTATTGCATTGATTAGTATGGAAGTTAAGAAATTGAATTTGGAGCATTTGTTGTAGTAGATGGAAAGGAGACAATATTTAGAAATGAGGTTATTTAGTTGAATACAAAAAAGATCCCAAAGGGTCTAGTAGCTTTGGAGAGGTTCTTTGATGGACATGATAAGACTAATGTTAAGTAGAAATCCACTCATAAGGAGGATCTAGAAGAAGTGAATCTTTGCATAGAAAATGCTCCAAAGAAGGTTTGTATAAGTAAGAAGATGAAGCCTCAAATCAAAGCAATGTTGATTTCATTTCTTGGAAAATATAGGCATTTGTTTGCCTAGTCTTGTGATAATTTAAAGGCCTACAGAGAGGAATTTTCCAACAAAAAATTACTTTGAAACATGATGCAAAGCCTTTTAGTAAAAAAAGGCCTATAAATCCAACATTAGTTTCAAAAATGGTGGAAGAATTGGTAAAACTAATGGATGCAATAATTATCAAACCTATCAAACATTCAACATGGGTGTCTAATTTGATTCTAGTAAGAAGGAAAAATGATGACATCAAACTTTATGTAGACTTCAAGAATATCAGTGTGTCACCATTAAAAGATAATTATCCATTACCCAATATGGAAGCCATGTTACAGAAGGTAACTAGTTGTGAACTCTTATCTATGATGGATGGTTTCTCTATGTATAACCAAGTGAATATTAAGGAGTCCAAGTAGTACAATATTGCATTTACCACTCCATGGGGCATGTATGTCTATGTTAGCATTCATTTTTCTTGAAAAATGTAGGTGCCACTTTTCAAAGGGCTATGGATGTAGCCCTTTTTGGCTTCATAGATATCTTCCTAGTAGTGTATCAGGATGACTTAACAATTTACAATAAGAAGGAAGAAGATCAATGTATGCACTTCAAGAAGATATTTTCCAAAGCAATTAAGTGTGGTATATCCTTAAACCCCAAGAAATGTGCTTTTGGAGTAAAGGAAGGAAAATTTATTTGGCACATTATTCCAAAGAGAGGATAAGAATTGATCCTAAACATGTGGCTACAATTGAAAAGATACCAAAGCCAAAGAATGTTAAAGGCATCCAATCATTCTTTGGACAAATCAATTTCCTGAGAATATTTGTCACCAACTTTGCAGAGACCACTTGTCACATTTCCAAAATGTTAAAAAAAGGCTAGAAGATTATTTGGAGTGAGGAGCCAAGTAAAGTATTTCAGAACATCAAGCAAGAAATCAGAGAGGCTCTAGTTCTTAAGTCTCTATATTTTTCTAAACCACTTCAATTTTTTTTCTTTTTCTTTATTCCATACAATTGTTGTATTAATGTTACCAAAAAATGAATTTTTTGAACAAACAATTGCATTTTCAGTAAGCCATTACAAGTTATAGAGCTGAATTATGACATGACATAGAAAAAATCCTATGTATTAGTCAAGGTGGTAAAAAAATTTAAGAAATATCTTGTGTGGGATATAATTATTACTTATGTTCCCATTTCTACAGTCAAAGAAATTTTCACCCAACAAGAGATTACAAGTAGGAGATGCAAATGGATAAATAGGATCTAGGAATTTAATATTGATGTTCAAATCACCAAATTGGTAAGAGGCTAGGGCTTGGACAAATTCATGGTTGAAACAAATTTGGAAACCAGTCAGATCAACTGAGTTGAGTGTGTTGATGTATCTCCTATTTGTGATATGTAGACGTGTGGTTGATATAGGCATATTGTTCACTATTTACAAACTATTCAATGTCTTGAGGAACTAAAAGACAATGAGAAAAGGACTTTAAAGTTTTAGGTAATCAAATATGTGATTGTTGATAGTGAATTATGGTGGAGAATTCCAAATGGAATTTTTCTAAGATGTGTTGATGGAAAGAAGGCTTTGGAGCTTTTGACTGAAATCTATAGTGGAGTATTTTTGGATCACTATATGGCAAATATAACTTCTCATATAATATTGAGAATAGGTTTCTGGTGGCCTACCTTGTTTAAAGATGCCCATAAAATGGTAAAGGCATGTGATGCATGCCAAAGATTCTTTAGAAAGCTTAAATTATTAGGGAATCTACCATTCAAACCAATATCAGTCTAAGCACCTTTTCAACATTGGGGGATAGACTTCATAGGATAAATTTCAAAAAAAACTAGTGGAAGACACTCCTGGATCCTTGTTACCACTAATTATCTTACAAAGTGGGTTGAGGCAATCCCCACTAAGAAAGCAACAAGCAAGGAGGTTATTGATTTCCTAGTGAACAATATCTTGATTAGATTTGGGGTGCCTGAATATATCATCTCAAACAATACAATGTGTTTTAGATCAGATGAGTTCAGAGATTTTTGTGATAAATATGGAATTAAAATGTCTTACTCTTCCCCATATCACCCACAAGGAAATTTCTAGGAAAAATCAAGTAATAAAAGCTTGATGAAGATCATCAAGAGGGTGATAGAAAAGAACAAGAAATTTTGGGACTCCAAATTAAAGTTAGCACTTTGGGTAGATAGATTTACTATCAAGAAATCCATAGGGTATTCTCCAATTTTCTGGTATATGGAATAGAGGCTAGGCTACCACAAAACAACTCGATGAAAATGTACAATTTTTTCCAAGAATATGATAATGAAATTTTTGATGAGATGCAACATAGGATAAATGTTCTGATTGAGATGGATGATATGAGAAGGGAAGTTGAGAAGACGAATGAAAAATTATAGCTACAAGTTAAGAACTTATTTGACAAAAAGGCTTCTCTAAGAAAAATTGAGGTTGGGATTATGGTATTAATGTGGAATGCTAGGTCTCAAGATAAGGTAAAACACGGGAAATTTGATGCTTTATGGTTGGGCCCTTACCTAGTCAATAATACTCATGGTGAAGACTCTTATTTCCTCTAGAGCTTAATAGGTGAACTTCTAGTACATGAAGCCATAATTTTCTTAAGGTATGAATTTTATTCCATGTATAGTGTATTTTTATGTATTTTATGTATATAGGTTTGATATTTTTTGTTTTGGTTTGGTTTGCTTGCCTTATCGAGGCAATTTGCTAGTTTTATTCTCTCTATGTTTGGTCTACTCCACCAAGAGATGTTTGGAATCTTGCCATGCCTACTAGAGGCATGTGTGTCCCTAAACATGAGCAACTAATAGAACCCCTACAAAATTTTTGTCATTCTTTGATACATTTCAAGGTTTCTAGGTTGTGATAATTATCCATTAGTAAAGGTTTATGCTTTAGGGTTTATGGTTTATCAACCTTTCATGTAAAACCTTAGTCCTTTATTCCCATTCGGTCTAATTTTTCATTGACTTGCTATCATCAATTTCTAGTCAACTCAGTTATCACTTGAGTCATTAGGGTCCATGCATTGACTGGACCTTTATGTCTAGTGTTATCAGTTCACCCTATTGATTGGAAAGCCTCTTTTACTTTAGTTCGAGATGTTAAAATCTTCCAAGGTTATGTTAACTAAAATATTTCATTATATCCTATGTCTAGTTTTAGGTTCCTACACTTTGTATGTCATATTTATTCATATTTCCTAGGTGGTCCCTCTTTTAAAAATCAACTTATAGGCATGTGCAAAATGGCCTTCACTTAAGTTGTGTTCATCGCGTGCTCCATATGCATCATGCTTTGCTTCCATTCCACCGCCCTCACATATGTGTTGTGTGATGCTGTATATTCCTTTGCATCGCATGCTACCTTCATATCGCTAATATGCTAATGCTTGCTATATTACTTTGCAATGCACTATACTTTCACATCATTGATTTTTTGCTACTTTCCAACTACCTAAACATAGTATGTAATGTATTCATTTATTTTTAAAAGGAAATGCATCCAATTCTTGTCCCATCACTAAGGCTCTTTGCATCATGGATTATAGCCTCACATGCCTAAACATTTGAGTGATATGCACTCAACAAACATGATATTTATTCCACTTGTCTTAATCCTTTTCCATCATTATATCCCTTTGTATATGTGATAAGCATCCACCATCCTATCATCAAAGATTGATGAGTTATGAGAAATAAGTGATAAATGAGAATATGTCAAGAGATGTTGGACAACTATCAACACATTGCATCATCTCCTTGCATCACAATTTCATATCAAGAAGCTCACACCTAAAATGTGATGTGTGATATGTTTTCTTTGAAGTATGAAAGGGTATGAATATGCTAGAAGGATATTAGTGTAACAAGTGTCATCTTGTTAGTGTGTCATATACATCATTTGTACCATGGAATGCACTTTGTTGAAGACAAGGAAAATAGGGATGCATGATGAAAATCCTATGCTTTTATTTCATTGTGTGGGTTTAATGCATCATGATTATGAGCTTGAGAAGTGGTTCCCAAAGAGAAATATGTGATGGAGGGATGATGTATATTCTTTAAAATATTATTTCCATCGTAGTTTCATTTCATCAAGCTAGAGACATCAAGGTGATGTGTGATGGCTTTGCTAATAGAGTTGGTGGCAAGCTTTAAAGCAAATACATGGTAGTGTCTTAGAGCATTGCACCAATTATTCACATCATGGATTCATGGCGAGGTATAAAAGAAAAGTGAAGATATGTGAAGAGCATGGATCACCATTGATAATTTTTTAAAATAATTTGATCAATGGTGGAAATTTAAGCATGAATGGATAACTGTCAAATAAATCATGTTCACTTGTGTAAGCCACCTTTTGCCATTAATTCAATGTTTACTTATTTTTAAGATCATAAAGAGCTGAATTATGCACTTTTGCACTATATTTGCAAGAATTTGAAGGGGAGCATGAAGAGGATTTTCAGATAAGCAATTATTGAAGAACATAAAGCTTGGTTTTCTTGGGTAAGTGATTTTCAGCATTTATGTGTAATTTTTAAAAGTAGGAATAGAATTAAAAAGGGAGCTAGTATTTGAAATAGAATTTATGGTATAAGGTTGTTGTATTTTCTATGTTGAGTTGAGAAAGTGAAATTAAAAGGCCCTAGTTTTATTTGGTGAAATATCAATGGGTTCAGTTGTAGAATTTAGATTGAAAACTCATTCAATTATGTAAGTTAAGCCCTAGTGTTAAAATTGAATTTGTAAACCATAGTTTTTGATTAAAATTTTTAATGATTCAAATTGGTGAGCCATCTAAGGAAAAGGCTAAGCCTAAAAAGATAAAGGTTAAAGATGAAAAATAGAAGCTAGAAGCCTTGGGAGTAGCTAAAAAGAAAATGGGGGTCAAGAGAGATTTTTCCCATTTTATGGAGGATAACCTAAAAGAATTATTTCCTAGTGAAAACTTGTTAAAAAGGTGCAAGGCAACTAAGAGGGGGACTGAATTAGTTGTCACACAAATTCAAAACTTCAAACTTCAACACTTATCAATCCCACAACCACATTATTATGTTATTAAGTATAAACATGAAATGTAGATAATAGAAAGTAAATCAACACAACGAACACCATATTTTTACGTGGAAAACCCAATGAGGGAAAAACCATGGTGAGGATTAACTCACAATATAAAAATATTATAAAACCGAATACAGAGGCTCATTGCCAAGGGGTCACTTCCCAAAAGAGGACTCACTGTCCAAATACAAAGGCTCACTTCCTACAAAAAGGACTCACTATCCAACAGAAAGGACTCACTATCCAACAGGGAGGCTCACTTCCTACTAATACAAAAGAGAACAAAAGATCCACCACAAAAATTAACACACATCCACAACCTTTAATAGATGATTACATAAACCTTTAGCTCACTGGCTTCAAGAATCTAACACAATAAGTATTGTTGTCTCAACTCACCTTTACACACTTCTTCCTTTATGATTGTGGCTTAATTCATCATTTTTCATCTCAATCTCAATCTTCACAATCCAACTTGCATTTATACCATCTTCAAGCTTAGAAACTTTCTCCAAGGTTGACCACATAAACTTCATTTCATAAAATCAAATTTGGTTGGAAACTCAACATTCCTATGATGGAAAAGAATGAAAGTGGACCAATAGAAACATTTATCCAAGACCAAAAGATAATGTCTAGGTTCAACCACATGCTTCCTTAATTAATTTTATTTCTTCAAATGAAGTGTAAACACCAGGTCAACCAAAACTAATGAAAACTCAATTGAACATTGATATACATGCTTCCCAACAAGAAGATGACATGTGGATGATGAAACATGCTTCATTATGCATGATAACACATCTCAGGTTCCTTCAAATATATCTGTAGCAAGAGAAACAGTCTTCGAACACCTAACTTCTTCCATCAGTCCATCCAGACTGTGCAAACACATACAAAAACTTTGAAACTTGACTTCTGAATCCCCAAACTACACGCATCTTTGTCAAAACCAAGAGTACACCAATAAAAGACATATTCCAGATCCTCACGATCTGAAATAGAATAGAGGAGGATGGTAGAGCAAAAACATTTCTCCCAGTCCACAGAAGACCAACTCTGCCAGAATAGTTCACACACTGGTGAACATAACTTTCACATCCCATCAAACCAAAAGCTAGAACTTAGGAGATATCACCACAAGATCACCATTAGAAAACCTTCAGATCTGCACAAGCATAGGATCAACACAGGAGAAATGTAGAGCACATACCAGAGCACATTTTGAATGCATTCATCACTCTAACTTCTCTCTTTATTAATTTTCTCAAAAGCACTTGGAAACTCATCATTTTAGCACATTTGCAACATCATGAAAATAGCTCCATGTACTCACAACATCTCAAAATAATCTCAACTATACATGTATAATATGCAACATACTAAACTATGTTGACATCAATGACATCATTAATGAAAACACCACCAAACTTTCTCATACTTGCAGCAATCTCCCCCTTTGTCATTGATGGCAACACATGATGTGAAAAACCATCAAAGACAACATCCTACACAATAATCTAGGAGAACACCTTCTCTTCCTCTGCAACTATTTTTCACATGGCTTTCTCTCCCCCTTTGACATTAATGGAAAATATCAATAACTTTGATCACTCCCCCTTATGAGTGCACCCATTTAACTCATACTACAACAATGAAAACCTTTTCTACTCCCCCTACAGACTAGACCCATTCATCAATCCAGATAAATGAGGAATCTGTGAATTCACTAAACTAATACACCTTCATGTGCACCTATTTTGGAGGTCCAATGACCCCCAACCTCTCCCTAAGATGCTCAAAAGTATCCTTCAAAAGACCCTTAGTAAATATATCTGCAATTTTCTCCTTTGTTGTCACATACTCCAATCTAACTTCATTATCCAACCCCTTTTCTCTCAAGAAATGATATTTTATAAATATGTGTTTTTTTCTTGAATGCATAACTGGATTCTTTGAAATGTTTATAACACCTTTGTTGTCACAGAAAATAGGAATAGTCTTGTCACATATTACTCCAATGTCTTTTAGAGTTTGCTTCATCCACAAAACTTGTGTGCAAAAATATATGTTGCAACAATATATTTTGCCTCTATAGTAGATAAAGAAACCAAGACTTTTTTCTTACTCAACCACAAAACCAATCTACCACCAAGAAAGAAAGCACCTCCACTGGTACTCTTCTGGTCATCCACACAACCAGCCCAATCTAAGTCGATATAAGCACTCAAGGTGAAATCAGCACCCTTAGGATACCATAAGCCATAATTCGGTGTACCATTAAGATATCTAAATATCCTCTTTATAGCTGTAACATGTGCCTCTTTAGGATCTGCTTGAAATCTAGAAACTAGACATACTGCATGCATAATATCCAGTCTGTTAGCAGTAAGATACAATAGTCCACTAATCATAGATCTATTTTTTCTCTAATCATTTTTAGTAGATTCATCATTTTTGCTCAGCTTACATCCAGTTACCATAGGAGTACTAACTGTTTTGGAATCATCCATTCCAATCTTCATCAACAGCTCTTTTACATACTTAGATTGTGAAATGAATATCTCTTTATCAGTTTGATACTTGAAGACCAAGAAATAAATTCTACTCACCAATCATGGACATTTCAAATTATTTTTGCATTTCTTCCGCAAATCTCTTACACATGCCTTCATTTCCACCAAAGATGATATCATCAACATATACGAATACTATCAACATTTTGTTACCTTGCAATTTAAAGTAAAGATTATTGTTAGTAGATCATTTGTTGAATCAGTAGGTATCTATTCAATCTTGCATACCAAGCTCTGGGAGCTTGCTTCATTCCATACAATTCCTTCAACTTACAAACCATGTCCGATCTATCAGATACCTGAAATCCTTCAAGTTGTTCCATTTATAATTCTTCCTCCAATTCACCATTTAGAAATGCTGACTTGACATCCATCTGATATAATTTGAAATCCTTGTAGGTAGAAAATGCCAAAAAAATTCTAATATCTTCCATTCTAGCCACAGGGGAAAAAATTTCTTCAAAGTCTATGCCTTCAACTTGTGAATATCCCTTACATACAAGTCTTTCTTTATTCCTTATAACTTCTCCATTTTCATTTAGCTTATTCTGGAACACCCATTTTAAATCAATTACATTCTTATTCATAGGTCTAGGAACTAATTCCCATGTCTGATTCTTTTCTATTTGTTACAACTCTTCTTTCCTAGCTTTCATCCAACTCTCATCTTCACATGCTTCACTCATAGACTTAGGTTCAATTTTAGAGAGTAAACATAGATTTACCTCATATTCTAGTTTACTTCTTGTCTTCACGCCTTCACTCTTATCTCCAATTATTTGTTCCTCTAGATGATTCTTCTGCACATACTAAGGAATCTTAATAGTAGGTTTTGGTTCATTCTCTTCTTCTTCTTCTTCTTTAGTCTATTCTTTTTCTTCTTCTTCCTCCTTCTCCTTATTCTCTTCTAGTACTTGTCCACATATAGGGTCATTAGGTTCAATTTCACTTATCTCAATAGGTCTATGAATGTCTTCATCAATTTTCACATTAGCATTCTCAATAATCTTCCTAGTCTTTTATTGAAGCATCTATATGCTTTGCTAGTAATAGAGTACCTAAGAAAAATTCCTTCATCACATCTAGCATCAAACTTTCCAAGATTTTCATCATCCCTTTTAATGTAACATCTACTTCCAATTACCTTGAAGTATTCCACAGTGGGAGTCTTACCAACCCATAACTCAAAAGGAGTCTTTGTGTTGTTGCCTTTAATCTGAACTCTATTAAGAACATAAATAGTAGTGTGTATTGCCTCTCTCCAGTACACATCTGGTACATTTGATTCTTTCATCATGGTTCTTGCAGCTTCCTATACCGTCTAGTTTCTCCTTTCAACTACCTCATTCTACTAAGGGGATCTCGAAGCAGAAAAATGTCTCTTTATGTCATGTTCACATAATGTATTAAAATCACTAGAAGTGAATTCTCCACCTCTATCTAATCTCAAACATTTGATTTTCAAATTACTTCATTTTCCACTCTTGCTTTGAATACTTTAAACCTATCCAAAGCTCGAGTCTTCTCTCTAAGAAAAGAAACCCATGTCATTCAAGAATAATCATCAATAAGGAGCATAAAATAATTGTCACCATTTAGGCTTCCTATTTTAGTTAGACCACATAGGTCAATGTGAATTAACTCTAGCATTCTAGTAGTAGATTGCTCTTTTCCCTTAAAGTTGCATCTTGTCTATTTCCCCAATTGACAACTTCTGCAAATAGTATTAGTAGGCCGTGTGATTCTAGGCAGACCTCAGACAACATCTCTTTAACTGATTTTGACAAGATTATCAAAATTTACATGTCCCATTCTCTTGTGCCATAACCAACTTTCACTAATTTGAGATACAAGGAATTGACCATCAACTCCCTTAAGTTGATAGATGTTTCCATGAGTTCTTCCAGCAACAACCATATCTCCATTTTCAGATCCTTTTCTGATTTCACAAGTATTATTCTGAAACACAAGTTTAAAACTATTGATACACATTTTTCCAACACTTAAAAGGTTATGCCTCAAACCCCTCACATAATATACATCATCAGTGTTGTGTACTCCATCAAAACTAATTGTACCTTTCCCACAAATCATAGCTCCTGAATCATCACCAAACATGACTAAACTACCATCATACTTTTCAAGTTTAGTGAACTTACTCTTATCTCCATTCATGTGATTAGTACATCCACTATCAATCACCTAGTAGTCTTCATCCTGTCTTGCATGAAATGCGGTGACCAAAGTACCTTCCATCTCATTATTTTTTTTCTCCAAAGCATTCTTCCTTACACATTTTCTAGGGTTAGCAATTACAGATTTGTTTTCCAAAGCTAAAAACAAGCATTTACTATCATCAACCTCATTTTTAGATTCATGATCAGAGATTTCAGCTTCTTCTTTAACATAATACAACTTGTATTTCTTATTCTTTCTATCCTTATCTTTATAATCCTTGTTCTTCTTATGTACAACTCTATTTAGACATCTTGAAGCATAATGACTAATATTACCACAACTGAAACATTTAAAGGGAAACATACCTTTATACTTTTCAGAACCTTTCTTCAACTTGATGGTGAAATTCAATTTTAACTCATCAGAACTATCACTCTTTGGTTCATCTTCAATATTTATTTCCTTAAATGTCATCTCTATATTTTCTTCTTTAATGTCTTCTTTCCTAAAATTGCTCATCTCAAATGCTTGCAAGGTGCCACATAACTATTCTTTAGTATACTTCTTAAGATCATACATTTCTTCAATAACTGAGATCAGTTGATGGGTGTTTTTGCACACTTTCTCAATGTAGGCAATACATGAATGCACTACCTATCTTGAAAGGAGACTTCCAACAACAAGTTGTTGAAAATCACCCCAAGGTATCTCGGGTGTCAGGTCATGACTTGCATGGAATTCCTAAATTGATATTTGATGTGATGTTGCTGTAATCATAGGGCGGACTTACGTAGTTGGATGCAAAGTGGATCTTATGAATTGAAGTTCCTAAGATGGAAATTGATATGTATTTTGCTGCAGGGGTTCACACAGTGGCCGGAAACTCCAATGTTCTCTTAATTTTTAGCTTTATAATGTGCAATGAACCTTAGCATAGGTTGTTTCTAAAAAAAATGAAAAAGAGCAAGGAGGAGGAGAGTTTCTTGGATCTGCAACTAACTATGAATAGTGATCATGGAGGTTCTACTATGGACAGCTTCCTTAAACAGGTTTTCACTTAACCAAGAAACTTACAGTATCATGAAATTTGTGCTATCTTCAAAGGTCTACAAATATTTTACCATTCATTCACCATATACATGCATGAATAAAGATAAAATTTTAAAGAAACTTTAAGTTTTAGTCCAGACTAACTTTACATAGCCATTTACCAATAGAAAATAGCAAAAATTATGGACTGGAAGGCATCTACACAGCAAAAATTTTATAACCACAGAACAACATTACCAAATTTATCTAAGCAACCCAAAATTAACTAGAACAGCAATGTAAATCTAACTAAAACATATAACTATGGGATATTGAATCATGAAACATAAAGAGAAACTTAGAAAATGCACCAAAGTCAATGTATTTCCATTAAAATTTTTGTATCATGTCATTACAACAACTCAACTCTCCCTTGAAAATGAGAGGAGACCCCCAATTTATAGTGCCCAAAAGGTAGAATGAATGGCCAAGATTCACTACAAGTTAGGGTTCCACCTACCCCACAATATTTTATAATTTAAAATACAACTTTGTCTTTATCCCTATTTTGTCCTCTAGTGACAGTAATATAGCATTTTGTCTTTTATTGATTTCCCTTTTGTTGTAGCTACTCTATCAGGAATTCTTCATTAATAATATTATTTCCTTCTTGCTTCCTCAAAGCTACATACTCCATGAACTTCAAAATTACTAGCTAGAGCTTGTCAACCTCCAAAATCCTAGATCATAGCAATTGGTAACTCCACTCCTTGGAGCTATCTATAATCTTTTCCTAGTCTTCATCATACCTGGCAGTGTGGTCTCTGAATAGCTTTGACTGGGTGAAGGCCCAGGCGATGAAACTCATGAAATCAATGGTTATCTCACCTGACATTTCATCCTCCATCTTTTTATGGAAATAGGGATTTATCTTTTCTGGATCCATCTGTACGACGGGCATTTCATATCCTGTAATCAGCTTCAAGTATCGGGCACAATCTTCCCTAATTTCTTTAGCCCATTCAATATCTGGATCCACCTTGTCGAGCACCTACTCCAACCTCTCCTTCGTATTCTCAAAGTATCGCCTATACACATCCATCAGAAAATGATCATCCTTCTTGAATGCAAGCTTGTCCTCCCAAGTTGCGCTTGGTAGTTTGAGAATAGCCTCAATCTTCAGGTAGGTGGACTCATATCTTTTTGGGAAGATAGTGCAGAGTTTCTTCGTACTCTCAAGAGACTGTTGGAGATCCAAGAATTTGTTCACCATCTGAACCGCGCGGTTGATGCCCATGTTTCTATTATATAAGACCTGCTAGAACCAACTTTATGTAGTCTTATCCAAGTTATTTCTCCTTTCGAGCTTCTCTATCTACTCTTTTGACAACAACTGAGGTAGGGTTGAGGACGTGGTGGGAATTTCTTCCATTGAAGACCATTGTTGGATGTAGGTCATTAGATCAGCTACCTATGACTTAAGTTCCTCTTTTAAAGTCCTATCTTGCTAAATGAGATGCACTACGGTAGCAACGGACTCTTGGCGGTGTTCTAATTTTTGTTCCCTTGTAGATTCTCCTAAGTCAATAGTAGAAATATTATAACTCACTCCCTCTTCTCCCACTATTGGTGTAGCTACTTTGAAGATCCTCGATCTAGAGGTGTCCATTGTTACTTTTGACCTAACCTTAGGCTTCTTATCCTTCTTGGTAGTGATCTGTGCTTTGGCTAGGAAAGCCTCCAATCTCATTCTAGGATCAATTGGGGTGTGAGCTCTCTTTCTAAGTTGTCTTTTCAACCACTCAGGTACAACAGATTTTTCTTTAGGTGACTCATGATCACCCTCCCGCTCTTTTGTTCAGATCTCTATTTATTTATCTCTAGGAACCTTTTCCTTCATTTTAGTGTCTTCTCCCTCTTCCTCATTGCAGTCCTAGATGAACACTAGGAATTTTATGGGAGGTTTAGTAGGAAACCATTCCTGAGGACCTTCTTCCTTTTTAGTCTCTTGCTCTTCCCTTTCTCCATCTTGTTCATCCTCATGTACATGCCCCTCGGGCTGCTCAACTTCAAGGCCTTTTTCAGCCTGACCCTCTCCTTTACGTCTATCTTCTTCTACATTCTCTTCTTCTCTATGAGGAAGTGACACATCTTCTAGTTGTTCCTTCTCTTGTTCTTGTTGTCCCTCGGAGAAAGGCATTCCCCCCATCATGTTAGGAGCTTTCCTCTTGTTGTTCACCTATAGGAAGTTCCACATTTCCTTTTGTCTTGTCATCTTCTCACCCTTCTTCACTAGGAGGTGGCCTTTCCACCTCCTCTCCAACGTCCCCTAGTAGCCTGGCCATCTCCTCCTCAAAATTACCATCAAATGTCTGTATAATAGTTTTTCCACTAACATCCTCTTCCTTTTCTCCACTTTCAGAAGACCCTGTTTCTTCTTCTTCATGAACTACCTTGTATATTTGCTGGTGCTCATACTTAGGATGCTCATGGTACTCATCTACTTCCTCCTCCAATGCTTTTGAAGTTTCCATCTCACGCCTCTCCTATTCCTTAGATATTTCCATTGTGGCATCCATTGTTGGTGGCTTTGTCAGAGGTTTCAAGAGTGGAGCACTAGCGACGACCTACGCTAAGATAGCTTGGATGGAGGGATCCATTAGCACTTGGGACACTCTACATGTGCCATGAGAATGCCTCTGGCAATGTGTTTGCGGGAATTGGTACTGTAGCTGCTGCTAGGGGAAGTGACATAGTGGGCAACATGGAGGCAAAGGAAAGTTGAGAAGTCATAGCGAAGGAGGAATCAACCAATACTATGGGCCCAGTTGGTGAAGAGGAGGCAAGGCAGATCGATATATCCACCGCAGGTGTAGATGTAGAAACTACAACCTGAGAAATAGGTGGAGAGGCAACAATATTGGAAGCGGTCAGTGGAAGCATGGGTTGATCTATCTTTGTTTCCTCTCCCTCATGAAGGGGATCCTCTTGAATTGCAGGCAGTCCCGTAACGCTTCCTAACCTTTTATGTTTCTTTGAGGGAAAACCCTCCAAATCCTTTTTTGCATATACTTTAGGATTTGGCTACTCCTCAGCCTCTTTCCCTTTCCTTAATCTTGTGAGAAGAGGAGATTTGGATGTTTCTCCTATCGAGGTTGTAGCAGCAGCATCATCGATGGAACTAGGCTCACTTTTGAGTCCTTCATAAGTTAGGATGACCCCTTGCTGCTTCAATCTGACTACCTGTCCATTGACCCATTCCTTGGTGTGAGCCTCAATAGGCGTGGTTAGAATGTCAGGGTCATCAACCTCTTGTTCATCCCAATCTATTATGGGCAGTGGCAAGTTGGCGAATGCATCGTACCTAGGGTCCATTACGGTACTTTCATCTTCTTCAACATGGTCAGGTATAGGAAACAGAGTCACCCTTTTTATGAAGTACGCAGTCATTCGCATGTAGTGCCTCGCGCATACCTCTTTGTCATCTTTGCAATTTT